>REGM01000017.1:1841506-2037091 GCA_004194415.1 Aurelia aurita
AATTTTTAGGCATGGAAGAACCTCAGTCAAAAATTGATTTACAGGGGAGCCATGCAATAGATACACAACTTTATAGACTAATGAAGTTACAATAGATGCAATACAAATTGCTAAAAATTTAAAATAGAAAGAGCTCATATATAGAAGCATATCATTAATGCCTAATGGATTTCATCAGCCCTTCTTGGAAATTTTCAGAGTGGGTGCTCCTTTCATTTCCGCTTTCAGCCCATTCCAGCGACTAGCCCCTCTGAAAAAAAACATCTTTGCTCAGCTGATGTCCTCAACAATGGAGTTCGTAGGTTGATGTTTGAATTCCGCAGTACGCGAGAGGTTGCTTCAGTAACTCTAGCGAACATGTTGCTCATTAGGATGCGCTGATTTTCTTAGTACATACCCTGCCCTGTGTACGTTATTTGATACCGTAAGAATCATCAAGGATTTTTAAGAATTGTTGGCATTTTAATAAGAATACTTGAGACGTTTGAAAGACTTTGATAATTATCACACAAGAATTCTTAAGAATTTCGTAAGTATTCTTAGAAAAGAAAGCAGTTTTATCGGGATATCATTTCATACTAGCAAAGAGGAGATACTTCTTTGCAGATAGGCATCTCGCCGATGCGTTCAACGATAGACTGATGCTTTATCAAGAGGCTTAGACTTCACCATACGTATATTTTAGAACTCGTTGTATTTTATTTGCAGCGGCAGAATTAGTGAGATCGCCGTCAGAAACGAACAGAGATGATGATGATATTGATATACCTTCACCTGGTTCATCTGTGAGCTCCTCCTCAGGCTATATGATTGGATTGGCCAATTCACCTTCATCCAAATCAATCACTAATGCTGTGTGTATCTTATCTATTTTACTTGCTTTCTCTGGTATTTTCTATATTTGTACTGCGATAGTTCAAGAGTTGGAATCCTGTATTATATGAAGCAGAAAGAAGTATTTTAAGATGTTTTAGTATATATTGAATTCTCTTATTCAAACTTCTGTCATGCAATTTCACTTGTTAGCAAACCACAGACCCTCTCTATATTTATTGTTTGCATCATTTTCCAGCTTCATTGTTTATCCTTAGTAGCGATGTAGTGGAGTGGTTTGTTTTGGTTCAGATAACAGTTCCCCGCCTTTGATAGAATTTGGAAGATATCTTGGTACTTTAAGAAGAATTGCTTGATTCAGCCCAAACGAAGAAATGCTGGTAGTTTTGGGCTTATAACTGAGAATCAAGAAAGTCTGTTCACTCTTTGACCTAATAACATAAAAATCTATTACAAGCAATATTTGAAAATTTAGGGTTAGCAGTTTAATTCCTGGAAGCGTCATCAGCGGAGAGAGCTTGGAAATCACGCTAAGTTATCTCCAGACTGAATCATCAGTTGATTTTTTACTCACATTTGGGTCAAGTTTTCCTCGTGATTTCCTGTTTTATTTCTAACTTTATATTTTCAGTTTCTTGGTGCACCGCTAAAATATGTGCATAATTTTCCTTACAAAATGACTGTTAGGATAACTTTGAAGTGAAAAGACCTAATATTATCTAGATATATTTAAAATTAGTATGTAAAAATATTAGGGGTGCAGGTAGGGAATTACCTAAGGGAATTACCATTTGCTAAGAAGGTTTTGGGAATGAGTTTAAATCAGATTGAAGACTTTATTGGTTGTTCTCAGATTTTGATGGCATAATTTCCTCAATATTTACTGTTTCTGTTTTCTTTTTTAGAATTCACCGCGAAAGTCAAAATCCTCCTCCACATCTTCAAGCAATGGATCTTCAATAAATATAGTGAACAATAATTCTACAACAACAACAACAACTTCTGTTATCACGACGACGACGTCTAATACTCGGACCAAGTCTTTCTCAACACCAACAACAACTATGGCTACCATAGCACCAACGATAACCTCGATTGCACCTTCATCCTCTCCTCCTCCATGTTCTAGTCTCGTTTTAGAAAGTACTACAACTACAACAACGGTTTCTCCAACCTTAACGGCTTCAACTACAAATCATAATTCTGTTAATAATAAAGTTTCAAGTGAGTATTCGATTTCGACTTATTACTAAATTGTAGTTATCGCTATTAATAAACCTGCCAGACGCTCCAACTACGACTCATGATCATGCATACACAGAAATCGGAATAAAATGGCTCAAAATTCATGTTACTAATGCTGGAAGATGGAAAAATCTGAGAGTAGCAAGATTAATGTTTCTTTTAGCCATACAAATATTTCACTTTAATTTGTTAAAGATCCTGTGCTCCCCGTGATCCTTTGCACGCGCGTGAGCCACCAAACATCATATTGACTGGAAACAAAGAATTTGAACACACAATAGTGGGAACATAAATAGCTACAGGGAACAACGCTTTCCTAATCCTCTCATACAATATGAAATTCATTGTGAGACCGCAAAGGATCTTGGGGAGCACAGGGTCTTTAAATACTTTTCTCTGATTGCCGTGACAGAAAATCAAACAGATTGGAAAATTAGTCCAGTTTTTGTGCATGTAAAATATGACTCCGTATAGAGTTTGAGTGATAGGTGGCATAATAGTTGAGGTGATAGTAACGATAACTAGCACCAAAATTATAAGTCAAACTTCGATTTATTGTCTCAAAAATTCAAGTACCCAATATTTCATATTTTTACTACTTTAAATACTATTTTATATTTCTTTGAACAACGTGAACCGACAAATTGTATAATTTCTTTGTTTTGTTTTTAGGTATTTCTCCGTCGAGCAAAGCAGTAGGGTGAGTGAGATTTGCAATTGAAGTCATTGTTTGCTTCAGATATTGCAGGTGTTGTGTAGCCAACAACCGAGTTGTGATTACCCAAGGAAACAAAACGAATTATTTAAGAGGGTCTTGTGAACTTCCTTCGAATCATTACTTAAGAATTAAGAAAAAGGTCTGTCTCAAAGTAGAAATTAGAAAACACTAATTATTGTTATTCGCGGGCATTTTCGCGTGACATCTAATTTGTGACCGACCATAGTACCATGGGCTAGTCCAAGTTTCTTAGAAAAAGACGTGCAGACACCAAAAGACCCACGAGGCAATTATTGATTACCGAGACACAAGCAATTTCCGCTACATTCGCTGATTGTTCACAAAATTCGTTCCAAGATGGTAGAAGTATGAAAGAGAACACCGATATTTAAAGCCACCTATTGAATTTTAAGGGTTATCTGCCTCCAAATAGATTATCTGATGCTAAATTTTAATATTCTTGGGTGGTTTTGGGTTGTTAAAATCAAGCTGTAAGTCGTTCTGGGTCGTTTTGGATCGTTGTGGCTGTGGATCGTCATACTCTTTCATACTACCATCGTTGGGGCGAATGGCCGAGCGGCTTATACAGTTCCCGTTAGGAAACTGAGGTTAAGCTTGGTCGAGTGAGATCAAATTTTGGATGGGCAACTTGCCAGATGCCTGACCAACAACTCACTTCCCCGTCCTTCGGGAGGGACATTAAACTAGGGGTCCCCTGCCTGGGTGCGGCATGCACTTGTCATAGTGGTCCTAAATTAGCTGTAATATAGTTAGATATCTTTCCAGCCTACTTAAAATGAAGTAATGATGGTGATGATGGGCGTTTATTCTGATTAAAATTGCAAGACCGACTTTATTTTCATTCCAAGCGCTCTTTGAGGGCACTTATTTTGGAAGGAATGGGCTGAAGTCGGTAGCTTTCAATGTCCTAATCGTAGTCATAGAGTTGAGTGGAATTTGTCTTGGCCAAGGTCTCGTGCTACTAACGAATCGTTTACCTTGATGAAATCACAAGGCAAAGATTATTTTTAGTCCAATTGTTCGTTAAAGCGTTCGAAGGCACTTATTTTGGAAGGAGTGAGCTGAGGTCGGTAGCTTTCAATTTCCTAATCGTAGTCACAGAGTCTGAATTTCAACATACGCACATAAGGGATGTTGTGTACGGGTTCTTTGATCTGTAAGGTTGATGTCTTTTGCATAATATAACTCGTGAAATAACAGTAATCAAAATGTGCACGAAATTAGACAAGAAAATCAGAAAACTCTAAAAATGCTTGCAGTGATTTATTATTTATGAAAGGATGAAAAGTTTGTTTTGTTGAAAATCACTCCGAAGAAGCAACTTTTGGGAGAAGCAGGTGAGATAGTTGCGTTCTATGCTTTTTTTAAACAATCCAATTTTCTCGTCATGTCAAGCGTTCTGGCACAATTTTGGTAGAGTTTACCTGTTTTGGAATCTAATATGTTTAGAGTTAAGGGTAGTTCATGCACAACACAAGATTGATGCTTGTCTAATTCATTTATAATTGAATGACTACTTGCCTGAATGTTGCTGATGATAAATTTGACAATGTGTGATTTCAATTACCCGCTTCTCCTGCTTACTAACTCCAAAACGACGAGCCTAACCGCATGCTTTTGCTGGTTCTTTCGCTTCACTTCGTCACGTTTTGCTTTCAGTCAAAGCAATTTGGTAACCTCTTTTTGGGTACAACCTCTTTTTTATAAAGTCCACAAAAATCTTCCTTCAGATCTTGACTGGCAATTGAAATCGATTACTATGCTGCAATAAAGATGAAAATCGAAGCGTTTGAAAAAGTTTCAGAATGTTTTTTAAATGCAATCAGCGAATCAGATATTTTTCCTTCCATGCTGTGGTCCATTTCGTAAGGAAAATTTTTACCCTGGGCAGCAGTCTATTGTTATTGTTAGCTTCCATTCGAATTATTGTTCTTTTTCAGTCACTCTGTTGTTCAATTGTTCTATTATTTTGCTCTTATTTGTTCTATTGTTATTTGAGTGGTTGATA
The DNA here is from genome assembly GCA_004194415.1 of Aurelia aurita. Classification (NCBI taxonomy): domain Eukaryota; kingdom Metazoa; phylum Cnidaria; class Scyphozoa; order Semaeostomeae; family Ulmaridae; genus Aurelia; species Aurelia aurita. Next base: position 1,846,333 of record REGM01000017.1, read on the forward strand.
GTGTCTTCCTCGTTGTTTCAGCCAACCCACGGTCACTCCATATGTGGTAGCAGCTCAGTTATTCTATTATTTATTGTATCATTCTATTGTTCATGTGCTAGTGTTCTTTTGTTTTTGTTGTTTGTTTTTATTTGTTCTACTGTTCTTTGATTGGTTGATATTGTCGTTCTCGTTGTTTTAGCCAACCCACGGTAACTCCATATGCGGTAGCAGCTGGTGCCAATCAAGCCTCACTTATTTCAGTTCAAAAGTCTTCAGGGAACCAACAGGTCTGCCTTCCCAGTCCACCATTACAAACTCAGCCTTCACTAAGTCAAATTTCAACGTCTTCTGTTCTTACTAACCATGTAGACAGCCATCAATACCCAGGTGAGTAGCCCTCTTATTCTCTATTGTTTCCTGTTTAATTTTTATTGAATTAAATCTTGTCAAACAGTTGATCATTTTTTACAGAATTTTCATAGTTGATGTGAGCCCTAGCGAACTACGCAAACTTGACAACCATATGAGATTTTGCTCCCGCATAGAGCCATCAGTTCCCAATTGAGTATCGCTCTTAATTGTTATTCTCTTTGGTTTAATTTTTATTGAAATTGATGAAATGAACAGTTGATCATTTCTTTTAATGACTTCTGATAATCTTTGGTTGATTCGAACCGTGATCAAACGACCAAACATTGTTTGATAAACTTATACATAACTGGTAAGCTAGTCAAACAATGTTTCCGTTTTAACCACCGCATAGAATACTCCTTTATAAGAGGAACCTTTCATAAGATGTTTTCAAATAATACCAAAAAGCTGATAAGTCTTCGAATGGTTGTCGATAATCTTCGGTTGTTTTGAACCCTGATCAAACGAGCAAACACTGTTTCATAAACATAACCATTTGAGTTTTGCTCCTCAAACATTGTTTCCGTTCGAACAATGTCTCCGAAGCATGCTTTTTCTTTTGTTTTAGTTGTTTTAATTTTATTTACATGTTTTAATTGTGTTGTGCTCGCATAATTAGGTGAAGGTGAAGTTGCGTTTTTAGCGCCAAGCCCTGGGATCGCATAAGTAGAGAAGACCTAATCGAGTCCCCGACCCCTTGTCATGACGCTCAAATGGTGGGGTTCTACCTGGGATCGAACCCTGTCCGCTTGACTGTTCTGGCTGCAAAGTCAGAGGATTACACCATTGCGCCACAACACCTTCAAATTGTTATTGTCACGCTACATATACTTCAAATGATAATAATTGTTATTGTTATCATTCTTTTATGAAAAGAACTTGTTGCAGGATGTCTTTGAAAAATTTGAAGACATTTCTTTCCCTTTAGAAGTAAAAGCATGTTTATGAAACAGTATTTTATGATCTTGCCAAATTCACAAACATTTTGTTTGGCAACCAACAACTCTGAACGTTTATCAAGCATATTTTGCTTATTTGGCGGGGGATCTACTTTGGTTACTTTTTCAAACCTTTGTTTTGTTTTTAAAATATGTAGCGTGACTAAATTTCCTTTCAAGCCATTCAATCCAAAGAAAGATGTAGAAGCCATTTACACCTAGCCTGCGGAGGAGTATTGAGGCTGCGCACAGGCCATNTATTTTATGATCTTGCCAAATTCACAAACATTTTGTTTGGCAACCAACAACTCTGAACGTTTATCAAGCATATTTTGCTTATTTGGCGGGGGATCTACTTTGGTTACTTTTTCAAACCTTTGTTTTGTTTTAAAATATGTAGCGTGACCAAATTTCCTTTCAAGCCATTCAATCCAAAGAAAGATGTAGAAGCCATTTACACCTAGCCTGCGGAGGAGTATTGAGGCTGCGCACAGGCCATTTACACCTGCTTTTTAAAGATTTAACGCCAATACTGTGTATGCGCGAAATGCGCGAAAAATTCATATCATTTGCAACTGAATTACAAAATCAGTTTTTTCCCAACAACTTTAGGCATTAATTATCTACATTCAGCTGCGTATAAGTCTTTTCAGTGTCATTTCTTGTAAATTAAGAAAGTCAGTTATTTCCCAACAACTGTATAGATTAATTATCTACATTCATCTGCGCATAAGTCTTTTTGCTTATTAGTATTTTGCGTTTAGCCGAACGTTGAGTTTCTCTTAGAGCGTGGGAACTGATTTGCATAAGTACAGTTGACAGTGAAGAGCTTTTTCCCAGCACACTTGATCTCCTGTGAAGACAACTATTCTTTGCTTTGTGTCGTTGGTTTCTTCCTAAAAGGCGCTAATTACTAGTTATGAATGATTGATCTTTTCAAAGGCAGATAGGAGCCGAAAGCTGTTAAGAAACAAAGGAGGTCCTTCGTGTCAAATCTTTATTAGAAGCTAGCCCTTTTTATCCTCCGCGAATGTGAGAAGGGAAAGGATAGGTAGCAATTGTCAATCAGACCTAAGCTAATGAAATGATTGTACGAACATGCTGTTCTTAAAAGCAAAACAGAAATTTAGGATTAACAGTTTCAGAGTAGTATTATGAGTCTCTGTTAACCGAAGCGACATCATTCAAGTCAAAGAGCACAGGGAAACAAGGGACTCTGGTAATAAGTCTAGGTCAGTTCTGCAGTTCTGTATTCAGTGTCCAGTGACTTAAATTCTTTGCCCGCATTTTGCTATTTTTCTTCGTTGTGTTAGCAGCATGTTGAGTTTTGACTCAAAAGAAATTTATACAGAAACTTTTATGACCATGCTTTCTTTATCATAGCTCTGTCAACATCAAGAAGTAATGAATTAAAACTTTCAGATGGATTAAACAGCCTAGTACAATCAGAAATACTATCAGTATCACAATCATCAACACCCGTTTCATTACCCCTGTTATCAACGAACCAATCAGAAAGCAAATCAGATACAACCGTGACGTCATTACNCAGTTCTGTATTCAGTGTCCAGTGACTTAAATTCTTTGCCCGCATTTTGCTATTTTTCTTCGTTGTGTTAGCAGCATGTTGAGTTTTGACTCAAAAGAAATTTATACAGAAACTTTTATGACCATGCTTTCTTTATCATAGCTCTGTCAACATCAAGAAGTAATGAATTAAAACTTTCAGATGGATTAAACAGCCTAGTACAATCAGAAATACTATCAGTATCACAATCATCAACACCCGTTTCATTACCCCTGTTATCAACGAACCAATCAGAAAGCAAATCTGATACAACCGTGACGTCATTACTAACAGATGTTACGACACAACCAGCTGTATCTACAGTATCAAGTAGTCAAAGTGGGATCTCGATACCAAGTAGTTTAACCTCGATATCAAGTAGCCTATCTTCATCAATTTCAATGGTACGCTCTTTTTTTATTTATTTATTTACTTACCCATTTATTTATTTATTTAATCCTTCAATCATTATTAGACCTTTTAGCTATTCTACAAAACAGTCTGGATCGAACGATATTTGTTATACATTTTGTGGAAATCTGAGGAATTTTCGAATGTGCACAACAGTGATAGAAGCTATAACGTCACTCAATCGAGTCTAAAAAGATTTAAAAGCATTGCTCGATCCAGACTCCTGTTCAGGATAGCTAAAAGGCTTATTCGATTATTAACTCATTCATTCGTAGATGTTGTTATTTTTTAAGAATTTCTATTCTACCTTTCAAGAATTTCATCAAAATTTGAAGAATTGTTACAAGTCCTTGGGAATTTTTGTCATGTTAATGTGCACAAGGCATATAACGTAGCTGTCAACCTATCTCATTGCTGACTTTTGATTTCACGCAAACACATGTTGCCTGCATACCTTCAAAATATATTTGCCTAAGTATGAAAGAAGTTTCAGGATTTATACACAGAGAAGACGAGTTATTAGTTATTTCGACACTAAAGTAATAATTTTTGCTTAATTTTCTTCTTCTTAATTTGTTGTTGTTTCTTAATTTGTTGTTGTTTCTTAATTTGTTGTTGTTTCTTAATTTGTTGTTGTTTCTTAATTTGTTGTTGTTTCTTAATTTGTTGTTGTTTCTTCCTATGTCAGACGCAAAATGCATCTGAAAGCATAACTCTACAGTCAATAACTGGATCTACTGATCAGATACAAATACCAACTGATTATGGAACGAAATCTAGTAAGTCGACCCACAGCTTGAATGATCTTCCCTGCAAAATTACTTGTTAATAAAGAATGTCTTTTTCAGCCTAATATAAAGTAGATCACTTCAAAGCACCGTTGTTATGTGTTCATTATGTATTTATTAAATTTGCTAACAATTTGCCCCCTCGACTATCATAATCAAACTCTATTTGTCCATCTTATTGTTCAAACATCTTACTTGTTACATGAAAGAGGCCGTTGCATAATTTTGCACGCTTGGGGCTGTCAGTTGGCCATTTTGCATCTATTTTCTATTATTGGATTCCTTGCAAATTTGATCAAGGATTTTAGGCCTGTTTTAGAGGCTTTAGAGCTGAAATTTTTTTATGAAATCTTGAGATCTTGAAATCTTTGTAACTTGAGAACATTTGGCCCTATTTCGACAAACTAAATTGTNGCACCGTTGTTATGTGTTCATTATGTATTTATTAAATTTGCTAACAATTTGCCCCCTCGACTATCATAATCAAACTCTATTTGTCCATCTTATTGTTCAAACATCTTACTTGTTACATGAAAGAGGCCGTTGCATAATTTTGCACGCTTGGGGCTGTCAGTTGGCCATTTTGCATCTATTTTCTATTATTGGATTCCTTGCAAATTTGATCAAGGATTTTAGGCCTGTTTTAGAGGCTTTAGAGCTGAAATTTTTTTATGAAATCTTGAGATCTTGAAATCTTTGTAACTTGAGAACCATTGGCCCTATTTCGACAAACTAAATTGTTTTATCTAAGTTAACATGATAGCTGGATAAATATTATCAGTTTATAGGAATCTGATAAATATTTTAAAAGCCACAGAATTTCAAACGTCTAAACATTTTTCCGACTTACCTGGGATTTGATCTGAAGCTGATAATTGCATATTTTCAGACAAGATCGAAAATAAAATAATTTAGAATATAGAAAGGATGAACTTTTCAATTTAGCAAATAAGAAGTTCACTTGAGTCTTCATATGGTCAATCGAAAATGTAGAGAGCATAGATGAATTCTTTTCTGGGATAAAGTTTCATATGAGTGATACAGCCCTCTCGGCCACATGTTCCAATCTGTTGACTTTCTTTCACTGCTGAGTAAATGCAACGATCGTGGTAATTTCCCAGGCATAATCATGGCCAATTTGTTGGATTATGTTGACAGGTATTATTTGGCTAGGCTGCAAAATCGCTAGGTTCCCCCTGACGCAGTGAACAACTTTTGTTGTGTGTATTCATTGACAATTGGATCCCGGACCTTTCCATGAAGTCAATTTTTTCATTGTAGTCATGCAGGTTGGAGGAATGTTTGATGGAACGAACCAATCGCCAGTTCAAGGTTCAACAAAACCAGCCCCACAAACACAAGAAGTCCATCTGCAGCCTTTGCTTGGTGTAGCCCCTTTAGGAAATGTTCCTCTTGCTAGAGAAAGAATGAACCAATTAAATATGCTTGAAGCTTCCTATCATCATTTACCTCAGCGACAAGATTGTGAAAGGATGAAGTGAGTAAAATTGATCTGTCTATAACTTCTTGCCAACCCTTTGTATGTATGTATCATCTTACTTTAATTCGAAAAAATGATGTTTCAGGAACAAGATGTACTTAGGAACAAATGTATTCTTCCCAACCCTTTAATATGATGTTTTAGGACTCAAATACATAAAGATTCTGTTTCGAAACACATAATATTCCAGCTTTCTGATCTCAGAAAGCCACCCTTAAACCCCTTAAAACATAACGGTTGCAGTAGTTGTTGTAATAGCCGTGTTGCCAATAATTTTGACAGTGCTGGAAAACATATGCGATGTCACGAAGAAATCTTGCAGGAAGGATAGCATTTTCACAGGAAATAAAATTCTGTATTACTAGATGAACGAGAGAAAGAGGGGAAAGGGAGAAGAGGGAAGGAAAAGAAGAAAAGTAGTTCTGCAACAAAAGAGATGAAAAGAAATGTCAGTAAAGAAAATTGAAGTCACATGAGAGGGAAAGGAGACAATTACTTACACATCCACACATCCACACCAGTAACATAGGCAGGAAATTTTAAAACAATGACCCAGCTTCGCAGGGAGCCAGAGTTCTTTTGCAGCACTGGATTTTAAGTAGTGTTTTTTTGTCAACCCTATTCCCTTTACTACCAAAGCTACCCCTCGTTGCCTCTAAAGTACCTATCCCTAGCCTCTACTACTCTGGGTTCCGAGCACCCTTGTATGAAATGAACCCCGTAACTGTTTAAAACTACGAACCCCAAATACAACACCGAAGTTCTATAAGATATTGACTTGAACGACGATTTTTAAAATGCTTGCTTTTTGCAAAAAATTGCCTCAAATTGTTTACCTGTTTCTTTAACTTAAATTGCGATTGGCAAACTAATTGTTTACTTTCACTTGTTGTTTAAACAAATCTGTTCTTCCGCAGGCCATACTTACCAAGGAACGCAGTACCTATAGCCTCGTATCACCATCATCAGCCTCCACCTCACATAGACTCACTTGAATTCTTTCAACGTCTTGCAACTGAAACGTTATTCTTCATTTTCTACTACCAAGAGGTTAGTTATCTTCGTTTTATTTGTTTGGTAGCGTGTTCATTGCTCGGATATTCCTTTTCAGCTAGTTAAGCGAGGGGTTATTACCCTTTCAAGACTTTTTATATTTTCGCCGGTTATCCAAGAAACCTGGCCTCGGGAGGTAATTCAAACAATTTCTCTTACTTTCACATAATATATTTCTCTCCTCCCAGCTCATTTGCCAGGTTTAAGACTATCTTTTGTGACTTTCTCCGTGTTATTTCCCTTCCTCGCTGTCGCATCTCTTCTCTTTTCTTCTGATTTGAATTTCAGTACGTCTTCTCTGGCAAAAACATTTATTCATATTTTACATTGACAATATGAGAGAAAGTCAAATTAGTTTTAGTACATTGTCGAATTCTCTTTTTTGATTCAAATACATGGTGTTTAATTTTCGTCTTCGTTGTCTCGTACCATTTCCTTTATTAGTGAAGCGATCTTCTATTTGTTATCATTTTCATAGGGAACTCGAGCACAATATTTAGCAGCAAAAGCACTGAAAAAGCAAAGTTGGAGGTTTCATACAAAATATATGATGTGGTTTCAAAGACATGAAGAACCAAAAACAATAACAGATGAATATGAACAGGTAATTCTCATTCCATCGTCAAATTTCATCCTTTTCTCTTTCTTCTTCAGAAAGTTTGAGCCATCTTTTTCGATCGATGTAGGTCGTTTCCAGACTTAAAATTTTTCAGACAATCACTTATAAGTCTTATCTAGAAGTATCCGACAGAAAAGTACCAAGATGTCATTAAGTATTTTTGAGGATTTTGACAGCTGGAGACTAAAAAATTATCAATCTTAATAATCTGCACAGTCAGTGGTTTACCTTCGCCTGTCATTTTTGGATTTTTGACACCTGGAATATTTTTATTTATTCCACAATTTCTTGTTATAGAAATAGGACGTTTAGAGGCTGAAACCTTTTAGTCCAAATTGCGTATCTTATCAATAGATCCAAGAACAATTTTAATCATTAAACGAGTCCTAGATTTTGCTGCAACCTTAATTCAACATAATTGATCCCTAGAAATCTTTGCTCGATTTAAGAGATGATTATTTGTTTGCAGGGAACTTACATCTTCTTTGATTTTGAAAAATGGAGTCAACGTAAACGAGAAGGATTCACATTTGAGTACAGATACTTAGAGGATAAAGAACTGCCTTGAAAGAGTTGCGTCATATCAGATGAGATGTTGGTAAAGGTAGGATGGTTGGGTGTGTTGGATCGATGTGAGCTTTGCTCAAAAATTTATTAAAGCAAACAAATTAAAAACAAAGAGAGGTAACTATGAATTTAGCCTACCAAAGAACTTTAGAGCATAGGCATCAAATCTTCAAAAAGGCTAGTCTAAATGGCTGTTACTTTTTCTTTCAACTGGATGGCTTGAAAGTGACTTGGCTTCTTTGCTATAATTCTACCGTTTACTTTCTTGAAATCTTCTTTTGAAAACAAATTAAAACCATCATAATTTGTGAACTTTTGAAAGAAACATGGAATCATTTTCAAGATTTTATGAAGGTCTACGATATGGTTTCAAGCACAATTTTTCACTCTTCTAGTTTAGAAATTTGATGACATCACATTCTCAAAAGAGTTGAAAGATAAAATACTCTGTAATTTCGAAAAAATTGAAGATTTCAGGAAAGTTCAACGGTAGAATCATAGCAAAGTAGCTAAAATTTCTTTCAAGCCATTTAATCAAAAGAAAGAAGTAGTAACCAGCTGCACCAGCCTTTTTAAGATTTGACGCCTATTCTGAACATTAGTGGTATACTTGTATTGTTCTGTATAGATCGCTGTACAATTTGTATAATTGGTTTTGGCATTGGTAATTTTTATTATTGCGTAGCATGCACTATCACGGATAGGGTGCAAGCTGCCATACGTATTTTTGTATATTAACAAGAAACCAATAAAGAATACAGGTATATGTCTAGCAAGAAAACAACAATTGCCTTTTGTTTTGTCTGTCATTTTGACCATTGTGTCTAGTTCGTATTAAAATAATTCATAAATGGACATTATTTGTTATGTTAGACAATTATATAAAGAATATAATAGAAACTAGAACAATGTTCAAAATACAATATATACGTCATTGCTTGGTGTTATTTACTCAGTTTTAAAATTGTCCTGCTCTCCTGAAGGTGTTTACCGCCAGATTTGTAAACGGTTAACCTGCGTGCGGACTTTACTTTGCCGCTGCGAAGGAGAGCCAATGAGGACTCTCCTTCGCAGTGGAAAAGTAAAGTCTGCACGCAGGCTAGTGAGAGGTGCGAGGTAGCTTAAGGAACGCCGGTCAACCAGCATCCTTTGCGGTCGCGCTTTGCAGAAAATGTTGTCATATGAAAATGGCCGCCGCAGTCGAAAGGCAACAAGCGAAGCGCGCAAAGGATGCTGGTTGATTGGCGTTCTTTAAATTTCATTTCATTTTAAGATTTTTATTTTGAAATACTAAATGGGGGAGGTGGCTCTTCTGGTTTTGAAGGACCTACCTTTAGGCTGGGGCTGGCAGCTCTTAGCTGTTGTAATTTTTGGGTGTACCGTGAAGGCTAAAGAAAAAGCACTACCATAAAGTTTGTTTAGCTTATTGAATCAACTAATTTTGAATCGACAACAAGGTTTTAGAGAACGAAAAATAACTGGTTTTGTGGATGGGCTGTTCAAGTCTGCTCAAAAATGAAAAGGAAGGGGAACTCTATTCAGTTTTCATGCAAAGAAGAGTGATATAAAAGGGCCTTGGTTTCTCTTATTTCGTGTTGTTGTTGACATCGATGGTTTGCTGACATCTCATTGGCGATGCGTCACGCAGGCCTAGTAAATTTTTGTATCATCCTAAAACGACGACAGCCCGCGTGACGCCCGCGTTCTTAGACGAACGCTGAACAACCATCAAACATATCAAACAAGAATCGGCCGGCAATCAGAATCTGTATGTTTTCAAATCGAGGCTAGTTATGTATTTCTAAGCAAGCATGTAGAGCAGTAACTGTTTATCAGCTTAGAGAAGCAAAATTCCTCATAGAAAAGATCAACCAAAACAAGTTATATGTGTGACTTGAAAGGCAAATTGAGAGAGCAGAACGTATGGAAAACAAGTTGTGTTCAAAAATAGTAGGAGTTGGTTTGACAGGCTGATTGAGAGTAGAACGTAAAGAAAGCAAGTTGTGATTGAGGAGGGTAGCAGTTGAAGAAGAAATAAGCCATGTCTCAAACTAATAGACCTACAGAAGATGTTGAGAGAAATGAAGCAATGTTGAAGCAGGAAGAAGAAGCAAGGACATGACAGAATATGTCGTTGGTAAGTTTGCTATTCAGTTTCATCGCGCACTCATAATTTTTTAAATTTTAGTAACGGAATCCTAGTCTACTTTTCTACACACTCCCCCCCCCCCCCCCAACATGCAAACACTTTGCAATCTTTTAAGGGGCTTCCAGGGGTGCTGAATTTTCGTTGGTTTGGTGTTGCTATGGACNACCTACAGAAGATGTTGAGAGAAATGAAGCAATGTTGAGGCAGGAAGAAGAAGCAAGGACATGACAGAATATGTCGTTGGTAAGTTTACTATTTAGTTTCATCGCGCACTCATAATTCATCTTCTTTTTGGTTATAGATAAAGAGCTTTGGCTGACTTGAAAGTAAATTTTAGTAACGGAATCCTAGTCTACTTTTCTACACACTCCCCCCCCCCCCCCAACATGCAAACACTTTGCAATCTTTTAAGGGGCTTCCAGGGGTGCTGAATTTTCGTTGGTTTGGTGTTGCTATGGACACGTCAAACTACAAGATTAAGTTTTGACAATGATCTGCCCTGATTTTAATTTAGTACAAATTTCAAGATTCAAAACTTTCCAAAATGTCAAAACTCGTCGTTCTTGCCAATACAAGTCTAATCCGGGATAAACTGCTCCATTTACGGGTAAGCTTTGAAAAGTGCCCACGGTTAGCACCACGAAAACTTCCACGGTTGACGGGCCTTGAAATTCGTATAGCAGGCTGATTGCGGTAGCCGATGCCATATCATTGATATCCAATTTTCATGCTGAATGTCTTGCTGTAATCCTTGATTCCAATGTTGTCACGATGAGTATAAACCTAACAATCTTAGTCAATACTTGGAACAAATCACAAAATACTACTTCGGCTTTTGATTCCGTTCCCCCCGCTCCCCCGGTTTCAATGTTGCTTGAATCAAACGCCATTCGACCCAGCCAACATTGAATTAGGGGGAGGGGGGAACACAAGGTCCGAAACTTTCGATTTCTTCTCGATAATTTAGGAAACATCGCGAAAACACTGAAATAAGCCTATGTCCCAGCATTTTTGACCAAGATTGTAGTTTGGCTTCAGTGTTAAAGTGGGTTATGAATGAGGGAAATGAATGCTAAAGACATAGGAGTGTTTAAAATCCCCGTGACCACTAGAACATTTTTCTTTATTGATTGACTGGGATTTAAGGCCTTGACCAACGGATTGGCACAATTCCAAACTTCTTGGTTAACCTTTAAATAAATTGGTTTTTTGGTTTGAATTATGGATTATAGAATATGTTCGCTTGCGTTGGCAATTTAAGGATTTAAGCAACTGTTGGTTGGTAAGAAAATTAGACACCAGACACCAGACCACCAAAACGCCATGGTTGGTCCATGCATGCACATATAATGAACAGGGAAGCCATATGTAGGAAGTCATAGGCAGCAAGTGCAAGAAGAATATAGTTCAACAGTTGAAGCAGTTTGAATTCCCTTGCCTAGGTCGCTGAAGAACAATTTACCGCAAACCATTTCTGAGTGGTGTTGGCATGTGATGCGTATCTATCTCTGTAGACTTGCTCCAAGTCTATTCTGTGGTGGTGCAATGGTGAAACGTCACTTAAATTGGAACGAGGCTAGACATGATACTGTAACTTGATACTGGACTTGACTTGAGCGATGGATTCGCGCATGTCTTTGAACCGTACAACAACAACACCAGGTTCCTTATTAATAATGCATTGTATGGACAAGACATAACGTATTCTTTTTCGCTTAGCAAGCTGGTCAATTGCAGACGCTAGCCAAAGCAAGGTTGAAGTCATTGAGTTGTGGTTGAGGGTGGTTGAGACAACATGATGGGGTCTGAATTAGATGGAAATCATAACGGTTTTGAAATCAGAAGCAGCCCTTCGCCAGTTATGATCACGTCAGAAGAGAAGCATGGACTGACGGACAAGATACGCCGTCGGTGAGTGTAAACAGTCTATTTTTTGTTTCATTATTTGCTCAGTCCTGAAAACGTTTTATGGAAGTGTCTTCCATACAGAGGACCATTTACGCCATTTACTAGTACACGAAATGTGCAGATAAAAAATGGAATTGCTTAAGAAAGCAGAAATGCCTGAATTTTCCCCTTTTAGAAATGGATCTGTTGTACAGAGTCAAGAAAGACCTTCCTCCATCCAGAAGCTCTTACCTAGAAACCTTCCTCACTTTGTAATGAATAAAATGGATGTTGCCATTAAAAGTAAATGGAAATCTTCCTCAATATCCCATCGTTCTCAAGACCTTTTTCCGGCCATGACCATGAGACCGCCATGTTTCCGCCCGGACTCTGCTGTTTTACTAGTGATTTAAAACTGCGCAATTTTGAAACCGGTATAGAGTTCAAACAATCGAAAGCAATACAGCAACCGAACGACCAGAAATACTACAGTCGATGAAAGCAATTGTTACTCTCAAATTCAAATTTCAAACGATAATTGCACTTCTTCTTGGATTTCGATATCAATTTGTCTGTTAACAGTCTTCATCAATTTGAAGAAACTATGCTTATTTGACTTGCTGCAAGCGTCAGTTTTGGTCTCGGAGAGCGAAGTCTTGAGGAGTCATATTCCGTCTTGGCCATTGCCTCACGCTCTGTCACTGGAGCAAGTCACAGCTCGTATCATCAGAAAAGGATACCTTGCAGTCGTTGCTTCATTCTGATAGTTATATGTTGTTACTTGGGAAATACCATTGGTTTAACTTCCAACCTTAGGTTGTTGGTGAGTTATTGTTTTGATATATGTCGGTATAAACTGTAAGTTTTTTTCATTTATGTATCATTAATCTTGATAGGCGAATTCACCCCTTAGGCCGTAGCAGGTACACTAATCGAGGGAAGAGAAACCGAGTTAAAAGACCCAGAAGACCACATCTTATATCCAGTAGCTACCAAGAACCACATCATATACCCCGTAGCTACCAAGAACCTTAACATCAAAATGTCTGTGCAACTTCATTTCGCTTCGCATAATTACTTTTATAAAAGTAAGAAAACTTCCGCATAGGCGTATAGGCGTAAGAGTAACTCTTTCTCGTTCCTTTTTCAATGCAGCATATTTATGATATGTATTGTTGACTGCCGACCGATAACATCTTTACCAACAAAGCGACTGACTCCCATGGAGTATTCCAAACTATTTACCTTGTAACGAATTGTTTTGGTCATTCTAAAGGTTAACAGATGCAGAAGGCTATAAGGACGAGGGGCATAACAGTCCCGACAAATCTCGTACGCCTTTGGAGAAAATATTTGTGTTTTGAAGAAACATTCCTACAAATCCTATTGTGTTTTGAAAAGCTTGTACGCGCGCTACTTTCCCCAAATGTAAACAAAGCTTGGTGCTGGAACAGTGAAACGAAAGCCTTCCATTGGAAAATCTATGTTGTGTTGTGAACATACGAGTCTCCCTTTTCTTAATAGATAAGAAGACCCACAATACAGCTTCCCAAACGCTTACTGCTCTGCCACCTATTCGCCATTTCAATAAGAAAAGCTAAATTGTCTGGAGATACCTACTCAAGTTGGTACGCATTTAATAGTGTACCACTTCTAGACCTTGACCCTGAGGTGTGGAACATGCAGCTTTATTTTTACCCCATTGAACAACCTCAAACCCCTCGTTAACAACCTCGTTATCATTCTTATTACACATCACGAGATAAAAAATCACGAGATGTATCAGAAATTATGAGTTAAGAAAGGAAGCAACTTTTCACCTCCAGACATGTGTTTTGTCTTCTTTCTCCCCTTTTCAGTTCCTGCACCCTCTCTGTTCTCCTATGGTTCCATTGGAACTTTCCTAGTAGTTTCATCAGAGACGTAGGAACCGAAGGGGCACTGGGGGCACGTGCCCCCCCCCCAAGATTTTGCAATAAACGAAAAACTGCCCTTTTTGATTAAGGANGACTTGACTTGAGCGATGGATTCGCGCATGTCTTTGAACCGTACAACACCAGGTTCCTTATTAATAATGCATTGTATGGACAAGACATAACGTATTCTTTTTCGCTTAGCAAGCTGGTCAATTGCAGACGCTAGCCAAAGCAAGGTTGAAGTCATTGAGTTGTGGTTGAGGGTGGTTGAGACAACATGATGGGGTCTGAATTAGATGGAAATCATAACGGTTTTGAAATCAGAAGCAGCCCTTCGCCAGTTATGATCACGTCAGAAGAGAAGCATGGACTGACGGACAAGATACGCCGTCGGTGAGTGTAGTAAACAGTCTATTTTTGTTTCATTATTTGCTCAGTCCTGAAAACGTTTTATGGAAGTGTCTTCCATACAGAGGACCATTTACTAGTACACGAATTGTGCAGATAAAAAATGGAATTGCTTAAGAAAGCAGAAATGCCTGAATTTTCCCCTTTTAGAAATGGATCTGTTGTACAGAGGCAAGAAAGGTTCTGGCCTTCCTTCCATCCAGATAGCTCTTTGCTAGAAACCTTCCTCACTTTGTAATGAATAAAATGGATGTTGCCATTAAAAGTAAATGGAAATCTTCCTCAATATCCCATCGTTCTCAAGACCTTTTTCCGGCCATGGCCATGAGACCGCCATGTTTTCCGCCCGGACTCTGCTGCTATACTAGTGATTTAAAACTGCGCAATTTTGAAACCGGTATAGAGTTCAAACAATCGAAAGCAATACAGCAACCGAACGACCAGAAATACAGTCGATGAAAGCAATTGTTACTCTCAAATTCAAATTTTCAAACGATAATTGCACTTCTTCTTGGATTTCGATATCAATTTGTCTGTTAACAGTCTTCATCAATTTCAAGAAACTATGCTTATTTGACTTGCTGCAAGCGTCAGTTTTGGTCTCGGAGAGCGAAGTCTTGAGGAGTCATATTCCGTCTTGGCCATTGCCTCACGCTCTGTAGCTGGAGTAAGTCACAGCTCTTATCATCAGAAAAGGATAGCTCGCAGTCGTTGCTTCATTCTGATAGTTTTATGTTGTTACTTGGGAAATACCATTGGTTTAACTTCCAACCTTAGGTTGTTGGCAGGTTGTTGTTTTGATATATGTCGGTATAAACTGTAAGTTTTTTTCATTTATGTATCATTAATCTTGATAGGCGAATGCACCCCTTAGGCCGTAGCAGGTACACTAATCGAGGGAAGGGAAACCGAGTTAAAAGACCACATCTTATATCCAGTAGCTACCAAGAACCACATCATATACCCCGTAGCTACCAAGAACCTTAACATCAAAATGTCTGTGCAACTTCATTTCGCTTCGCATAATTACTTTTATAAAAGTAAGAAAACTTCCGCATAGGCGTATCGGGACCGCCTGACGGCGACAAGAGTAACTCTTTCTCGTTCCTTTTTCAATGCAGCATATTTATGATATGTATTGTTGACTGCCGACCGATAACATCTTTGCCAACAAAACAACTGACTCCCACAAATTTTCAAGATTTCAGTTTAGCACAAAAGCTCTCGAACCGTTGTTTTGGAGTATTCCAAACTATTTACCTTGTAACGAATTGTTTTGGTCATTCTAAAGGTTAACAGATGCAGAAGGCTAGCTTGTACGCGCGCTACTTTCTCCAAATGTAAACAAAGCTTGGTGCTGGAACAGTGAAACGAAAGCCTTCCATTGGAAAATCTATGTTGTGTTGTGAACATATGAGTCTCCCTTTTCTTAATAAATAAGAAGACCCACAATACAGCTTCCCAAACGCTTACTGCTCTGCCACCTATTCGCCATTTCAATAAGAAAAGCTAAATTGTCTGGAGATACCTACTCAAGTTGGTACGCATTTAATAGTGTACCACTTCTAGACCTTGACCCTGAGGTGTGGAACATGCAGCCTTATTTTTACCCCATTGAACAACCTCAAACCCCTCGTTAACAACCTCGTTATCATTCTTATTACACATCACGAGATAAAAAATCACGAGATGTATCAGAAATTATGAGTTAAGAAAGGAAGCAACTTTTCACCTCCAGACATGTGTTTTGTCTTCTTTCTCCCCTTTTCAGTTCCTGCACCCTCTCTGTTCTCCTATGGTTCCATTGGAACTTTCCTAGTAGTTTCATCAGAGACGTAGGAACCGAAGGGGCACTGGGGGCACGTGCCCCCCCCAAGATTTTGCAATAAACGAAAAAATGCCCTTTTTGATTCAGGAAATGCCCCTTTAGCATAATGAAAAAAGTGCCCTTGAAGTGTCTTGCCCCTCCAAGTTTAAGATACTTCCTACGGCCCTGAGTTTCATATCTTGTCCCGTGTTGCTGTTCCTAGACATTTCCCTGTGAGTAACATTTTATTGAAAGTTCCTTGCCTTCTCGCAGATATACATGAGGTGGTCAAAATCCCATTCCAAGTTTATTGTTCTTCCTGTTGGCATCCCCAGTCCCAACTGATGAAATCCCAGTTCCATTTCATAGAACCTCAGACCCATTTATTTGCGCAATTTAAAGTAAATCGCAGTTCCAATTTTCGCTTTCAATATTACATCTCTAAAACAAATCCCTTATCTTATTCCTTTGTTATCCCACCTATACTTGGGGCAACGCCGGGCATACTAGGACAGCGGCAATGAAAACACTGCAAGTGTGAATTCAGCTTGAGGCTCCTGCGTCATAAATTGCGCGCCTTATTTGGGTCGCGTCAAGAAAAACGCCTCTTGTGTGAATTGAGCGGCAAATTTGGCATTGTTATGTCCAATCCCCAAGCCACTCATCCACTTTTCTTTTGAATTGTTTTCGAAAAGGACTTTCTCCAAATACAAGTAATGCTAGGCCATATTTACATCTCGGTATCTATGGTAACCATTACGCCATCGATTGGCCACAGGTCAAAGTAAAGACCGGTTATTCTTGCGGAGAACTTGTTCAAAAAGATATTTAATTAAAAGGATTTGAACTAAATCCGAGATCTAACAAAATTGAGAATTCTTATCCATAAAGAATGTACTTTCCTTACTTTTTGCTGGTTTTATTAACGCGGTGTACTTTGAGGAATGAAATTATTTTCATTTATGCATTGTTTGCCCTTGGGCCTTTTGTGAAACATGGAAAGGGGTTCACCGACACGAGCCGTGATATGGCCTGATATTGGGGTGGAGCTCAACACGAAAGGTCCCTTTCCTCTTTTTTCTGACGTTCATTCGTCTTTCGCTTCATTTGGTCTCCTTTTCGCTAACATTTACCTTATTTTTTGCAACCAACGTTTTCTAGCTTACCCCACAGAATACAAGATTGCATATGAGCAGTTTCTAGATCTACAGACTCAGTATCTTCGGCTGAAAGGACCAGGTCGAAAGCACGGAACTGTCGGAACTCTCGGATACCTCGGAACTAAGTTATGAGAGTTCCGTGTTTTCGAGTATAGCATACCTCTACTCGAAAACACGGAACTTCCGAGAGTTCTGAGAGTTCCGTGTTTTCGACCTGGCCGGCTGAAAGGGGTTTCGAACAAAATTGCTCTGTCAAAGCGTCCTCTTCCCTTATAAATAGCCAATAATCCTTGTTGGACTTGCCCAAGACTGCAAATACATAACCAGACGAACATCAGACGAGGTTTAATGCTGTAGTAGCCACTTCCTCCTTCATTGACTGGTTTTTCATTTTCATGGGTTATCCTATCATTTTTGTGCTTATTCAGATGTCTTTCTATCAAACATAAACGACAAATGGGACAAAAATTTGACCAGAAATAAGATACAGTTTCCAAAACCAGTCTTCTAAATCTTGTCTCTCAATCATGTCACTAGAAATCATGAGCATAACAGACAGACCGGATTTGTTCAGTCATGCCCAAGTTTCAATCGAGTTTGCATGAGAATAGAAAACTTCCTTTTTATAACGAGGCTCAAATCTTTTGCTATTAATACATGATTCCTTTTTTCATTCAAAATCTTAAACCCTAGACGATTGTTGTCGTTTGTCCTTTTCCCTTTCCCATGACTAGGTCCAACTCTCTGCGATCAACTGAAAATTAAGATGCTCATTTTAGCTGATGCCATGGTTTTATGATCTTTCGTTGTACAATCACAGATCAGTTTTTCCTAAACGATTTGATCGACTTTGTATTTTCAGATATGCTTCCATTTTGGCAAAACATCCCTGGATAGCATTCGTATCGACATTTCTGATGGTACTTTTAGCAGGCACTACTGCATTCGTCAAAGAATTGGGGGCAAAACCATTACCTGATTTCTCATCTCCAACCAAGGTAAATTTAATTTGCTGTTTATCTGTTTGTCTTGCCTTGGTCTCTTTCTTCTTTTCAAATGAGCAGAAAAAATTATTGCAGACTTCAAATATTTTCCTGTCTTGAAGTGATCGTCCGGGAGATAAGTATTTTGATAAATTACCAAAGAAAGCTTCCCCTATGGGCAAAAAATGTTTCTTGTGCCTCTGCAAAATTATGAAGTAGGCTCTTAGCTATAGAGTCATACTTCTACATTGGAAAAGGGGTAATAGTGATGTGGTATGAATAAACAACACTATTTTTACCTGTTTTCAAAGTCTTGAACATTCCAACACAACTCTAGAACCTTCCTATTTACCCCAGGTTCACAGTAGCTTGTTTCTTNGAAGTGATCGTCCGGGAGATAGGTATTTTGATAAATTACCAAAGAAAGCTTCCCCTATGGGCAAAAAATGTTTCTTGTGCCTCTGCAAAATTACGAAGTAGGCTCTTAGCTATAGAGTTATACTTCTACATTTGAAAAGGGGCAATAGTGATGTGTTATGAATAAACAACACTATTTTTACCTTTTTTCAAAAGTCTTGAACATTCCAACACAACTCTAGAACCTTCCTATGTATGCAGGTTCACAGTAGCTTGTTTCTTTTGTGACCAAATCTTCAACAGTTAGGTACTTAGACTTACTTTGAGAAGCTAAGATGGTTTCACTTTAATTTCATTTATAAGTTATTAGCTCGACCAATTTTATATTACTTTTCCAGGGGTTTGAAGCAAGGGGAACATTGATCAGTAAGCGAATCATGTCACATAACAATTTATATAAAGTAATGAATGGCATTGAACGACTTCCAACAAGCAGTTACATACCTACAATCCAGGCAAAACAAATGAACACAACCTGCACTCTTGTGGTACCCCATTATCTATCCTCGAAAACCATTTACTCTGGAGTAGACAAAGCAGATGATTTATTCAACTCTAAAAGTCTTATTGAGATTTGCAACTTGGAGAAAACAATTGTCAGGGATGAAAAACTATTTATGAAAGACTGTTCAAAAGACCCTGGCAGTTCCACATGTTGTCCGTCTCTTTCCATCGGACACTACGCTGCTATATACAACCATAAGTCTGCCTGTGCAAATCTAACGGACAGTGACGTCATGAATCTGAAAAAGCTGGTCTTTGATTTTAAAAAGGTTGCAATGATGAATAAAAGTAATGGACTGGCTGAAATTTGTAGGCCAGAGAGCTCGGCACCATCCACATTTTCAGGTCAACAGAAGCTCATTGCTTGCAATATACTCCAATTTCTGGTCGATAAAGATTTCGCTGCAAATATTGACCTAAATGCCAGGCTTACCTATTCACTTGTATTCAGCCCCATCACATCTCCAAGCAAATTTCTGCTAGAGAATATGTACAAATCAAAGTTCAAAGGGAGATTATTGCCGAAGAATGGGGGAATCCAGTTAGTAGCTTATGATTTTGAAAATATGAAAACTGTCGCTTATGACACACAAATATTGGATGATGTATGGTACATAATGACAGCAGTGGTGCTTATTTTGGCACTAATGTGGGCCTACAGTGGTTCATTATTCATCAGTATCATGGGATTCAGTTCTGTTGCCTTCGCCATCGTCCTTTCTTATTGGCTGTACACAGTCATATTTAGATTGGTCTTCTTTCCATTCCTCAACATTATGACAACTATATTCGTGGTTGGCATCGGGGCAGATGACATCTTTGTGTATGTGTTGGCATGGAGACATGCACATCAGCACATATTGAAAACAAACCCTGATGTGAATACGATTGCTAAATGGACAGAATATGCCCTTGCGCATGCGACCGCTGCGATGTTCGTCACGAGCTTGACAACAGCCACTGCGTTTTATGCTGGCCTATCTTCAAGCATTACTGCCATTAAATGCTTCTCGATTTTCGCAGGCACAAGCATCCTAACCAACTATTTTCTGATGATAACATGGCTACCCGCGGTGATAATTACCCAAGAACGTTTCTTTGAACCCTTTATCTGTAAACCCCCTCCAAAAAGGAAGCAGGTTCACCCTGGTACATCAGCACTTTCTGTCAATGAGTTACAAGAAGGCGAGGAAAGCACTGTCAGAAGGCGTAAGTTATTCGTGTATTCAGTTCCAGAATTGCGCTTAGCTGTTAAAAGATGCTCTGATGTGTTGTTTCAAGATTGGATTGCTAAGATGGTTGTTAAATTACGATTCGTTTGGTTGGCGATACTTTTTATTCTCGCTTTTTTCGGGATGCTATCCCTTACTTTCTACCCGAAGCTGTCATTGCCGACAACCCAACAAGCGCCATTGTTCATTGAAAATCATTCGATCGAGCAGTACGATTCTAGCATCAAAAAGAAACTTCAAATCGACAAGATAATATCCACTGATGGAATGCAGTTTCCGGTCATTTTCGTATGGGGTGTACGCGATGTTGACAATGGTTACTTTTTGGACCCTGAAAGCACTGGCTCTACTGAATGGGACAAGACCTTTGATATTTCCGAACAGAACAGCCAAAACTGGATGCTTGATTTCTGCACAGATGTTAAGAAAGCAGATTTTTACGATGAAGTAAAGAGCAGAAGTAGTTGGTGCTTTATGGAACAAATGAAACATTTTCTTGAGCAACCATGCAATATTTCAGGATATCATTTAAAATATAACGCTTCGGTTTGTTGCGGAAAGAAGTTACCATTGAAACCAAATGAATTCAAAAGATGCACAAAGCAATACATTGGAGCTATGACAAAGAAAAGTTCTGCTAATCTACCAATCAAAATCGACGCAAATGGTCACGTGAAAGCTGTTGTTTTCAAATTTTTCTCCAAACAAGAATACGTGCTGCAATTTTCGCCAGTTGAGAAATTTTGGAAGAAAATAAAATCATGGTCAGATGAGAAAATCTCATCGACTATTCCCAGAGGAATTGGTAATGGCTGGGTGATCAGTGATTTATTTTTTTATGATTTGCAAAAGAATATTGCTGATGGGACAGTAAAGACGATTGCTGTATCGATTGGAATCTCAGCGATCGTCCTGCTTGCTACAACACAAAACATCGTAATCACTCTTTATGCAGTGATTGCAATCACAGCGATCATAAGTGTAACAATAGGATCATTAGTCATGGCTGGATGGAGATTAAATGTCCTTGAATCAATGACAATGTCAGTTGCTGTTGGACTGTCCATCGATTTCACTCTTCATTATGGTGTTGCTTATTTCAATTGCGAAGAATCACAAACAAGGAAGGAACGAGTTCATTATTCGCTTTGGCACGTGGGTTCTGCTGTCGCCATGGGTACTGTCACTACATTTCTTGCAGGTAAATACGTTTTATCTTTACCATAAATACTAAAGCTTCAAATAATTGTATGAAGGTCCGATCCCCAAATATTTCATTTTCTCTTGTTGACTCCTGAGTCCAATGATTTGTAGAAAACAGTTGATCAGTTAAGTTGCTAGTAAGTCTTGATAAGATATGATTTTTTAAACTTTCATCTTCTTCTTGTGTCTGTTCTGTGTGTTTATGAACTTTACAAACATGCCACTTCTGACACTATTCAATTCCGTTGTTAAGCCTAGGCAGAATCTTTACTAAAGTCCATCGTTTGGTCAAACCTGCAATGCATTGTTGGATGTATGTTTGCATTGAAGACAGGTCAAGGCCTAAAAACATATACATGAGGGTATACTTCCTTAAAAGCATGTCCAAAAGACACAATTATCCTACACAAAATGAGAAACTTTGCAGAAGGATGTTTGGATACAGTTTGAAAGAAGATTTCAACCGGACTAAAATTTGAAACCGACCACATAAAAAGCACCATAGAAAGAACGCGTTTTGGGTTTCCTTTTGAACGCACCCTACAATTGAAAATGTTGGGATTAGCCTCTTCACAGTTGGGATCATACATCTTAGCATTTGTCCCGCTCGAATTTTAGACAACAAATTGGCTATGACATCATCTTCATTTCAGGTTTAGCAATGATGCCTTCAGTAATCAATGCTTACATCCAAGTTGGACATTTTCTCATGTTGATTATGTCAGCAAGTTGGGTTTATTCCACATTCTTCTTTTTGGCACTTTGTGCTGTTCTTGGACCACAGGGACAAGAGGGTGATATCATGAGGTGCTGGAAATTGCCTGTTCGTGAAACAACAGTTTCTCCACAGCAAGCAAATGATGTAAAATTGAACATTGCATCAAAAAGTACTACAAGCAATGGCTAAAATTTGGAAATACTGAAGAAAATTAGAATTTAGTTTTAAATTACTTCTTCTATTTGTGTGAAATATATTTTATTAGTATCTGAGATCTATAATTTATTCAAATCAAATGATGAAATATTATATAATTCAGAAATTATATTTGTAAATATCAAAAAATGATTTTTATGACCAAAGAATAATTTATAATAAATATTGATATTTATGATCATGACAGAAATTATTGGATAATAATTAGATTATAAAAAGAGTTAGTGGAATATGGTTTCTTTCTCTTTCCTTTCCTTTCGCCTATTTCAGGAAGATGGTGAGCAGAAAGCTTCAGAACAAAAATAAGCGTTTTCAAAATCGGCTGATTTTATTGAAAAGGCAAAGCCTATAGCCTTACCTTTTGACCAAAAAGTAGCTTTTTCAAAATCGGCTGATTTTAGCGAAAAAGGTAAGCCTATAGCCTTACCTTTTGACCAAAAAGTAGCATTTTCAAAATCGGCTGATTTTAGTGAAAAAGGCAAGCCTATAGCCTTTCCTTTTGACCAAAAAGTAGCATTTTCAAAATCGACTGATTTTAGCGAAAAGGTAAGCCTATAGCCTTACCTTTTGACCAAAAAGTAGCATTTTCAAAATCAGCTGGTTTTAGCGAAAAAGGTAAGCATATAGCCTTACTTTTTAGCCAAAAAGTAGCATTTTCAAAATCGGCTGATTTTAGTGAAAAAGGCAAGCCTATAGCCTTTCCTTTTGACCAAAAAGTAGCATTTTCAAAATCGACTGATTTTAGCGAAAAAGGTTAAGCCTATAGCCTTACTTTTTGACCAAAAAGTAGCATTTTCAAAATCGGCCGATTTTAGCGAAAAAGGTAAGCCTATTGCCTTACCTTTTGACCAAAAAGAAGCATTTTCAAAATCGACTGATTTTGGGGAAAAAGGTAAGCCTATAGCCTTACCTTTTGACCAAAAAGTAGCATTTTCAAAATCGGCTGATTTTAGCGAAAAAGGTAAGCCTATAGCCTTACTTTTTGACCAAAAAGTAGCATTTTCAAAATCGGCTGATTTTAGCGAAAAAGGTAAGCCTATAGCCTTACCTTTTGACCAAAAAGTAGCATTTTCAAAATCGGCTGATTTTAGCGAAAAAGGTAAGCCTATAGCCTTACTTTTTGACCAAAAAGTAGCATTTTCAAAATCGGCTGATTTTAGCGAAAAATGTAAGCCTATAGCCTTACTTTGTGGCCAAAGTTAGGCATTTTCAAAATCGGCTGATTTTGGGAAAAAGGTAAGCCTATAGCCTTACTTTTTGACCAAAAATAAGCATTCTCAAAATAGATCAATTTTAGCCAAAAATGTAAGCCTATAGCCTTTCCTTTTGACCAAAAAGTAGCATTTTCAAAATCGGCTGATTTTAGCGAAAAAGGTAAGCCTATAGCCTTACCTTTTGACCAAAAAGTAGCATTTTCAAAATCGGCTGATTTTAGCGAAAAAGGTAAGCCTATAGCCTTACCTTTTGACCAAAACGTAGCATTTTCAAAATCGGCTGGTTTTAGCGAAAAAGGTAAGCCTATAGCCTTACTTTTTGACCAAAAAGTAGCATTTTCAAAATCGACTGATTTTAGCGAAAAAGGTAAGCCTATAGCCTTACATTTTGACCAAAAAGAAGCATTTTCAAAATCGGCTGATTTTAGCGAAAAAGGTAAGCCTATAGCCTTACATTTTGACCAAAAAGAAGCATTTTCAAAATCGACTGATTTTGGGGAAAAAGGTAAGCCTATAGCCTTACCTTTTGACCAAAAAGTAGCATTTTCAAAATCGATTGATTTTAGCGAAAAAGGTAAGCCTATAGCCTTACATTCTGACCAAAAAGTAGCATTTTCAAAATCGGCTGATTTTAGCGAAAAAGGTAAGCCTATAGCCTTACTTTTTGACCAAAAAGTAGCATTTTCAAAATCGACTGATTTTAGCGAAAAAGGTTAAGCCTATAGCCTTACTTTTTGACCAAAAAGTAGCATTTTCAAAATCGGCCGATTTTAGCGAAAAAGGTAAGCCTATTGCCTTACTTTTTGACCAAAAAGTAGCATTTTCCAAATCGGCCAATTTTAGGGAAAAAGTTAAGCCTATAGCCTCCTTTTTGGCCAAAAATAAGCATTCTTAAAATCGATTAATTTTAGTCAAAAATGTAAGCCTATAGCCTTTCTCTTTAGCCAAAAATAAGCATTTTCAAAATTGGCTAATATTGTCGAAAGAGGTAAGCCTATAGCCTTACTTTTTGACCAAACATAGGCATTCTCAAAATCGGCTAATTTAGCGAAGAAGGTGAGCCTATAGCCTTACTTTTTGGCCAAACATAGGCATTTTCAAAATCGGCCGATTTTAGCGAAAAAGCAAAGCCTTACTTTTTGACCAAAAAGTAGCATTTTCAAAATCGGCTAATATTGTCGAAAGAGTTAAGCCTATAGCCTTACTTTTTGGCCAAACATAGGCATTTTCAAAATTGGCTGATTTTATAGGAAAAGGTAAGCCTATAGCCTTACTTATTGACCAGAAATAAGCATTTTCAAAATCGGCTCATTTTAGAGAAAAAAGGTAAGCATATAGCCTTACTTTGCAAAGGGTAAGGGCAGAAAACACAACAGTTGACTCAAAATAGAAAATGATGTTCTACATATCCTTCTTTATGATAACAAATAGTCAATGAACAGATTACTCGAAATTCAAACATAATGCTGATATAGACTGTATTACCAACAACAAATACGAGCAACTCTTTGCTTTACTCAAGTTAATGCAAAATAGCGAGGTAAGGCAGCAAACAGTTCTCGAAAAAGGAAATGCTTTGCTAAACAGAAGGTAAGAGACTGGGACTTCTGTAATGCCCTATGAAAGGAAAATCTTGATGATTTGATCGGAATTCATGGCCTTTTTCGTTTGATCAATCGTAATTTACCTATATTAGAGATATCAAGTATGAATGTTCAAACCTTCTTTAGGCGAAAGGTAGTTCTTTCCCTCAATGTATGCTGCGTTAAACCAAGAGCTATCAAATTGACATATTGAAGATTCAAGAGCAAGGATCGTACACAAACTGCTTGTTCATATCATTAGTAGTATTTTACATAGCAGATCTTTAACAGCAAGGGAATAGCGTCAAAGAATAATTTCAGCTTCGGTTAACCTTAAGAATGTGATGGTGCTGGTATCATGGTGATTCCACGTGACTGATCACATGACTGGTTTTTACTCATCTTGCAACTCCATCTTCCTCCCTCACTGGACTCTGCGGAGGAATACAAGCAGTAATGTTTTAAAGAATATCTAACAAGAGTTAAAGAAATATTGTGAGCCTACGAAGGAAATGTGTGGGCTGGTTTCAACACCAAAGATTGATTAGTTAAAACCTGCATATGACAACGATAAAAATTATTCAATTCTTCAGTTTTGGCTTTCAGTAGCTAAGCTCATGGAATCATAATAGACAATAACGCTAAAGATGGCGACCGCGCAAAGGATGCTTGTAAAAAGCAAATCTACTTATTCTCCCTTAATGCATGCTGGTAAAAAGCTCCCTGACGACCACCTAACGACATAAAGATTTTGGTCTGCAGTTTCGACTTGCTAGCTGTGGTAAAGTTCGGAACAAGTAATCAATGTAAACAAATAGGACAATTTCGTGATTCGAACGCAAATCTTTAATCAAAACTTTAATTCGAATCAAAATTTTACATTTTCTGCTTTGGAAAAGTTTCCTTTTGAACCATGTTGCATTCGAATTCAATATCGATCGAATTCAAGCTAGCTAGTCGAAACGGCAGACCAAAAGTTTTATGTCGTTAGGTGGTCGTCAGGGAGCTTTTTACCAGCATGCATTGCAGCAAAACACAACAGAGTCTTTTGAGTCGCCATCTTTAGCGTTATTGTCTATTCCGAGGCCAGTCTGCCTCGGTTCTAATACCGTTAAAGACTGCCAGCCAATNTTGGTTTCGTACAATGACAGTTCGTAATATAAGAGCCTGGAATGAAATAGAATAAAATTCAACCAAATAGCAAATCAAACAATCTGAGAATGATAGGGAAATATTTGGCCCATTCAGTAGCAATATAAAGCTCTTAGCTTGTTCCCGATTTCATCGATCAAGCTATAAATACATCGGTGATTATCTTTCATAGTTGGCCACAAAATCGAGACTATAATCTTGTATCTGAAACCAGTTTCTTCCTAGATTCTATTCGGAATTATTTATCGTGCTTCTAGGTCATGTTCTCCCTGCCTCAAATTAAGGTTTGTTACTAACGCGAAAATGATACCCATACGCTTCAATAAATCATACACCATAAGTATTCAAAAAAATGTTAAAAAGCTAATTGTCTTACCTTACATCGCCTTTGATACTCTTTTCCCATCGTTAATGCTTTTTCAAATGTAGTCCCTCGTTGATCCACATCACGGGCATAAAGTATCTTCAATAAAAACATTTTGAAGCAATTACTAATACAATACTTGTACGTACTACTCATATTTCGTCCAAGAAATCATCCAACATAGCTAACAGAAATCCTAAAATTATATTTCGCAATCAAAAGATAGTGCTGTAGGTTTTTCAGTACATCGTATGATCAAACTAGAGCTGATAATCCCTACTGGCCACCCCATCCCAAGAATTAAAGATATCTTCGAGGGTAGAAGCACACATAAATCATAGCAAGAATGGTGGTAGTTCCCCGTACAGCAGACTAGGACTCGAACCACCAACCTTCTGCACAGACACAACCATGATAAGAAACTTTAACCGTAAATCCATCGGAATACTAATATTTCATGGTTTCAAACAAGGGATCCATAAAACTTGGAGTAGACTTACCTTTTTCTGAGAATCAATCCTTGCAGAGATTTGTTCATCTAAAATAAGTTGGGTTAATTCATCTTCTAAGGAAGTAACACTTGTGTTGAATGCAGTCGCCATTTTGTTTAGATCAGCTGATACATATGGACTGAAATACTGCAAAAATAAACCTCATTATTAATATCACAGATGATTTATATCTACTTCAAAACAGACGGGTTGAGAAGAGCATTACTGCTATTAGTTTTGCCTTAAAATTACATTTGCCAGTGCTTAGAAGATGAGGGTTTTAAAATCCTACATTATAGTCCTACACAAAAGGTTTTTTGTACAATATTAAGGACGAAAAATTGTCAAAATTGGCAACAAGCCATGCTGCAGTGGCATCTTTTCCACCACCTTTTGTTGAACTGCCGCTCTGTTTTCACCCTCCCGTGCCATTTACATTTCACAGAAAACCCCCCAAATTTTATGCTGACACCAGAAAAAGAATCAAATTATATAAAAAAAGGAAAAGGTCAGAAAATCAGACATTAATGATGTAAGTCAAATTGGCACAATAGCTATAATAAACTCGATCTACAAATTCAAAGTTTAACCAGCAATAATTGAAAACACTTACTTGAATCAGGGCCCTTTTTCTGATTTCTGAATACAAAGTATTTACATGAGGTGATAAGTAAATATCCAGTAGTAAATTGTCCTGTAAAGAAATAGAAATGCTGATCAGATGAAAATTGAGTGCGTAATGAGAATACGTACGAAACAAATACATCTATAATAACTTCGGCATCGGCCAAGTCCAGTGATTCAAAGTCATTCAATGATTTATTGATTGCATATACAGTAAACCCCCGCATATAAGAACCTACTTTTTGAGAGCCAAGCTGAATTAGGTTCTTATTTCAAAGGTACTTAGATCAATTTCAGGGTATAAAGATTCTTATTCGAAGGGGGTCTCTTGAGTAAACCTTTTAGGAGTTATTATCAAGAGATTTTCAACCATATTATTTGTTTTGGCAATGTTATTAAGGACCTAATAACTAATGCTAAGCTTACAAATAGCAGGGGAGGAGGTTTTGATTCTAGAAGCCAACTGGGACAAAAATAAACTTAACAAGGATGAGCAAAAAATCAAATTTATTACTCTTGCAATAAGACCATATTTTTTCATCAAACTGAAACAGGTTGTTAATTACGAGGTGCGTAATTTAGGAAAAACGGCCTGTAGGTTCTTATTTTTGTAGGTTCTTGTATGCGGGGATTTAATGTACATGTCCCTATTTTGGCTTTCATTCCTTAAAAACATAGGTATGATTGTATAGCAAAGTAAAATAGATCGAGAAGAGATTCCTTATGAAACTAAAGGGCTAATTTGCATTTTAGCATACACACTTTTAACATTTCCCTGTGTTCGAATTTGGTACCGATTTTGGATGGAATGACATTTTCAACCAAAAGAATCAATCGATTACCAGTTCCTGCTACAGATTTAGGCCATGTTTTAGATCATTTTGACATCTTCCCGTAAGTGTGCATCAGTCGAATCACCTTCAAACGTTGCATTATCCAACCAGATGATAGAATTTCTATGACTATTGTTTAGAAAGCCAATCAGCAATCAGTTCTAACAGTACAATTCAATCTCTGTTTTCCTTGGAAGCTGTGTCCGCTAAAGTGCATTTGACCAAAATAAAGAACAAAAACAAACCTTCAATTCATCTAAGAGTTTCAAACATTCAGCATATTGTGAATCGTAGAATTTGTGAAGTAAGTTTCGAAGTTGTGGTTCGAGTTCCAAAAACAATTTGAAAGAGCTACAAAACAAAGAATTATGATTAATACTTGCAGAGATGTGGATTTCTTTCATGCTAAATATTCAATGAATTTTTCGATGAATCATCAACATTTTACATTAATTTCAAACAACAAAGGAGACAGAAAGGCATACCTGCTTGAAAGAACTTTTTTATGTAAATCTTGTCGATCGAAAGTTGCCAGAGAACAAAGTCCGCCATAAATAGCAACATCATGTGCAGATATTACCTGTAACAAAATTAAACGTTTTTCATCAATTAATCAACTAATCAATTAATCAACTAATTAACCAATAAATACTAGTTACAAAATTCAAGTAGTTCTATTTGGCATTGATTTTGTTCACTACTCGTTGAACCAATATTGTTCTTTTTGGCCGCAGCGTTCTCCTCACCTCCGAGGCCTCTTCAAACACGGCCAAAAAGAACAAAATCTATTGTAAGGAATGGACAAATCAATGACAAATAGAACTACTTTTAAATTTTATAAATTGTTGAAAATTGTTGTCTTGCAGGACTGTGGTGGTCCTTTATCTCTTTAGTGGACTGTGGTGGTCCTTTATCTCTTTAGTGGACTGTGGTGGTCTTTCATCTCTTTAGTGGACTGTGGTGGTCCTTTATCTCTTTAGTGGACTGTAATGGTCTTTTATCTCTTTAGTGGACTGTGGTGGTCTTTTATCTCTTTAGTGGACTGTGGTGGTCTTTTATCTCTTTAGTGGACTGTGGTGGTCCTTTATCTCTTTAGTGGACTGTGGTGGTCTTTTATCAAATCAAACTGGCATATATTCATTCTTTTCTGAGGCAAATTTTAGCCGTTCAGACATATCTCTCAAAACATAAAACTAAAAAGCAGTTTTCCTGTATGTCATCAGCAATAAATACAAAAAGTATATATTATAAGCTATTTATAAATGAAAACAAAATCGTTCAATAACTTACCTCAGAAAAGTCTAAGTGATCAAATGAAGTTTGTAGAAATAATCGAGCCGCAGCTTTGTATCCTTTTTTCGATAATTCTGCAAGACCTGAAAATCAGAAAATTCTATTAATAAACTTTCTAAAATATCATGACTTTATAAAAAAATTCAATTCAACAAGTAAACGAAAGTATCAACAGATTTTCTACCATCTAACTTGAAATGCAGTAATGATTTAGTAAAATTGTAAATGTATGACGTAAAACACTTACCAGCCGCACATTTAAGTTTCGCTAAAATGCTTTGGTTGCTTGATTTTTCTTTTTGCTGAAAGAGTGAAGAAAAACTTCGATTAAAGACACATTGGTAACCATGATCCTTTGCGGGCCCAAAGTCGACTTTCATATGATACAAAAGTCGTTTCTGGCCTAAGTTCTCTTGTTTTGCTTTTCATTCGGCGCGCAGAGAACCATGGGTCTTTAAATATGACGCAGGATGGGTAAAAATTCTCAAATATTCATGCGATCCATGTCTCTGGACACTATGGTTCTTGTATGTCACATTTTTGTCTCAGTAATGCCGACAAGGTGAAACTCTTTGCAAATCAGACAAAACCTAACCTTTTGAACAATAACAAATGAATAAAAAATGCAACTACCTCAGCTAAATCCGGAATAGACTCTGCTTTGTTGACATATGTTTGAACGTAGGCCCAATTTGGGAGAAATACGCTAACCTGTAAAAGAAATTCAATTCTACCTATAATTCAATTCTAAAACTCATTCCTACAAACATTAAGCATTCAGCTTTTCTTCGCGCTACATCAAAGGAGCTGGATAAGAAACACGTAAACAAAACCACGGTTTGTGCATCAAATAAAGCATTTTGAAAAGAGAAATTCTTTTTTAATTAAAAGGAGAGATCTTTATCTAGATACAGGCTGATCTTTGGGTGAAAGTTCACATAAAATATTCGTTGGAGATCCATTTATATCTCGACAATCCGAAAACATATGGAGATTTTATTTGTGTCAGAGCAGAGTACAAAGATTAATCTTCAAGATGAGCTGTTCATTTTGGATTAAGGTGAAGTTGTACCAATAATATTCATCATCAAAAAATTGACAAACAGACATTTCTCAGAGGATTTTTTATCCAGCCTTTTTAACCGGCTGCTGACTCTCTAACTCGAACTATGGGCATATACTCACAGAGCTTCTCTCTAGGATCTTATCAAACTGATTGCTGTGTGACCAATTTCAGAACTAAATATTAGGCAACTTCTTCTAGCATATATAGAAATTGTAATAGATCATACCTTGATCACGTTGAGACACATGTGGACAATATGTGTGGCACTGATGCAATAATCCCTTGCCCTTGAGTAGCATTTCAAAGCATTCCTGTTGACAAATAAAGAAAAACAATCAATCAATATTTCAGTATGGTAAACACACATGGTACAAAAAAAGAAAGTTGGACTTGAAGGGTTAAAGAATAACAATATTTTTACTTACGTTAAATCACCGCAGTCCAAGTAATGGTCTCCTAAATCGTCATGACCCCTCCTGCAACAGAAAAAGTAAATAATTTTCAGCGATCCTTCATAATTTCTTATGTCAAATGATAATTACTGTGTTAATCAACAAATAGTCAAGTTTTGTTTTATACTGTATCGTATTATGTAGAAAACGGAGGAAATGAATAATATTTAGTCAACTTTGTTCAAACATTGAACAATGCAATCAAATTTGATTAAAAATTTCCCCGCTGTAACAATTACGTTTATCTATCTGACATTACCAGTCTTATCAGCTTAAAGTAAATAAGACAATTAGTCACCGAAATATCTTAAATTCAGTTTTAAGATAAAAATTGCAAGAAACAGGACACAAGTGAGAGAAATTTGAGCAAATTCATTCCCTTTTTGCTGCATTGTTTTTGCGTAAATATACCAAAGAAAATAATATCCTACCTGATACTTTCCTTTATTGAATTAGTTTTATTAAACTTCAGGTCAGTTTCTAATGTTTCAAGCTGAAGAGAAAGACATTTAATGTCACCTCAGTGAAGAAAGTTTGGTTTCAAATTGAAGGCTATGTATAAAGTTTGCATTACGATTCACTGCAAGTTTTAGTGTTTGTAGTAAAAAGGATAGGTAAGCTATGGAACAAAGTTACTGGAATTTCGATTACATTAAACAAAAAGTTTCAGACGAATAAATTTCGGACAAACATTTTCGAACATTTTTTCACAGGATTTCAGACGTTTTTGGAAAATTTCGGACCGCAATGGAAAAATGGTCAATTCACAGTATTCTTTGGTTGTTTTACGATAAAAAATGCAATAATCTTACTGACTGTACTTCATTTTAAGTTTTCAAAGGGATCATTGTCAGAAATTTCAAGTCACTAATTATTGTTAGGGATGATGAGAATGGTTGCTAAAGTGAATTTTGTTAAAAAAACTATGATGATGTTTTACAGGAACTCTCCCAACACATTCCTTTTCTATGCAAAATGTTTCTATTCTTCTTTACTACGAACAATTTTGGACACAAAAATTGTGGCACGTGTGAAATGTCTGAAAATTTTAAAATCCGAATTCTTTGCGTTTAATGTACTGCTAAGATTACAGGTTTCTTTGCAAAGAAATAAACAATAAAGTACCATGGTTGAATCTGATGCAAAATGGACAGCAGCAACAGGTTCTGAAAATATCTAAAGCAAAAATATTGCCTTCTCTGCAAACGTGTAATTGTCAGTTACCTTAGTTTGTGCTCTTTTTTCTGTCGTATCTAACCAATTTTGATCTATCTGAGGTGCATATCCTTGTCCTTCAGCAACAGTCTCTGGATTTTCTCTTGAACCACTAAGATTAAAATGCAGAGAAATAAATCAATGCTCGTCAACAAACTCATCAAGCCAACTGGAATCATATCATAGGGATAAAGATAGCATTAGCAATGATCTTACACTGTAACTTACAAAATATTAATCAATTAATAATCATAATACAGGCCCGTCGGAACGAAATTCATATTGGGGGGGCTGAAACCAGAGGCGAGCGGAGCGAGCAAAAACGGGGGTCCGGGGGCTTGCCCCCGGGAAAATTTTTTGCGACCACGCCCTTTAGATCGTTGGAAAATGCCTCTATTATGAAGAATGTGCCATCTAAAGGAGCAAAGGATCCCGACTAACGGAAGGCTTTCCCGAGAAATTTTGACAATAGGACCTCAAAATCACTTGAAAATAAACTGTTTTTAATAGAAACGTGATAGCTTGATAATTCTGATAACTTCCTCTAGTATCAATAAGTTTAAATCTTCATTTCCATAAGCTTGACTTTTTAACAGCCTTTTTCACTAAAAATGAACAAACTTCAGCAAATTATTGGGGGGCTGAAGCCCCCCCAGCCCCCCGCTTCCGACGGGCCTGTAATATAAAACAGTGACTTTTAGCAATATTTCCAAAATTCTTGCCCAAACAAATCTTTCATTGCACACAAGAATACATTTATATTTAAACTGCCTGTGAGAGAAATCTCTGCATCATCGTTGTCCTTAAGACTTTTTGCTTCTTTTGAGAATGATCTGTGCTAGACATAAAGAAACAAAAGTTATGAGATATATACTTACTAAGCTTCAGTCAACTTTCTCATGATCTCTTTGTAAATATCTGTATTGTGTGTTGATTTTGCTGAAGTTGATGCTATCCTAAGTAGCAAAGATGAAAAAATTATCCTACCTGAAAATTCTTCAATACATATTCTTGATAATAGTCCAGGAAATAAGTGCCGTTTTTTGCCACAATCGTGCACTTTTGGATAGCAGCATGAAACTTGGCACATATATAGAACTTGGTCAGCCGATCAATTTTTGATATAGAAGCAACTTCAAAAATGGTCCGTTGTCATGGTAACCAGTTGACAAAGTTTTCTTTGAAAGCCTCTTGGTTACTTCAATTTTAAAGTTGTGCTTTTGAATGTCAGATAGTTTCAGGAATATTTTATGCCTGAAATTGATTAAGTAATGGGAGACAATTTTATCAACCGTTTTAGAAAGCATGGTTGCCATGGNTTTGTTCATCTAAAATAAGTTGGGTTAATTCATCTTCTAAGGAAGTAACACTTGTGTTGAATGCAGTCGCCATTTTGTTTAGATCAGCTGATACATATGGACTGAAATACTGCAAAAATTAAACCTCATTATTAATATCACAGATGATTTATATCTACTTCAAAACAGATGGGTTGAGAAGAGCATTACTGCTATTAGTTTTGCTTTAAAATTACATTTGCCAGTGCTTAGAAGATGAGGGTTTTAAAATCCTACATTATAGTCCTACACAAAAGGTTTTTTGTACAATATCAAGGACGAAAAATTGTCAAAATTGGCAACAAGCCATGCGGCAGTGGCATCTTTTCCACCATCTTTTGTGGAACTGCCATGCCGCTCTGTTTTCACCCTCCCGTGCCATTTACATTTCACAGAAAACCCCCCAAATTTTATGCTGGCACCAGAAAAAGAATCAAATTATATAAAAAAAGGAAAAGGTCAGAAAATCAGACATGAATGATGTAAATCAAATTGGCACAATAGCTATAATAAACTCGATCTACAAATTTAAAGTTCAACCAGCAATAATTGAAAACACTTACTTGAATCAGGGCCCTTTTTCTGATTTCTGAATACAAAGTATTTACATGAGGTGATAAGTAAATATCCAGTAGTAAATTGTCCTGTAAAGAAATAGAAATGCTGATCAGATAAAAATTGAGTGCGAAATGAGAATATGTACGAAACGAATACATCTATAATAACTTCGGCATCGGCCAAGTCCAGTGATTCAAAGTCATTCAATGAGTCATTGATTGCATATACAGTAAACCCCCGTATATAAGAACCTACTTTTTGAGAGCCGAGCTGAATTAGGTTCTTATTTCAAAGGTACTTAGATCAATTTCAGGGTATAAAGGTTCTTATTCGAAGGGTCCCTTGTGTAAACCTTTTAGGAGTTATTATCAAGAGATTTTCAACCATATTACTTGTTTTGGCAATGTTATTAAGGACCTAATAACTAATGCTAAGCTTACAAATAGCAGGGGAGGAGGTTTTGATTCTAGAAGCCAACTGGGACAAAAATAAACTTAACAAGGATGATCAAAAAATCAAATTTATTACTCTTGTAATAAGACCATATTTTTTCATCAAACTGAAACAGGTTGTTAATTACGAGGTGCATAATTTAGGAAAAACGGCCTGTAGGTTCTTATTTTTGTAGGTTCTTGTATGCGGGGATCTACTGTACATGTCCCTATTTTGGCTTTCATTCCTTAAAAACATAGGTATGATTGTATAGCAAAGTAAAATAGATCGAGAAGAGATTCCTTATGAAACTAAAGGGCTAATTTGCATTTTAGCATACACACTTTTAACATTTCCCTGTGTTCGAATTTGGTACCGATTTTGGATGGAAAAACATTTTCAACCAAAAGAATAAATCGATTACCAGTTCCTGCTACAGATTTAGGCCATGTTTTAGATCATTTTGACATCTTCCCGTAAGTGTGAATCAGTCGAATCACCTTCAAGCGTTGCATTATCCAACCAGATGATAGAATTTCTATGACTATTGTTTAGAAAGCCAATCAGCAATCAGTTCTAACAGTACAATTCAATCTCTGTTTTCCTTGGAAGCTGTGTCCGCTAAAGTGCATTTGACCAAAATAAAGAACAAAAACAAACCTTCAATTCATCTAAGAGTTTCAAACATTCAGCATACTGTGAATCGTAGAATTTGTGAAGTAAGTTTCGAAGTTGTGGTTCGAGTTCCAAAAACAATTTGAAAGAGCTACAAAACAAAGAATTATGATTAATACTTGCAGAGATGTGGATTTCTTTCATGCCAAATATTCAATGAATTTTTCGATGAATCATCAACATTTTACATTAATTTCAAACAACAAAGGAGACAGAAAGGCATACCTGCTTGAAAGAACTTTTTTATGTAAATCTTGTCGATCGAAAGTTGCCAGAGAACAAAGTCCGCCATAAATAGCAACATCATGTGCAGATATTACCTGTAACAAAATTTTTAGGTTTTTCATCAATTAATCAACTAATTAACCAATAAATACTAGTTACAAAATTCAAGTAGTTCTATTTGGCATTGATTTTGTTCACTACTCGTTGAACCAATATTGTTCTTTTTGGCCGCAGCTTTCTCCTCACCTCCGAGGCCTCTTCAAACACGGCCAAAAAGAACAAAATCTACTGTAAGGAATGGACAAATCAATGACAAATAGAACTACTTTAAATTTTATAAATAGTTGAAAATTATTGTCTTGCAGGACTGTGGTGGTCCTTTATCTCTTTAGTGGACTGTGGTGGTCTTTTATCAAATCAAACTGGCATACATTCATTCTCTTCTGAGGCAAATTTTAGCCGTTCAGACATATCTCTCAAAACATAAACTAAAAAGCAGTTTTCCTGTATGTCATCAGAAATAAATACAAAAAGTATTTTATAAATATTATAAGCTATTTATAAATGAAAACAAAATCGTTCAATAACTTACCTCAGAAAAGTCTAAGTGATCAAATGAAGTTTGTAGAAATAATCGAGCAGCAGCTTTGTATCCTTTTTTCGATAATTCTGCAAGACCTGAAAATCAGAAAATTCTATTAATAAACTTTCTAAAATATCATGACTTTATAAAAAAATTAAATTCAACAAGTAAACGAAAGTATCAACAGATTTTCTACCATCTAACTTGTTAATGCAGTAATGATTTAGTAAAATTGTAAATGCATGACGTAAAACTTACCAGCCGCACATTTAAGTTTCGCTAAAATGCTTTGGTTGCTTGATTTTTCTTTTTGCTGAAAGAGTGAAGAAAAACTTCGATTAAAGACACATTGGTAACCATGATCCTTTGCGGGCCCAAAGTCGACTTTCATATGATACAAAAGTCGTTTCTGGCCTAAGTTCTCTTGTTTTGCTTTTCATTCGGCGCGCAGAGAACCATGGGTCTTTAAATATGACGCAGGATGGGTAAAAATTCTCAAATATTCATGCGATCCATGTCTCTGGACACTATGGTTCTTGTATGGGTAAAAAATCTAAAAAAATTTATGCGATCCATGTCTCTGGACACTATGGTTCTTGTATGGTTAAAAATTCTCAAATATTCATGCGATCCATGTCTCTGGACAGTGGACACTATGGTTCTTGTATGTCACATTTTTGTCTCAGTAATGCCGACAAGGTGAAACTCTTTGNTTTAAGTTTCGCTAAAATGCTTTGGTTGCTTGATTTTTCTTTTTGCTGAAAGAGTGAAGAAAAACTTCGATTAAAGACACATTGGTAACCATGATCCTTTGCGGGCCCAAAGTCGACTTTCATATGATACAAAAGTCGTTTCTGGCCTAAGTTCTCTTGTTTTGCTTTTCATTCGGCGCGCAGAGAACCATGGGTCTTTAAATATGACGCAGGATGGGTAAAAATTCTCAAATATTCATGCAATCCATGTCTCTGGACACTATGGTTCTTGTATGGGTAAAAAATCTAAAAAAATTTATGCGATCCATGTCTCTGGACACTATGGTTCTTGTATGGTTAAAAATTCTCAAAAATTCATGCGATCCATGTCTCTGGACACTATGGTTCTTGTATGGGTAAAAATTCTCAAATATTCATGCGATCCATGTCTCTGGACAGTGGACACTATGGTTCTTGTATGTCACATTTTTGTCTCAGTAATGCCGACAAGGTGAAACTCTTTGCAAATCAGACAAAATTTAACCTTTTGAACAATAACAAATGAATAAAAAATGCAACTACCTCAGCTAAATCCGGAATAGACTCTGCTTTGTTGACATATGTTTGAACGTAGGCCCAATTTGGAAGAAATACGCTAACCTGTAAAAGAAATTCAATTTTACCTATAGTTCAATTCTAAAACTCATTCCTACAAACATTAAGCATTCAGCTTTTCTTCGCGCTACATTAAAGGAGCTGAATAAGAAATACGTAAACAAATCCACGGTTTGTGCACAGGCCTCATTAAAAATATTCGGTGCCTGCGAGCAAATGGTTGGGAAAATGTGCCTGCAATCAAATCACTCTTGAGTACAGTAAATATGCCAGCAACTAATGTGTAATGATATTTTGTGCATGTGAGCGGTGCTCGTGCGCTCGCACACATTAATGAGACCTGTTTGTGCATCAAATATCGAATTTTGAAAAGAGAAGTTTCTTTTTAATTAAAAGGAGAGATCTTTATCTAGATGCAGGCTGATCTTTGGGTGAAAGATCACATAAAATATTCGTTGGAAATCGATTTATATCTCGACAATCCGAAAACATATGGAGATTTTATTTGTGTCAGAGCAGAGTACAAAGATTAATCTTCAAGATTAGCTGTTCATTTTGGATTAAGGTGAAGTTGTACCAATAATATTCATCATAAAAAAATTTACAAACAGACATTTCTCAGAGGATCTTTTATCCAGCCTCTTTAACCGGTTGCTAACTCTCTAACTCGAACTATGGGCATATACTCACAGAGCTTCTCTCTAGGATCTTATCAAACAGATTGCTGTGTGACCAATTTCAGAACTAAATATTAGGCAACTTTTTCTAGCATATATAGAAATTGTAATAGATCATACCTTGATCACGTTGAGACACATGTGGACAATATGAGTGGCACTGATGCAATAATCCCTTGCTCTTGAGTAGCATTTCAAAGCATTCCTGTTTACAAATAAAGAAAAAGAATCAATCAATTTCAGTATGGTAAACACACATGGCACAAAAACAGAAAGTTGGAACTTGGAGGGTTAAAGAATAACAATATTTTTACTTACGTTAAATCACCGCAGTCCAAGTAATGGTCTCCTAAATCGTCATGACCCCTCCTGCAACAGAAAAAGTAACTAATTTTCAGCAATCTTTCATAATTTCTTATGTCAAATGATAATTACTGTGTTAATCAACAAATAGTCAAGTTTTGTTTTATACTGTATCGTATTATGTAGAAAACGGAGGAAATGAATAATATTTAGTCAACTTTGTTCAAACATTGAACAATGCAATCAAATTTGATTAATAATTTCCCCGCTGTAACAATTACTTTTATCTATCTGACATTATCAGTCTTATCAGCTTAAAGTAAATAAGACAATTAGTCACCGAAATATCTTAAATTCAGTTTTAAGATAAAAATTGCAAGAAACAGGACACAAGTGAGAGAAATTTGAGCAAATTCATTCCCTTTTTGCTGCATTGTTTTTGCGTAAATATACCAAAATAAACAATAGCCTACCTGATACTTTCCTTTATTGAATTAGTTTTATTAAACTTCAGATCAGTTTCTAATGTTTCAAGCTGAAAAGAAAGACATTTAATGTCACCCCAGTGAAGAAAGTTTGGTTTCAAATTGAAGGCTATGTATAAAGTTTGCATTATGAGTCACTGCAAGTTTTAGTGTTTGTAGTAAAAAGGATAGGTAAGCTATGGAACAAAGTTACTGGAATTTCGATTACATTAAACAAAAAGTTTCAGACGAATAAATTTCGGACAAACATTTTCGAACATTTTTTCACAGGATTTCAGACGTTTTTGGAAAATTTCGGACCACAATGGAAAAATGGTCAATTCACAGTATTCTTTGGTTGTTTTACGATAAAAATGTTATAATCTTACTGAATGTACTTCATTTTAAGTTTTCAAAGGGATCATTGTCAGAAATTTCAAGTCAATAATTATTGTTAGGGATGATGAGAATGGCTGCTAAAGTGAATTTTGTTAAAAAAACTATGATGATGTTTTACAGGAACTCTCCCAACACATTCCTTTTCTATGCAAAATGTTTCTATTCTTCTTTACTGCGAAAAATGTTGGACACAAAAATTGTGGCACGTTTGAAATGTCTGAAAATTTTAAAATCTGAATTCTTTGCGTTTAATGTACTGCTAAGATTACAGGTTTCTTTGCAAAGAAATAAACAATAAAGTACCATGGTTGAATTTAGAATCTGATGCAAAATGGACAGCAGCAACAGGTTCTGGAAATATCTAAAGCAAAAATATTGCCTTCTCTGCAAACGTGTAATTGTCAGTTACCTTAGTTTGTGCTCTTTTTTCTGTCGTATCTAACCAATTTTGATCTATCTGAGGTGCATATCCTTGTCCTTCAGCAACAGTCTCTGGATTTTCTCTTGAACCACTAAGATTAAAATGCAGAGAAATAAATCAGTGCTCATCAAACTCATCAAACCAACTATGGGATCATATCATAGGGATAAAGTTAAATGATCTTACACGTTAACTTACAAAATATTAAAGCAGTGACTTTTAGCAATATTTCCAAAATTCTTGCCCAAAGAAATCTTTCATTGCACACAAGAATACATTTATATTTGAACTGACTGCAAGAGAAACCTCTGGATCATTGCTGTCCTTAAGACTTTTGCTTTTTTTGAGAATGATTTATGTGCTTAGTAATAAAGAAACACAAGTTATGAGCAGTCTTGATCATGAGGAAATTGCCATGCATGTGGCTCATCACACGCATAGGGTCAGTTCTCTGTAGTTTA
Organism: Aurelia aurita; assembly: GCA_004194415.1. NCBI lineage: Eukaryota > Metazoa > Cnidaria > Scyphozoa > Semaeostomeae > Ulmaridae > Aurelia > Aurelia aurita. The sequence continues at coordinate 1,886,899 of REGM01000017.1, forward strand.
AATTATTTCATGTGTGTGCCAATGTGTGCACTTCTGATCTCACACATCAAATGATGTAGAGGGTATGAGATATATACTTACTAAGCTTCAGTCAACTTTCTCATGATCTCTTTGTAGATATCTGTATTGTGTGTTGATTTTGCTGAAGTTGATGCTATCCTAAGTAGCAAAAATGAAAAAATTATCGTACCTAAAAATTCTTCAATACATATTTATTGATAATGTTTACTATTTGCAGAGATTGCAGCTGATATATTTTGTTCCACTTACATACGAGAAATTCTAAAAAAAACATAACCGCAAAATATTTCAGAAGTAACTTTGCATTAGCTGTCCCAAAACATCAACTGCAAAAACTATGCTATAGATAAATTTAATAAAAATAACAGCGGAACTACAGTGCAAATGGAACATTTTATCTTGTTCATAAGCAGTAAGAAATGGTGGTGAATAAACAAGGAAAACTTTATGCTTGTATATAGAAAGGGCCTGGAACAATGATTCTATCCATTGCATCAATGAAATTAAACGCTTTGACTTAACAAATATCACACATCTTACCTCAAGGCATCAACTGCCAAATTTGGGCAATGTTTTGCAATGAACAACAGCCGTAACAATTTTGTTAATCCTTTGTAGCTTGAGGCATAAACATCAAGATCCTGAAAACGAAAAAATGATTTGAAAAAAACCGTACACTTTTTTATATTTGGAAGAAAGATACAATGACCTGATGAGAGAAGTGACAAGTAAACTACAAAATTGTTAATTTCCTTCTTTTTTTATTTTGGCATAAGCTGACAAAGTGAAGTGACACTTTCACAAGTAGGCTACACCATTTTGAAAAACTTCTGCATTGGACAGATTTNATTTTGATCCACTTACATACAAGAAATTCTAAAAAAACATAACCACAAAATATTTCAGACGTAACTTTGCATTAGCTGTCCCAAAGCATCAGCTGCAAAAATTATGCTAGAGATAAATTTGATAAAAATAACAGCGGAACTATAGTGCAAATGGAACATTTTATCCTGTTCATAAGCAGTAAGAAATTGTACTGAATAAAAAAGGAAAACTTTATGCTTGTACATAGAAAGGGCCTGGAACAATGATTCTATCCATTGCATCAATGAGATTAAACGCTTTGAATTAACAAATATCACACATCTTACCTCAAGGCATCAACTGCCAAATTTGGGCAATGTTTTGCAATGAACAACAGCCGTAACAATTTTGTTAATCCTTTGTAGCTTGAGGCATAAACATCAAGATCCTGAAAACGAAAAAATGATTTGAAAAAAACCGTACACTTTTTTATATTTGGAAGAAAGATACAATGACCTGATGAGAGAAGTGACAAGTAAACTACAAAATTGTTAATTTCTTTCTTTTTTTATTTTGGCATAAGCTGACAAAGTGAAGTGACACTTTCACAAGTAGGCTACACCATTTTGAAAAACTTCTGCATTGGACAGATTTTCAAGTTAACCTATAGATCTGCAATAGACAAATTCAGCTAACGTTTTTTATACCCACTGCAGGTCAAGTGACCCTACATTTCGGAAATCATCTCTTTATCTGTTGATATAATTACCTGCATATCACGCTTTTCGTGGTACGAAGTTCTTGACTTGTATGAAAAGAAAGTTTCCTCAAGAGGACAATAACGTGATCTGAAGTGGGTGTGAACACATTAGCTGAATTTGTGTATTAATTCCACTCTACAAAGGCAGCACATTTTTGTGTCATAAAAATCTCTTCAAAAATCGACTTTATGCTTACAAACAGAAAAGAAAAATATTACCAGAGTTGGTGATTCCACTGTAAAATTGTCTTCTGCATATCCACCTTCATTTTCTGGTAAATCAATTTGCATGGGCTCAATGGGATTCTGTAAAATAATTTATTGCTAGTAAGAATGAGTCTATTCATTTCAAATATTTGATGTCTTATGTCTTATCAATGCACCAGTTTATGGTCATGGGAAAATGATGCGCACACCATTGATCATGTATGTATGTGCAAGCATTTTTGGAAGAAAATTACAAAAGCAATTGTTGCAATTCAATAATTTTCTTCCCAAAATGCGGAAACATTTTTGACTACATTTTTGACTAAGTGTTGCATGAACAGACAATTTTTGAGACTCTGAACCGGCGTATTTCATGAATTTCTAAAGATTTTGGAATTTAAAAGTCTCCCCCAATTTTGAAAAGGAGGCTTTAGTTGTCAATGAAAATGTTATGAATGATTTTGGTATGCTTTTTATCTTGCCTAATTTGAAAGTTTAGGAGCTTTTCCTCACATATTTTGCAGTCTGGCACATATTGTTGTTATTGTTATCTGAATCTGTCAATTCTAATTTGCTAATCTGCAGTATTGTACTTTTCAAGGAGACCTCGTCAGACTGCATTCTTTTTTTTAAACAACACACATTTTTAGCAAGAAAATAGAGGAACAAAGGTTCATTGTGCCTCAATTGACATAGGAGCCATCAACATTTATGTTTCGTCTTTTATCACGGCATTTGGCTGTGATGGGGGGAGGGGGTGTAGGCCAAAGCCGTAAGTGCGTTAAGGGTGAAACCTAATCTAAGATATTGTTAGTTTGACAACAACTTTTTCAGTGCCTTTCACTCATCGATTTACCCACAAGATTCAATCGAATTGGCATATTGTTTGTTTCATCTGAAGACAACTAATTTAAGCAGCAGCTTAGACCTCTAGGGTTCTGCTTAAAAAACTTGGCAATCTTGAGAACAACAACGGTCATTTTTAGGCCAATTTTTCTTCAGGCCGCGATGGTGGAGGGGGGTCCAATAATCACGGCCAAATGCTGTGATGAAAGACGAAACTGAAATGTTGAGGGCCCCTAAATTCTGTACGCACAAGACAAGATCCCTACACAGGCAAAACCCAGACTGAAAAGTTTACCTTTCGCGGAGAACGCATTCCCCGTGCATTCTTTATGAAAACAATGTCCTATTGTTTCAAAACAAAAGAATCCACGCAAATTCCCCGCGCAGAAATAAAACTTTACAGTCTGGGGCAAAACTATATTTCTTCATTTTTTATTCTATTTGAGTAGCCTGTACCTCACTCAAGTGTAAGATTGCCATGCATGAATTTGCCTGCATACGTTTGTCAACACACCAAACTAAGTTTGCAACACAAACCATAATCCTTCAGTGCTCTTCAGGCACAAGAAGGCCAGTTTCAAAACTCTATTCAAGAATTGGAAAGGAAAAGGGTCAAAATTGATGCCTTCTCAAACTTAAATCTTTTAGTTTTTGCATTCAAGTTATGTCCCAGTCTGTTACCAATACTTACCGCATCAAAGTTGCGAAAAGTAGGAAGTGGCATGTTGAATATCTCTAACTTTTTGAAGCCATTTACCAGTTGAAGTCTCTTGAAGAAAGGCACTGGGGCCTAAGTTGTTACAACTCGGAAGGAAATTGCGAACGAGGCACAATGCGCAGTAATATAGAAGCTGCGATGGAATATTTCAAAACTTAATTTTTTCTTTTGGTGACTCACGGGACTTATTTAGAAAGGAGAAAATTTGACGTCGTCCTGTCATTGTTTTTAACAAACAGTAATTACTTGTTTGATTGTTTTGAACTGTAATCTTCACGACAACGCCTTTCCAAAGAAAAATTCAGTCTCTAGAATTCACAAACATTCACAAAAAATCTGGAATTTTTTTTATTAATTTCATCTCCTAATCTAGTCCAGATCACGACATAACTTGGGACTAGTTGCAATTTTAGTACAGTTTCTCGCTCTCTACAATCTACAATGTTAATCTCAAACAAGGCTCAGCCCATCACAGAGATAAAATGAAATGAAAATCTCAAATAAAAACCTACCAAAATTTTATTTTCCACGAGCTGCATTGCCTCAACAGTTGGACATAATGAGTCAAATTTGATTAAATTTTCAAGCATTGCAAGCATTTTCAAGAATGTTCTCCAATTAGTGCCAAGCAATAAAAAGAGCCTGTTTTTGATCCAAAATATGCGCAAAATTAAATAAGTTTCGGTTTGGGATTCTGACAGAAATAAAGAATCATTAATTTAAGATTGAGATCTCAAAGAACAAATAAAAGAAGATTTGACACTGCAAAAACTGCCTGCAATGCTTTTCAGCATATCTTCTGCAAGCAGACATCGTTCGAAAACACCAAAAATTTGTTAACATTTGCACAATTTTCAAAATTTAAGAATAATCTGCAAAATAGACAAAAATCACACAATTGTGCATATTTCAAATACTTCTTTATCGTGAAAATTCTTTAACTTAATTTTTTGCTGAAACAAACGCAAAATACTCTAGCTAGCTATAATACCACAAATATGGACACCTCCTGTGACAGTCTTAATAAACAGAGTCTTCTTTCCTGCACCAACTTTCTTCGATAAATCATAAACATTAACACCACTATATTCTTTCGTTGAACTATTAATTACATCTGTGGATAATTCAATTTCTTCTCTGCGCCCACTCAATGTGTGGTTTGTATGAGTTCGCAGCGACACCTCAATATTTCCTCCGAAAAATTTATTTCTTATAGCAACTGCTATTCGCCATTTAGGCCGTTCAGGAGGCAACACAAACTCGAATTTGATTGTTTCGTTCTTTTTTGTGGTGTAAAATCCGCCAGTGACATCATAACGTTTTTCATCAGCTTCTCGCCAATCAGTCTTTTCAAGTTTCTTGAAATGTTTCGAATATTTTACTTTTAAATCGAATAAATCATGCTTTGGTTTTATGTGAATATTTGGAAGCACTGCAGTCCAACAAATTGGTTTATCGTTCATATTGATTTCATTTTGTGTCAAATAAATCGGTTGTGGTAATATTTTCTTTTTGTGGTTGAACTCCGGTGATGGCAACTTTCTTTTAAAACCTTTTTCAGTTTTGTTATTATTTCCATTTCCTATTTTCATGCTATTTTTCATTTTCTTGACGATGCCAGCAAAAGTGCCTCTCAAGTAATGAATAAGTATGTACGTCATTTGAGCATGCGCAAGGAAAGATGGGTGATCGATACTAAACATATGCTGCATGCTAAGAATTGTCGAATTTCTGTCTAATGCACTGCAAGCGGTTCGCTCTAAATCAATCAGAGTTACGCCATAATAACTCGCAACATTTGCGATATGTATTTCATGAGGGTCGTGTCTCCTGTTTATCTCATCACGAATTTGGTCGCAAGGGTTTGGATCTTTTCGAGATGTGTATTGCTCAAAGAAATTCTTTCTGAAGAAACTAACAAAAATTAGGCCAGGAATATCGTCAAGATTCGCCACCGATCTCGTAAATCTTTCGATGGATTTACTTTGATGTCTAGCCTCAGCATCGTTAAATGCAAATTCCCAAAGCACTAAATCAAACGTTTCATTTTTGTAAAGATATTCTTTCCAACAACGGTCGAAATAATTCGTTGCCACACCGCCAACTGCAATTTGATGGCGTGTCAAACGGCTTCCTGTAGCCGCAGTAATTGCTTTTATCCACCACATCGCCAATCCGTAATGAAACGTTCGCCTGTTATTATGACATCCCAAATTAGCTCCAGCGCTAATTGATTCCCCAACGATAAGAATTCGGATCTTCTTTTGATTCAAAATCTTATTGATGATACCTTGCAGAGAATATTCGGTCCATGGTCCTTGGTTCACGATGCCTTGGTACAAATCTGATCTTTGTACTCGGAGATCAGAAACTTCTGGAAAACTCTTTATGAATGGCCAGACATCATCAAAACCTTTATACAAAGCATCTTCTAGTTTCTGCAGTGCAGTCCGGTTTATTGACTGGGCAGTTGCCCAGAGTGGAAGTAGGAGTAATATTAAGAACGACATCGTGTTTGATTTTGACCTGTAAAAGATGGAACGTAAAAATAGTTATTTAGGTTTCGATTTATGAACTCCTTTATTGAAACGACAGAAAAAGTTGAACATTATTTGTGGTCAATTTCAGATACAAAATGTTAACCCTTACACCCGTCCCTTACACTCGAAGAGCTTGTATAGCTGCTTTCAACACAGCATTATTTATGCTAAACATTGTAAAAAACTTCAAATATATCAACGAAAACTTTCGTCAAAAGAAAATTAAGCAAGGTTATACCTGTAGTATTTCGAAGTCACGTTGTGAAAAGTCAGTTTAATTCATCTTTGAAGCCGAATAGCAACAGTCAAATTTCGAATCTATTGGATACAGACTAACCACTACAACGAGTACAAAAATAAACTAAAGCGTTGAATCAATCTGTGGAATCATCCAAGCGCAACACCAACCTGGCGCGAGGTTAAACCTGCTGAAAATGTTTTTGCGTTCAGCGACCGCCTGCTAAAGCGATGCTTTGGTGGATTGAAAACAAAGCATTTGTTTGGTGTGCTGTCACACCATCTATCCCCTCTACTTGTCTGCAACTGCTAGCTGGAATAGCTCTTTATCAAGAAGGATCGAAATTGGTAAAGCATACGAAAGAACTTACATAAACTTTTATTCTTGTACAGTTGGTTTCTTTAACTTACTGACCATTTCTCATTTCACGGCCTATACACAATTGAGAGACATGCGGAAAATTGTCATGCTGAAGCGTTAATTTCGATTCACATGAACTCGTGTAGGATTCTTATCCCACTCATGTCACCAGTTTGATTTGCGTTCAAAAGGTAATCAGTCACGCAAAAGCTTATTTCCTCTGAGCCAAGCAACGACCATCAAAGGTTCTTGTCAAATTAGGACCATCTAATTAACCAAAACCTCTTTCTGTAAGGTTATTTTACTGGTCGTGCACCTTAAGAAGTTAAAGAGTGAAAGACCCTTAAGATGAGAGATCGAACAATTTTCTAGCGATTTAAATTATAAGATGCAGCCTGTTTCTAGCTTTCAGCACAGATGCCAACTAATGCCTCCTATTAATTAAGTCTCTAAATTAGGTACCAGCAAATTTCGCGTGAGGATCAAATGCTCGAGATAAAAATTCAATTAAAAAGTGCATAGTTTGTTTGGTACCCGCAAAAAATACTGATCTGTGTTGTGCTGTTCGATTACAACGAAATCATGAGGGGAAGTTTGCCATCATTTGAGGAACTAGACTGAACAGTAAATAATCAAATTGGAGAAAATTCAGAATTTTGTGTCCATTTCTAGCTCAAGGTTGCGGTCTTTCGTGTAAGGAGTAAAGGATGAATTTTCGAAAAATCTACTGGTTGATTTTGTTTATATTAAGCAAAATGTTCATGATTTAGGACGAGTATAGATAGAGAACATTTGACGAGTAGGTGCTTCTAGCATAAATTTTGCCAGAAAACTAATTCCATCAACATATATTTGGAGTTTCAAAGAAGCAGTACACGAAACAAGATGACGAAAGGGAAATATAATGTTTATCACATCCACATTTTACTGATATTACAATTTTTTGCCAGGACAAGCCAATCTTCTGTCGATCAAATAATAAAAGCAGTTTCCCAAGAGATCACATCAATATGGACTTACAACAGCAAATTCCCAGACATGAACTCATTGAAGATGGACGAGAAAAGCTTGGCGGCGGGACTAGCAGTCGATGGCGACCGTTCGAAGGACGCCATCCGGCGGTTGCTCGATTCGGCCATCAATAACAAGAATATTAATATTTTCGTACTGGGTGGATCTTCAACAATAGGAGCAGACCTTGGGAAGGATAATCTGAAACTTACGTATCATTACGCGCTCGCTGATTGGTGGAATAAAACAATAGGCTCCTCCACAGGGAGTTACATGCATCGAAAGGTAGTGGCTGTAGGTGGAGTGGGTACTACTTATTTTGGTCATTGTTGGCAAGAGTACGTGAATGAAAACGAGGCATTTGATTACGTCACATGGGAATTTGCTATCAATGATCCTGATTCGTTACAATATGACAAAGCGGTTGAAAGATTCACACGTGATGTGTTATCAATGTCATCTAAGCCAGGGCTGACGTTCGTCAATTTTGCCAGTAGGAGTAAAGTTGCTGCGGGGCATGGGAACAAATGTAAACGACACGAGGATGATGCTAAAATAGTTGATCTTATGGCTAAACATTATGGCTGCACGTCAATAAGATGGGAGCGAGCACTTTGTAAACTGAAACTGCAAAAGAATTTAGGCCAAATTTTCAAAAAGAATCATCCAAAAGTTTTCGGCCATGCTCAAGTTGCCTACATGTTGATTAATCATTTCAAGAAAGTGATTCTAAATGCTCTATCAAAGTTTGGTCAACGTCACAACATTATCCGACCATTTCTGCCTTATGTACCTCCAGGAACGGTATTGGACACCAGGACTGATCTCTATCCCGGTCCTGTTGTTACTTCTCATTTACCAGAACCGGTTTTCATGACCAAGAGTGATTCAAGCAGTATGTCAAAGTGCTTCACTTCCATTACCCCCGGCCCGTTGATTCCCCAAAAACACAAACTACAAGATTTGCATATAATCCAAAATAATGGGTTCACGGTCCTAGAAGAAACTCCTTGGGAAGTTCCTGAAGTCCGCGAGGATTCAACCGGGGGTTATATAACCCAAAAACCAAACAATTCTCTGAAACTGCAATTTGAAGTGTCTCACAACACGGGGGCAAGCGTTCTTTCACAAATATCAGTGACTATCCGAAGGAAATATTTTGGCGGGAGAGTCAAATTCGTATTAAACGAAGGGACTGGAAACGAGAAAATTGTACATGGTGATACGTCAGAAAAGACACGAGCGGGAACGAGCACGATAGAAATTGGAGTTTCGACAACAGGACTGCAAACACTTTCAATATACACGGAGACGGGTGGCTGCAATTTATGTGCAATCATCATTGACTAAGGTTAGAATCTATTAACTGGTACCTGTATAAGTAGGCCGCAAATTCACGTAATGTTGTGTCTAATTAACAGCTTCCTCTGAGGTTTTCTCCGGGTAGGGATTGGCCTTGGTTTACGAAGGACGAGTTTTTGTAATTCAATTCAATTAAACTTTTTTCATAGAATACAGGGCTAAATGCTATTACAGGTATATATAAAACACACACTGCATGAAAAATCGACTTTAATTGAAGGAAATAATTTTGGTGAAAAGGCCATGCTTAGTGAGTAAATCAGGAAAAATTTGTCCACGAAACATCATTCTGAGGGCAAACCTCACCTCATCCATTTTTGGAGAAACAATACTCCATTTCAGGAACAGACATAGGATGGTAGGTTATGAGACTTATGAATCAAAGCGAAACGAAACGTTTTGCTGTTGTTTGGTTTCACGAACCACCATTTTGATTTGATTCGAGTCCTCAGATTATCATTCTTTACATTTTTCATATAAAAGTAAGATTATCAAAGCTTAAGGAGATATTTTCGACTTCTCTATTTGCTAGATTTCTAGACATGTTGTATTGACCATGTAATAGAAAAACACACATGTACGGCAGTACTGAGAATTCCCACACAAAAAACTACCACTTTCGCTAAAATATGTCATTATGAAAGCAATGTGTGATCATTCAAATAAAAGCGAATGAGATTCAGCTGCTAAAGTAAATATTTGCAGGAATATAAATAAGGATTATAACTGCATCTTGTTATAGACTGGATGACCTTAGTCCCTTGTATCCCTCCGGCAGACCTTGCTCAACAGGGACTCGGAACACAGCAGTGGAAAGCCCTGTTTCGGCCCATTCTCAGCTGTCACGAAATGCAGCGAAAATTCCATTCGGTATACAATTAATGACGAAAACATAGCATACGTAAGCATTGCAAAGCTCACACTGTCCATTGAAGATTTAATCACAATAGACGCACAGGGAAACAAGTGACTCAGGTAACAAGTCTAGTCTCCGTATAAGAATAAGCTTTTGCTAAAGGCTGCTCGTTAATCGTCAGTTTTTGTTTATAGATTGCTGGCCTGGGATGCACGCTGAAAGCTATTCAAATTACCACCTATTGTTTAACTGTAAAGACACTACTTTCTCAAAAATAGAATTTGTTTGGAATTAATGCTGGGTCTCTCTGGCTCTATTTATCTAAATAGTGCTGGGTGTTCTATGAACAAATCAAGCGGCCTAAATGCCAAAAGAAGCAAGTCTGGGGAAGACCCTATCCCAATATTCCNTAGACGCACAGGGAAACAAGTGACTCAGGTAACAAGTCTAGTCTCCGTATAAGAATAAGCTTTTGCTAAAGGCTGCTCGTTAATCGTCAGTTTTTGTTTATAGATTGCTGGCCTGGGATGCACGCTGAAAGCTATTCAAATTACCACCTATTGTTTAACTGTAAAGACACTACTTTCTCAAAAATAGAATTTGTTTGGAATTAATGCTGGGTCTCTCTGGCTCTATTTATCTAAATAGTGCTGGGTGTTCTATGAACAAATCAAGCGGCCTAAATGCCAAAAGAAGCAAGTCTGGGGAAGACCCTATCCCAATATTCCAGCTTGAACAAATGAGACTTTCCTACATAGAATACTGGGTGAACATGCTTCTTGTGTGCATTACAGGAATGAAATTAAACGCAAGTAAAACAAATTAATCCCCTATAAACAGTTAATTCCCGGTAATCGCTAATAACCTGAGTTAACAGGCCTAAAAATATGGAAATTAAAATGCAGTTGAACCTCGATAAATCGAACTCCAAATGGTAAAAAAATGTTCAAAGTTAAACAGAGTGCAAATAACTCAGGAGTACTAGAACAGCTAGATTTATCGAAATATCGAGTGGTCCTGGCTCAAACAAGTTCGAGTTATCAAGGTCCAATTGCACGACTAAAACTACACGCAACTAATTCTACAATTAAGATTTTGTCAACAAATGAAACCTTATACAGGAAGACAGACACCTGTTACGTAATCAGTCCCCTAAATCAAAAAGTTATCACTACGAACTAAAACCTACGAACTAAAAACTGAGGCTACAATTTTACCTATATTTGATCTCGTCTTTCTATTAGACCTTTTTACTTTACCAGATTTGAAGTTTGGAACGAGCGGTTTACTCTGGTAACTGTTCATTATTCGAAGTCTAAACAATTGAAATCGAATTTGATATTCTATAATGATCAATCATTCGAATCTTGTTTTCTATCTGGCAAAAAGGGACTGTATCAGTTCATCGTTTGCCCCCCCCCTCCCTCAATTTTGTAACGTAATTCTTGCTTTGTATTGACAGACTTAGCCATTTATTGAGAAGGAATACAGTAAAAACCCGCGAATTTTAGGTTAAAATACTTTGCCCTTTAAACAAGAACTTCGTTCAGACTAATACTGAATGTAGGTTCTTGTTTTTAAAACCGAGTGTAAATCTTTGGGCAGATATAAACTGATTAGGATGAACAGAGCATCATTTGTTAAAGGGAAAGGAGTGAAGACTCAACAGAGAAACATAATTAAACTATAGAACTAATTTAGACTTGTTGTGTGCTATACATACAATTTCATTGGAACTCAAAACCATTTTTGGTCCTAAAGCTTAAGAACCTTTAGATTAGAAACTACCAATGATATAAGAACCTACAGGCTGATTTGGAAAATTAAAGGTTCTTATTTGCAGGATTTTACTGCAGAAGATGCTGTGACTGAATTTTGACCGACTCCCAAAAAATAACAACTTTTTAACCCTTCTACCCTACATTGTTAAAACATTTCAAAATTCAACGATTGTTCAAACTACAAAAATTACCGACGAAATCCGTGTTATATAAAGGAAATTCAATGCTCTACTATTCTGCATACCCTGGTCCATGTTTTGATTTTTGTTTCCTTTGTATGTTGTCTTTATTCCGTATTTAGCGTAGTCTGTATTTTGCGTTATTCTGTGTCCATGAAATTAGGCCGAAACCTGGGGTGATTTTGCATCAATATCCAACATGACAGTTTTCACTGCTGCTGGTCTGTCCAGCATAGCACCTACAACCATAAACATACATATACATAAACAAACATACAAACAAAAATGAATCCTTATCAAAAAGTCTATCTGGAATACAGTAGAAAACTCTAATGCATACTTAATCGTGATTTCATGTAGGTTAGGCCCATGTTAGACCCGTGCTTGTTCTTTCAGAGAAATTAGTTATGGCCTTGCTCTTAAGCTTTTCCTGACATTTTAATCCNTTGAATCACAATAGACGCACAGGGAAACAAGTGACTCAGGTAACAAGTCTAGTCTCCGTATAAGAATAAGCTTTTGCTAAAGGCTGCTCGTTAATCGTCAGTTTTTGTTTATAGATTGCTGGCCTGGGATGCACGCTGAAAGCTATTCAAATTACCACCTATTGTTTAACTGTAAAGACACTACTTTCTCACAAATAGAATTTGTTTGGAATTAATGCTGGGTCTTAATCTCTCGCTCTATTTATCTAAATAGTGCTGGGTGTTCTATGAACAAATCAAGCGGCCTAAATGCCAAAAGAAGCAAGTCTGGAGAAGACCCTATCCCAATATTCCAGCTTGAACAAATGAGACTTTCCTACATAGAATACTGGGTGAACATGCTTCTTGTGTGCATTACAGGAATGAAATTAAACGCAAGTAAAACAAATTAATCCCCTATAAACAGTTAATTCCCGGTAATCCCTAATAACCTGAGTCAACAGGCCTAAAAATATGGAAATTAAAATGCAGTTGAACCTCGATAAATCGAACTCCAAATCGTAAAAAAATGGTAACAAAATGTTCGAATTTACACAGAGTGCAAATAACTCAGGAGTACTAGAACAGCTAGATTTATCGAAATATTGAGTGGTCCTGGCTCAAACAAGTTCGAGTTATCAAGGTCCAATTGCACGACTAAAACTACACGCAACTAATTCTACAATTAAGATTTTGTCAACAAATGAAACCTTATACAGGAAGACAGACACCTGTTACGTAATCAATCCCGTAAATCAAAAAGTTATCACTACGAACTCAACCTCGTTCCCATGACCCAAAAGGAGGCTGTTGAATCCAGCATGGCAGCCTTTTTGGTATTGACGTAGGAAACTGGCCCTCGGAACCAGGTTGTTACGAACTAAAAACTGAGGCTACAATTTTACCTATATTTGATCTCGTCCGTCTATTAGACCTTTTTACTTTACCAGATTTGAGGTTTGGAACGAGCGGTCTAAACAATTGAGATCGAATTTGATATTCTATAATGATCAATCATTCGAATCTTGTTTTCTATCTGGTAAAAAGGGACTGTATCAGTTCATCGTTTGCCCCCCCCCCCAATTTTGCAACGTAATTCTTGCTTTGTATTGACAGACTTGTAATGTATTGGCTGAACATAATTTTTTATCTTGACAATATTACAAGCAAATAATTGAAAAGAAATTGCTCAAAAGCCATTTATTGAGAAGGAATACAGTAAAAACCCGCGAATTTTAGGTTAAAATACTTTGCCCTTTAAACAAGAACTTCGTTCAGACTAATACTGAATGTAGGTTCTTGTTTTTAAAACCGAGTGTAAATCTTTGGGCAGATATAAACTGATTAGGATGAACAGAGCATCATTTGTTAAAGGGAAAGGAGTGAAGACTCAACAGAGAAACATAATTAAACTATAGAACTAAATTAGACTTGTTGTGTGCTATACATACAATTTCATTGGAACTCAAAACCATTTTTGGTCCTAAAGCTTAAGAACCTTTTAGATTACAAACTACCAATGATATAAGAACCTGATTTGGAAAATTAAAGGTTCTTATTTGCGGGATTCTACTGCAGAAGATGCTGTGACTGAATTTTGACCGACTCCCAAAAAATAACAACTTTTTAACCCTTCTACCCTACATTGTTAAAACATTTCAAAATTCAACGATTGTTCAAACTACAAAAATTACCGACGAAATCCGTGTTATATAAAGGAAATTCAATGCTCTACTATTCTGCATACCCTGGTCCATGTTTTGATTTTTGTTTCCTTTGTATGTTGTCTTTATTCCGTATTTAGCGTAGTCTGTATTTTGCGTTATTCTGTGTCCATGAAATTAGGCCGAAACCTGGGGTGATTTTGCATCAATATCCAACATGACAGTTTTCACTGCTGCTNAGGCCGAAACCTGGGGTGATTTTGCATCAATATCCAACATGACAGTTTTCACTGCTGCTGGTCTGTCCAGCATAGCACCTACAACCATAAACATACATATACATAAACAAACATACAAACAAAAATGAATCCTTATCAAAAAGTCTATCTGGAATACAGAAGAAAACTCTAATGTATACTTAATCGTGATTTCATGTAGGTTAGGCCCATGTTAGACCCGTGCTTGTTCTTTCAGAGAAATTAGTTATGGCCTTGCTCTTAAGCTTTTCCTGACATTTTAATCCTCACGGCTAGCGTAAATAAATGTTCATTTCATAAACATCACCCGTTGCTCAATTTGTGTGGTTTTTCCCCACAGCTTTATCTTAAATTACGAGTAACTGTACATTTCTTCATAATGCCCTTGGGTCTTTGTAGTTATTTTATTAACAATGCGAAGATTTAAGTAGGCTTTGTGATTGGCCAATTTCAAATATTTTCACTGTAAATATTCTCGTTTCTTCTTGATGATATTTGGAGCATTTGCTGATTTAAACTACACCCAAATAACAAGATCATACCTTTCAAGAAATGTTCCTTGCAGTAGAGTGGTACCTCTTTGAAAGCCATGGAAATCTATAACAAAATATGATAGAAGATGTTTAAATCGAGAAACAAAAAATTTGGGCATAACCAACAAGTCTTCGGTCCGTCTAGAAGATGAAATTACATACCGCATAATTAAAATTACATCAAGAAAATGCAGTCTGATTTTACATTTGTCTGAAAGTAAAATCATGGCAGGAATGACCTCAAAATAGGTTAGGGTGAAATCGGCCATAAGGAAGATAAGAAAGCACAATCTAAAATATTTAAGCATCTGGCATGGAAATTCTTGAATGAAATTCCTGTTACCAAGGTTTAGCGATCAATAGGTAAAACCACTCAGAAAGTTAGGTCCACAAAAGAGCTTAAAAACAACTAACTGGTTGAACTTAGGAGTTATCACAAGTCAAAGTTTGGACGGGGTAAAATGAGTGGAAATTAATTAAAAGAAAGTGGAATTTGTGGTTACAAATGGTGCAGGCAGCAGTCACTTTTACCTAACGATAAAATATACCCATTACAGCAAACCTTAGAAACTCTGTCTTTGGTCTTAATTTTGTGCAGGAAGTATTAATTGGCTCATGCAAAATACAGCCACTTTAACGTATCAGAGTTTATCACTTATAAGAAAGCAGAAAAAGAAATCGAGTGTGTTTACATACCTGGAAACAATCCTCAGAAAAGAAATGCCTCAAGTCTTCACCCACAGCATTTTCTAAAAACCAGCGCAATGGCAAATGATGATGCAATAAGGCGTCCCTGTTGATCAAAATTAAGGCCCAACTAAGATGCTGAAGTGGAATAAAATTGCATTTGCCTACTGCATCGAATAAGATGCGTGAGAATTTGCGTGAGAAATTCCAATAACTGCCTCTAACTGAACAAATAAAATGTTTTGTAATCAAGCATTTTTACCACCTATTTTTGCAGCGTATTTTTTCGCACTGTCCGTCTTGTCAATCTGGACATTAACTCTTCAACTTGTCAGCTTGAAAATAAAATACTGGTGGAAAGGTCTCTCAGATTAGATTTCTAGAGACTTTCGATGCATCTCCCTTGCGCGACATTTCATCAATCTGCCACGATGTTTCAATAATGACTAAACAACAATTTTAAAATTGTCTAAAAAATCTATAATCTTACTTGAGAACAATTTTGGAAAGCATCATAAAANAATAAGGCGTCCCTGTTGATCAAAATTAAGGCCTAACTAAGATGCTGAAGTGGAATAAAATTGCATTTGCCTACTGCATCGAATAAGATGCGTGAGAATTTGCGTGAGAAATTCCAATAACTGCCTCTAACTGAACAAATAAAATGTTTTGTAATCACGCATTTTTACCACCTATTTTTGCAGCGTATTTGTTCGCACTGTCCGTCTTGTCAATCTGGACATTAACTCTTCAACTTGTCAGCTTGAAAATAAAATACTGGTGGAAAGGTCTCTCAGATTAGATTTCTAGAGACTTTCGATGTATCTCCCTTGCGCGACATTTCATCAATCCGCCAAGATGTTTCAATAATGACTAAAACAACAATTTTAAAATTGTCTAAAAAATCTATAATCTTAATTGCGAACAATTTTGGAAAGCATCATAAAAATTGCGGAAGTTTGCTATTGTTAAGAAAAATGTTCATGTTATAGGAAGCAAATTTTTCTCTTGAGGGGGGATTCAAAGCAAATTCTCGGTTCTTGATTAGTTTTATGAAACACGATTTCAAACCAATGAAAAAGAATAGTCCCAGTTTCAATAAATAATGACGGAAACTAACCACATGGCCAAGAAATCCTCAACAATATGATGAAGACGATCAGGTCTTGCTAAATCTCCACTCTCTGTTAATTCTGGAACTGGTTTGTCGTAAAAATAGAGAACTGGATGAAGGAAATTGGACAGATGAGCTTCTTTCACCTCACCAGTTGCTCGTTCCTCTTTGAAAGGATCCGACCTGAAAACAAATGCAAAAACATCAGTGAGTTAGATTTACTAAAAAGCCCAACAAAAGCAGTATATTTATGAAGTTAAATGTAAAATATTACTGCACACCTTTGTTCAAACGACGGTAATTTGATACTAACTGCTACATAGTTTTGATTGAATTTAACGCAAACAGAGCATGCGAGGATAAACTGATTTTTAAGCTTAACAAATGTATATGCTCGAGATTCCATTTCATCAGCAAAATCTCTTAAGGCCAGTTTCCAGTCAGTGGAATTTTCCGAGCGAGCGGAAATTCTATTGTTTACGACAGAAAATGTCGCATTGCAATTGAATAGAAAGTTAAGGTTGAATGACTTTTGATTGTGTAAAATTCCGCCCGCTCGGAAAATTCCACTGACTGGAAATCAGCTTTTACGCTGTCTCAGGGGCTCACCTATAAAGACTACTAACAAACAATGTAAGCACCAGAGAAACAAAGAGACTCACCTAACACAAAAGAGGTCAACCAGAAGCGCAAAGAGAATAATAGCAACGAGATAGAAGGGAACGAAAGCCACATGCATCCTGATTTTGAGCACATATTATGTACTTTAAGTTTTGCAGAGATTGCTATGCAAGTAGCTTTAAGGATACATACCCAGGTCCAGAGAAATTCTTTCCATATTCAAGATTAACAATGATGCTTCTTTTTAATGGCCGGCCAGTGTGCTCTGAAAATGATTTAATATTGAATGAAAAAATTTGTTACTTGGTAAATGGCAAAAATCTCAACACGAAACAGTGGCAAATGAATTCAATATGGAAGCATCTAACGTAAAAACAAAAACAAAATTCCGTTCCAGTTCTTCTGGTAAATTGTAGAAATGTTACAACGCTTAAATCCATTCAGCATACTAACTGACTCAGTTGACGTAGGCGAAGAGCTAATATTGGTAATATTAATGAAATGGAAAAATGACTGTCACTTACTTTCAAAGTCCGCTACTAATCCCTTTGGAAACTCCTCAAAGTATTCAAATTTGCCATCATCTCCTGGAAAAAGAATTTTAAACTTATTAAAAATAATTCAACTTGATATATTATACAAAGGCTGCATTGATCAGACAAATATACAACTAGTGCAAATCAAGACGCACTGGCCTTGCTTGAGCAAACGCGAGTCTTACAAGGGCAGCGGCAATAAAATTGCTTCCAGTGTGAAGACAGCTTAAGGAACAACTTTTAAGCATGACTATAACGCTGGTTATCAACAACCTCGATTCCAGGGCTATCAGTGTCTTGTTACCCTGGGTTCGAGGTTGGGTTATCAAGCTTTATACAACAAGCTCCCCACAGTATATAACTTGAGTACAGAAATGACAAAATGGAGGTATGGTTCACAAATTTAAGCTTCGATAACAATATGCAACATGCCGCATTTACCGGTCTATCATCCTCGATAAATGTGTCACCACATTGTAAATACATAAAGTTCATTAAAAACCAAAGAACTTACGCAGTGCAATGACATCAACAAGAGCATTAAACATCTGGTATGTTCCCTGCAAAAAGATTTGATAACGGTAAACATTAAAATGCAAACTTATCAATGTCCCCTCGCCATGTTTAGCTGAAACCTCTTTGCGTATAACTTCAAAGTCTCAAGCTTCAAAGAACTGAAAGTTGGCCTAAGTATCACTATATTTCCTGACGTCGAAGAAGCATTTCTATAACTGCATTCAAACCAGCTAAAATGAACCAAGTGAAGCGTACATCTTCGAAGATACCGTGTTGTCCATTCGTCATCGAACGAGCCAGATCAAGAGCCAAGTCTATTGCATAAAAATAAACAAATGAACAAAAAAAAACCAATCCCAACTCACCGAAGCCTCATTCAGTCTCTTTGTCAATATGTTCAGCATCTCAGTATTTGGTAATGTCACATGAGGCCATTCAACTTTGTGGTTTCTCCAATCCAGAAGGCGAGAAAGTGCACGTGCTATGGAGTGATAAGGGCAATCTATTTTAGTATTCAGAACGTTAGTTCACATTTTGGCAAGCCAAGGGTAAATTTTTTTTACTAGAATCCATTATCCCCCCCCCTTGAAAATTCCCTTTCTTCACTTTTCTTCCCCGCCTATTCATTTGACAAGAATTTTCTTAAATGGATATAAATATGCAAAGAATTGCTAGTTCTGCCACCAACATGGAAAAGTATCCAGATTCTTATCAAATGTACCAAAAGCCAATTGAATAAATCTATTTCCACTATTTGCAGCTGAAAGGAGCCGAAAGCATTCAGTCAGCAAAGAAAGAAACGCCAGAGCACTCAATCAACCAACCAATCAATCAATCAATCAATCACAATTTCTTACTTGTGTATCTAAATCCATGGATAAATCCACCAGCAGATTTTCTCCAATCCAGAGAATGAGAGATTGTTCCAGCTACGAGGAAAAGAGTTGCGATATAAATATCAAAAAAGATAGATTTGAATTAGAATTTTAAGGTCATTTGCCCTAATTCTCAAACGAAGGGTGAATGTGTATAATTGGAATGTTCCAGCAATGAAGATGTAGACAAATAAATATCAAAGCACATATCGGGTGCCCCAAAAAATAAACAGATTTGGTCGGGTCTAGTTTTAATTTTTTTGTCTTGAAACCGTATCAAGTCTATTGTTAACTTATTCGCTGTACTTGAAGGATTTGCTTAGGCCAAACGGCAAAGCTCTGGTTTGGAGGTCGAGGCAAATTTGAATTTTCAAGATCAATATTTCAACTCTCGAAGTACCAATATCAACAAACAAGGTATTTATGTTCAAGTTAACTATCGAGGACAGTTTTTAAATGGTTTTCGGATTGATTCAAGATAAATTATCATCGCTTGGCCCGACCAAATTTGTTTACGTTTTTTGGGACACCCGGTAGAAATTATTACCCTATGGTCAGGGCAGTAACTCTGTTATACAATCAGATTGGCTAAAAACGTTTGAATGTGACGTAATGATAGGGCATTATTATCCGGTAATGCCCGCTCATGATTTAACAACTCAGCTTTGAACCACAAATCAGTGCTTCGAACACGAACAACAATTCGAACAACATCAAAAGGCTTCGTATGCAATGGCTTCACGCTAGGCCTTTCAAAATATGAAAGGCCTCCATCCAGCCCTGATCATACGGTAATAAACTATATAATAACTGTTTCCTTCGGGCAATACCAAAAATATTAACCCTCAGCCTCTGTAAAAAACCTCGCAAGCTCGGTCTTGTACTGACGGCTTCTGGTTAATATTTTCTGGTATTGCCCTCGGAAACAGTTATTATAGGCTTAGTATAGTATACCTAGAGCAGGTTTTCTTAGCTTGCTTCTCCTACTGATTTAGCTATGTACACGTTATGCAGAGGAGAGAAGGCATCAGAATTAGCTACTTCGTGAGACTAATTAATCTCAATTGCCAGTAGGTTCTCTTCTGAACGCTTTAAACATTTCTAAACCGTTTGTGGGACTTCCCCAGGTAGAAAACCCAGAAACATAGAACATAATCATAGAAACTACTTACTGAAGAAGATACCATTTGTCGTCGTTGATTCATAATTATCATAAATTAAAGGATATTTCTTTCGTGGTCCCTTTGCTCTCTTTGGCTTGATGTCTTTATCGAATATCCCAAAGTCAAACTGTAAGAAGACAGCAATTAATTTATCACTAAGCTTCCAGAGGACAGTTAGGATTTCAAATGCACCCTACCGGGTGTCCCAAAAAATTGTGCCCTTTTTGTGTGGCTGCTTTGGAGGAGCTGTAACTTCAAATGTACCCAATCTATAAGACAGCACTAATAATTCTCGATAAATATAGAAAAAATTTGAACACAACCCTAGAACAACCACAGTTAACTATGCTAGAACAATTTCTTTCAATATTTACATGATTTTGACATTGCTTGAAAACAAAGGAAGAGCTGTTCTTAAAAGCAACCATTTATTTTGGCTTTCTTGTGCTATAAATCAGCAACCACTTGTCAGATAAATCCAAACAAGGTCTAAAACTTCAAGTTGAAGCCTCTCTTATGCAACTGTGTAAGAGACAACTGAAGTTACAGCTCCTCCACAGCAGCCACACAAACGGGAAACAATTTTTTTAGAACACCCTGTATATAGTTTCAATAAGGATATGGATGTCCTGGGTGGATTTTGTCAAAATATCAGTAAGCGAGGGGGGGGGCTCGAGAGCAATATAGTTGAATTGGTTTATAAAAAAACAACAGTTCACAATCTACCATTTTAACACAATCACTACTTTTTACCCCAGCGTACCCATTTTATTCCATGCAGACCCTTATAACGATTTGCAAATCAGCCCAACGATATCATTACCTTGAATCCCATGCACCTGATGACCTCATCATATGGTTCCCTTACAGCACTGTTGTCAGCTAAAATAAAACAATAAAAATTTATGAAATGCATTTTCAAGACTTTTTTGATAAAAAGTCTGACATTTATGGTGTGAAGTACCTTTACACAAATTTCACAAATTAACCTCACATAAAAAGCACAGCTTCCTTATCATCAAAGTCCGTTTTGAAGTTTTCAGACCTTGCTTAATTTCATCGTGGAAAGAAACGAAGTTGTTGGCAAGGCAAAGATAAAACTGGCGTAAACAACAACCTTCAGTGGATTCGCATGCATTTCATACTCAAATTGGTGACTTTGTATGCTCATCAAAAGACCTTAATGATATAAACATTTTTGGTGGTGGAAATTAACATCTTTCAGCATTTACAATGGCTTATCTTGCAGTGTAAAAAATAATCTAGTCAAAAAACTCTGAAACTTTGCGCATAACTAGTGCAAAAGGTGTTAGGCCACATGAAACTAGTCATCCTATTAAAAAATTCATCTCATTACTCATAAACGTTATCTTCAAAGTAATAAAAGGCAAACAAATCAATAGATGCGTGCACTATCTCTTTGCAATGAAAGAGACTATCGTTCAGCTTCCTGATGAAGATATCTTAAACAGTAAATTGAAGATATTTTGAGGAAATTTTACGGCAGGAAGTTTATGTGCACCCCAAGGAAGTAAGACATGTCCTTGTCACTTCTCATGAAACCTTCACACATACTTACGTTCAGATGCATCAACTCCAATGGCAATTCTTCCGTCTTTAGTCTTTTTGAATTGCATGCTCGAAATATCACCCTCTATATACAAAGATAAAAAATGTTACACCACAGAAGAGGATTCACAATCATATATCAAACAAAAATGTTTTAAAATGGCAATAATTTTGAGATCACAAAGGAGCTGAAACTGGCACTGCTAACAAGTCAAGTGTTCCGTGCCAGCTGTTGAATAAGAAATTCCGTTCTTAGACTATGTTCACACGATGCCCGCACATCTTGAAAACGGTGAAAAATGTGACGGTGCCAAAATTGACGGTGCATGATAACAAATCATGTGTTCAGCATCGTTTTAAAGCACCAGGAGGAAAACGAATCTGCCAATATCCTTCCAATCCTTTCAGCTATCACCACACGGATGGTTTCTTGTGTGATTAATCACTAAGAAATGTGTTTATTCGCTGTAGTGACTTTCAAGTTGGGACAAGCTACCTTCAGAAAACCAAATCTTGTGAGATATTTTACAGGTCCGTTGTGTAGGGGTAACTTTCACAGCTATTTTGAGGTCTCTACCTTATACAATGAAGCAGTCAGCAAATCAATTAAATCTCTAAAAAGGTGCAGCCTTCAACAGGGTGAGCACTTTTACTGGGCCAATACAGATGTTCAATTGTATAAGAAGATATTGATGATAGATAGTGATACAGATCTCTATTTGTATTGCTCACCGAATTGTCCATCCAAAGATTTAAGTTGATACGTGTCAACTGGTCCATCATTTACAGCTCTACAAAAAGAGGTATGAAAAATATCGATATACAGTTGTATGCTTTGTCAACAACTCCATCCCGATATTTTAAAGTTACACAGCAAAATTCTATTATATATTTAAGTAAGCATTTTACAAAATATGTTGCAACACTTTATCAAGATTACTATTTAACTAGAATCCATCAAAAATAAACAAGTTAAACACAAGAATCGAGGGGTGTATCACTCCCTTAAGAGTGTACAAGAATTATTAGGAGACAAAAGGATTTCTGGAAGATTTCTTGAAAAAATAAAAGGCTTTCCGTAGAAACTGCGTATGAGATTTCCAGGAAGTGATATCCCTCGGTAAGAATCTTATCTAAAAAGAAATTCAGTTTACCTGACATCTCCAACATAATGTGTTTCCCAAGACAACCTCAGCCTCTCTCTGATGAAAAAGAAGAATATCTTTCATTAATCAGAAAGGATCCATTTTTGCTAAACAAGCTGTACAAGAAATTCCTATCAACAATTCAATAGTTTTACTATTGGGTTTAAAAATGCAGAGGAAAACTCAAAATATGGCCATTGCTTTACCTCAAAACATGACAATCAAAACAGGCCATGGCCTATGGCCTTTGCTTTATGGCCTTTGCTTTACCAAAATATGGCCTTTGGCTTTGCTTTACCAAAATATGGCCATTGCTTTACCAAAATATGGCCTTTGCTTTACCTCGACATCATATGAATATAGTTAGCTGCACCAGCTAAATGTTGAGCAGTTTCAAATGCCGAGTTTCCTGTAAAAAAACAAAGAAGCATGTAAATAAAATTACTGCCAGAAATATCAAACCATTATAGTTCAACTTAATAATTGTCTGATAAAAATGACATCACTCCTTTCTTTTAAAAATGAGTGATAAACAGCAAGAGCCCTGAGCCTGATTCCTGAGGACAACACCCTATAATCAATGAACTGAGACAAGTCAAGGAAGCACAGAACTTTACAAAATGTGATCTTCTTCCATTATTACATGATAACTGTGAAGTTCTTTTCCTTCTTTTAAGTTACACTTCCTACAAAGTTTGAACCCAATTAAGCAGGAATCTACCATCTTTTTCTGCTGTCTACACTGTATTGTTAAGGTATCTGCAGAAAAAGTTTGCTTACATCGTTAGTAAAATGACATACTTTCAATTCAATATATATCTAGTGGCAGCTGCATGCTGACAACTGATTTTACTGCAAAAATTGTGAAATAAAATGTGTAGATTACCTCTTCCAACGATGAGAATTGATTTGCCATCATAGTAATCAGCATCAACGGGCATTTTTGTGTACGACTAAAAGATAAAAAAGAACAGTGTTTCAGTACTCTCTCTCTCTCTCGCGGTACCATCTTCTTTCAGAATGTGGGCGGTCATGGTTTCCACATTTCCCTATCCTTTGATGTTTGTAGAAGATATTGGTATAGTCACTTGTCTTCTACTTCTGTCTGGTAGTTGTTCGGTCATCCAATTCTTTAACTTCCCAGGAATGTCCGTCTCTGCCTTCCTCTCTTTCTTTCGATGCATCCCGTCAGTATTTGCTTTTCAAGCTTCTCCTTTCTCATTATAAGTCCTAAAAACTGAAGCGGTCTTAAGCTGTTTCAGTACTACGAGTTAAAGCATTGTGGACTTGTACATCAACATTTAAGAATTTCAACGAGGGTATGCTACCTTCATCATAACTTGCAGTTGTAAAGAACAGCAAGCACAAAATGTAAAATTGAAAAGAATGTCACATATGAGAAATGATAGCAATACAAGGGAGCACATCAAAACGGGCAGTTTTGATAAAAAAAGATATTACATACATATACTTACAATAGTATTTTCAATGCCTGAGACATTCCTGGGAATATTTTCAACCCACAGGCCAGTGCTAAAAATAAAATAAAATAATTGATTAAAGACAAGACATGTCTTAAAAAAGCATCAATGAGTAGACCGATTGTTAAAAAAAACTTGCACACATAAAATCATTTAGCATCATGAGGGTTCTGTGTTTGAGCTAATCTTTCAAATAATGTGGGGACTTAATGAATTATAGGAGAACATACACCATTATTTCTAGAACTAAGAACATTGCAAAAATATAAGTTAGTTTTTTGCATACCTGACAATCAAATACTTGCAATTGTATGTTTGCTGTTCTTTGTCCCTGAGCACGAAAGTATCATTCACTTTGGTCACTTGTCTGATGTTTGTTCTATAGCGTACTTTCAAATTTAGCTTTTCAGCATAGTCTTTCAAATACTGCACCTGTGGGGCAATGCATAAATGTGTGATAGAACCCGACAGTCTTTTAATAATAATTAAATTTTCTGATAACTTTCGCCTTTGGCCCCATTAACACTCACTGGCTTCATTATGTTGAAAGTTAATTAACTTATGGATATGTTGAATCAAGTTACAACAATTTTAACTGTTATTGCAATCTTCTATAAAACTGTGTAAAAATACAATATATCGTATTAATTTATCAAATTATTCCACAGTACTAGGCTGCATGGCAAAACCATTCTTTACTGTTCTATNCTGACAATCAAATACTTGCAATTGTATGTTTGCTGTTCTTTGTCCCTGAGCATGAAAGTATCATTCACTTTGGTCACTTGTCTGATGTTTGTTCTATAGCGTACTTTCAAATTTAGCTTTTCAGCATAGTCTTTCAAATACTGCACCTGTGGGGCAATGCATAAATGTGTGATTAGAACCCGACAGTCTTTTAATAATAATTTAATTTTCTGATAACTTTCGCCTTTGGCCCCATACACTCACTGGCTTCATTATGTTGAAAGTTAATTAACTTATGGATATGTTGAATCAAGTTACAACAAAACTGTTATTGCAATCTTCTATAAAACTGTGTAAAAATACAATATATCGTATTAATTTATCAAATTATTCCACAGTACTAGGCTTGCATGGCAAAACCATTCTTTACTGTTCTATTGCTCCATCAAAGATCATTTAAACACTGAAAATAATTAGAGAGCCGGGAATATGAAGTTATGATATTTGGGAGCCAGAATGTGTGATTATAGCTTTAAAAAAGACTAAAAATGACCTTAGTTCGGTAACACGACAGACCCCAATGCATGCATGAATACAGATGAGATTAACAAAAAGTTAAACATGGTAAGAACTTTCAACCTATGAACTTCATAATATAACAATTCTGACAAATATTTTACCATAGTATCAGCTGGTGGAAAGAATTCCTTGGAGTAACGTGTGAACCGTAACGACTCATCATCGGATAGGATAGAGTTCCAGTCATGTCTCATGTTGAATTCTTTGTTTGTTTGACCTAATCAACAAATGAAAAGACATCTTAAAAATTAAGCTTGCATTACCAACTGATTTTCAATCAAATGAAATGTGAATCTTTTGCTAACATTGAGTCCGATATCTAAAAAAAAACTGGGTCACATTTTTGACACTTTGAGAGAGACATATGATTAAAAGACTAAATATACAATTGACATCCGTTGCACTATTTTGACTGCCCACTACCTCGAGCATTTGCATCTCGAACAAATTTTCATTTCCTCTTGTTGGATTGGTACTCTGTTATCTTGAACATTCGCTTCAAACAAATTTTGATTTCCCCTAAGAGTTTGATATAGCGAATGTCAACTGTACAATAAAACACCAAATATAAATGACCTGGTAATCAAACATTTTGTTGTGGCAATCCTGCACGATTCTTTACGTCTCAAATATAAATTTCCTCGAGGCAGAAAATTTCACTCCAACAACCTTGTCCAGTCATCTGATCCGCTTGTGGAAAAGCAATGTCGCTCAAAAGTAGAAACCCATTCAGTTTTCAGGCAGAATGTATTGGGAACAATGCAAATCTTTTGTGAGAGACATTTTCTGCGCAGTGGAAATTAAGGCTTACAGAAACTGCCTTTAACATGCTTTTTATCAATATTGCTAAATCATCAGTATATGTTCCGATTTTTCACTGATTAACTGTAGGGTGCATCAAAGTTGACACATTAGAACATATGCAATATGTAACAAAAGCGCACACACACAAATGTGGCGAGAACAAATCTGCAAGGATGTATGCAGGCTAGGTCACATGGGAAACGGGTGGTTGATACTTAAATGCATAACCTTCAAAGAACGTACCTGTGAATCTCTTGTTGATTGATATCAAAGTCCTATGTCTTGGGTATTTTTTGTAAAACCATCCTAGGAAAAAATTTGCCAATTATTATCCAAAATGTTCGTTGAAATAATTATGATATAATGATCTAAATCTGTTACTACTTAGACTTTGCCAAACTTGACCGCCCCTGAATATGAATTAATCAATTAAATGTCACTGGACCTGTCTTCTTTTTTTAAAATGGAATAGTAAATACCAAAAAGCAATGATTTCGTTTGCCATCGTTCTTGCCTTCTGATTTATCATGATCCTGATGTTCCAATTATTATATTTGACAACATGGGGATCAAAACTGGCTTCTTTTAAAATTTTCTATTAAAAGTTCATATGTAAAATTTGGCAAAATAAGTTCCCTTGGGTTAGAAATGTAAATGTTTTCTTGGGGGGTCAAGAACTGATGTGACAGATTTTCTAATACCCCCCTGGATTTTTTTCTTCCCCTCCATACTCGATCTCTACATCTTTTGTGATAATGCATCAACTTCAACATAAATATTTGCACAGATTTGTGGAGACTAAGCCATCTATAATCCCTGTGTTTGATCAGGTGAAAGACATGAAAGACCCAACTTCTTTTCTTTTCAACAATTACAACAGTTAAATCAACAAAAAACAGTGAATTTTTTTCTTCAAACAATCAATTTTTACCTGGAGATGTATCTCTTTCTAAAATTATGTAATCTCTGCCTGCTCGTTCAAGATGGAACCCCATTTGGAGACCTGACAAGAAAGAAAAATATGAATATATATAACATATATACATGTAACACATCATATTCAAGAAAAACATTTTATATTATATATATATATATGTGTTCTAAATGTTCTAGAAATATGTAGCATATTTCATGGATCCTCTACAGTTAATGTTCAAAAGAAGATCAAATACCACAGGGGGCCCAACTGATGCATTAAGGATTACAGTAGGCTAGTTTAGTTATGAAATTAAGTTCAATTCCCTTAGAATTTTCCCAGGCTAGATTGGAAAAGCAAGTAACAATAATTACTCCCAGTGCAAACTCCCAAAGACTCTATTTTCATTCCTACAATTCCCTTGGCCCTCAAAACACTCAGGGCCAACAATACTTCTTCCTCCCCAAATAAGGCAATGTTTTGTAACCAAGTAACAAACAACCTTACAGATTTAACAATTNGGCTACGAAAAGAGTGGGCCATTATTTTCTGAAACAAAAAGTGTCAGGGGCATCTGCATGCCTCTTTTAGCAAGCATTTTTGTAAAATGGAATAGTAAATACCAAAAAGCAATGATTTCGTTTGCCATCGTTCTTGCCTTCTGATTTATCATGATCCTGATGTTCCAATTATTATATTTGACAACATGGGGATCAAAACTGGCTTCTTTTAAAATTTTCTATTAAAAGTTTATATGTAAAATTTGGCAAAATAAGTTCCCTTGGGTTAGAAATGCAAATGTTTTCTTGGGGGGTCAAGAACTGATGTGACAGATTTTCTAATCCTTACTACCCCCCTGGATTTTTTTCTTCCACTCCATACTCATCTCTACATCTTTTGTGATAATGCATCAACTTCAACATAAATATTTGCACAGATTTGTGGAGACTAAGCCATCTATAATCCCTGTGTTTGATCAGGTGAAAGACATGAAAGACCCAACTTCTTTTCTTTTCAACAATTACAACAGTTAAATCAACAAAAAACAGTGAATTTTTTTCTTCAAACAATCAATTTTTACCTGGAGATGTATCTCTTTCTAAAATTATGTAATCTCTGCCTGCTCGTTCAAGATGGAACCCCATTTGGAGACCTGACAAGAAAGAAAAATATGAATATATATAACATATATACATGTAACACATCATATTCAAGAAAAACATTTTATATTATATATATATAAGTGTTCTAAATGTTCTAGAAATATGTAGCATATTTCATGGATCCTCTACAGTTAATGTTCAAAAGAAGATCAAATACCACAGGGGGCCCAACTGATGCATTAAGGATTACAGTAGGCTAGTTTAGTTATGAAATTAAGTTCAATTCCCTTAGAATTTTCCCAGGCTAGATTGGAAAAGCAAGTAACAATAATTACTCCCAGTGCAAACTCCCAAAGACTCTATTTTCATTCCTACAATTCCCTTGGCCCTCAAAACACTCAGGGCCAACAATACTTCTTCCTCCCCAAATAAGGCAATGTTTTGTAACCAAGTAACAAACAACCTTACAGATTTAACAATTTGTACATTTGTAATCTCTGGCTCCATATGTTCTCTGCTCATATGTAAAACAAAAGCTAACATGATCGCATCACAAAATGGTGTAAAAACTTTTACAGGATGAGGGGGGGGGGGGTGCTTCTTCCTGCATCAAGACTCTGTGGCGTTTGTTGGCATAGTTGTAGGGAACTTTCTTTTTCTTAAACAATTACTTTTTTGTTTCTTTGTGTTTTTCTGGTGGAATAACAAGCATTTAAAACTTGGTGCAAAATCTTTGGCAGGCAAGAAACGAACTTTGCAGCACAGGCCAGGGACGAGGGGTAACATAGCGGAACCACTAGGTGAACTGGGGTGGGCTGGGGTGGATACATTCACCCAAATATTCTCAGGTCAGTGTTCCTTCTTCAGCAAAAGTAAGATAAGCACTTTCTCATGCATGACCCCACCCCTGAGGCCAGTATGGAAAGTAGGGCAGTTTTCGCTGAGATCTTGGGTGTGCAAGAAGAGTCCTCTATTGTTTATCTATAGAATAGTTTGAATACCCTATTGTTGTCTTAGGTGTGCAAGTGCCACACTTTCCATACAGGCCCTGAAGGGTAACAGATGGCTCCTTTTGATATTTTGTGCAAATTTCGTGAAAAAATGAACATAGGATCCAAAAAAGCAGGTGTAATTCTAAGATTCCCACAGGTCAGGGATGATCTGATGAGGAAATGTGATTATTTCACAGAAAAAATGATCCTGGTGTTCAACATATGATGAACTACAGCTTGATAAACATGTGTGATTTTATTTTTTTCCTCCAGCTTGCACAGTTTCGTTTTTTTCTCAACTTCTTGCACCTGCCACACCACAGTAGTGGTTGCAAAATTTCTCAGATTTTTCAGCAGCTGGCCTTCAATTCTGCGAACATCAGTTCTCTTGATGGCTTGCGGAAATACAGAAAATGATTTATTCGCTGTCAATGAATGTAATTACTTTAATCATGTCTGGTGGTAGCATTCTTCGAAGCTATCTAGATAAAAGACTTTTGATTTCGACGCTTTCGTTTTGGCTGCATGGGACCAACTCAATTTCACGTTATTTGATTTTAATCATAAAAACCTTCACCAAACAAAATCTTTATGGTTTTTATGCGATTCAGTTACCGCATGAATAATAATAAAAAGATATAATCTGCTGTAGTCGTGTGGGCCTATGGAAAAAGCTGCTATCTATCAGCTTTATGGCCTAAAAACAACACCAAGATAATACTCATAATACTTCCCCCTGTTCGGAAAAATTTAGCAAATAATTAGCCGAGGAATTAATAGATTGTGGTTAAGATATTATTTTAGAATATTTTAACATTTAATGGGGATAAATAAGAAAATATTAAACACTTTTGAGTGCTAAGTTACTTAAGTCTAAATCGATGATGATCAGATAGGAAGTATTTCATACCTGACGGCCCTGCACCAATCACGCAATAATCTCTTGAAAAGGCATCAGTATAACTCCAGCATGCCACGAAAACTGCAATCAGTGTCGCTAAAGTCTTCATCTTGCACATCAAACCAAGATAAGCCATGAACTACGGAGAGAGGAAGAAATGCAGTTGGGTATATTAAGAGGACCACGCAACGCAGCAGTGAAGAGCACAGTCACTTCTTCCTCTTCGAGCGCACAAGAAGGGTTTCTATCAAATTGCTTCCTATTATGTCTTTTTCTAATGATTTCTAATCAGGGGGTACTATCACATTATCAAGTCACCAGCTCCAAAATATTTTCGTGTCGGTGTTACCCAGGAGGTAGACCCTATTTAATCCATTATTTTCCTTTTTGTCTGTTCATTAATTCATCGGTTCATTAATTTTTCAATTCGTTTCTTCGTTTTACTTTCATGTTAATTTTTTCATCCATTCGTTAATTTACGAAATTCCCATATATATATTTATTTAAATATACACATTTTTTTTACAAGAAACTGGTTTGTAAGAAACTTGTACTAGGATGGCCGAAAATTTAAGAAACTCTCAAGTGTCTCTTAAGTGTCTTAAGTTTTCAAAGAGCTAAGAAACTTTCAAAGGCAAAATTCAAAGATATTATGATAAATATATCGTTGAACCCTTATTTTTGAGTAATATTAACAAACGGTTTTATGCTTTGAACGTAATAGAACATTTTTCTTCCTACCTGATGTTTTATATGTCAAGAAACATATCTGCAGCAGTGTTGGAAACTAACTACATGATAATTCATGCATTTAAGAAATAAGAAACAAATTAAGAAACTTTTAGTACTAAAATGCCGAAATTTTCATGTTAAATTAAGAAACTTTTAGTATTATGGCCTGCTTAAAAAACGTGTATTCAAATATTAATATATTCAAATTACGAAATTCCATTATATTTCAATCTCTGCCTTTCATTTTTGTTTATGAATTTATAAGTTATGTCTTCAATTTAACTTTTCATTACTTAGTTTAACTTATTTTATCTTGGTTTAACTAAAAAGTTTATTCAGTTTTCATCTATAATTAATGATTTTTGTAAAAACTTCTTTTGATTGTATTTTTCAATTGCTGTCTTGCTTTTTTTCTTTTCTTTTTTTTTACATTCCACTAAAAATTTACAATACAAATTTACTTGCTACACTACTTACAAAATACTTAACGATACTACAAGGACTATGCCACTGGGTGCAAAAAACTATGACTACTCCGTGGCATTACACAAAACTAAGACGACCTACATATGAATAATCAAAGAAAACAACAAGACAGAAAACAAAAAACCAAGCAAAAAACACTACACTCTGTCTCAAATTAGATATCAGGTGAAAATGTCCGCGATTATCACCAAACAAGATGTTTGCTGGAGTTATGAGTAATTTTGCGCTAATACATATCTCACCTCATATATAATTTGAGATAGACTTTTAAATAGACTTGTCTTGCTTTTAAAAGGGGCCACTTCCATATTTATTATCAAGTTAACGAATTCTAGTTCAATACACGTAATCTTTTATAAGAAACTGCTTATGAGAAACTCAACTCTCAGATCGCCAAAAAATTAAGAAACTCGAGTACTGGGAAAATATAACTTAAGAAACTATTTATTGTAATATAGGAAATCCTTAGCATAGTTTTACTTTATTTTCACTTGTTCCTGTATCATATTACTCAGAAGGTACTCGGTCGATTAAGAGTAATGTCTAAACACTGGAAAGGCTTACGTTCACGATGGCAGTGGCGGCGCCAGCCGGCAATGACTGGGGGGGACAAACTGAAATTGGAGGCAGTCCGGGGGCAAAGCCCCCGGGAAATTTTTTAGGACCACGCCTTTTTTATCCTTGGGAAACGCCCTTTTTAGGGCAAATAAACGCCCTTATTTGTCCTGAAAATTCAGGATCTAACTACCTAACCCCTCCTTCGACAATTTCTCTACGGATTTGGACGAATTGGAAAACCGACTTTGGAGAGAACTGGGGGGGACGAGTCCCCCCCAGTCCCCCCCGTGGCGCCGCTACTGCACGATGGCACAGGTAGTAAGCATGAAGATTGTCACGGAACCTTTTAGAAACTCGTAAGAAACTCTAAGTACTCACAAAATCTGATAATTTTAAGAAACTTTCTGTACTGGCTCAAATTCTTAGTTTCTTATAAAAAAATACGCGTGTTTACACTGGAGGTCAACTCTATTTTATTCATTCCCCTCAGCTCAGGTCTGTTTGTTTATCAATTTATGTCCTTGTTTATTCGTTCATTTATTCATTCGTTTATTCAAAACTTAATAGTAACTATTTTTTTTGCTGACAGTTATCATAAGATTGCAAATAAAAGTTAACTCTTTCGTGTGTAGGCTGCGCACAGATTTCCCTCCCTCCTCCCGAGGCTACTGCTTTTGTAATTTTTCAGCTGTAAAAAAATTGTGATCACCCCCGGACATTCCTAATGCGGTTACGTAGGCAATTCAAAGAACGAGTGGAAGAAGTATTGTTGAGTATTTTCGTCCATAAATTCCATTTCTTCTACCTTTTGTCCATCAAACAAACATATCCAGCCTACACCTCAGGCTGCGCAGAGGCTAAATATACGGTATCTCATTACTTTCTTTTTGACGTCCATGATCCCCCTCCCCTCGCATATAATGTGCATCAAAAATGGATTTATACGGATTGATAGGAGAAAAAGAGTCTATTATGGGGTTACCTACGGCTCATTTATGGTTACATTTGGATAAATTGCCATGCGGGCCCATGTGGGTTATGCCCAAGAAGGATGTGGGATGGTTGGCGTGTCAAGGGGGAGCTGCATTGAAATGCTTCAGCTTGTAAAATACATTTTTGGCTGGATCAGGCAAATAAAAGATTTCCTCTGAAAGAAGGAATCGAAACAAAACTGAACAAGAGCAAAGAAATTTTCTTTCTCTTCGCTGATTATGGTCTTGAACAAAACCGTCTCACCACATGTCATGACGACTGCATTTTGTGATGGAACTTTTTGTTCGTTCGTGTTTCGTGCCCAGGTTTCGTGACTTTGGGAGTTTTGATGCTTCAAGGTCATTATTTGCATGGTAAAAATACAAATTTATTTTACATGAATCGTTATTCGTCCAATTTATTACGTGAATTCGTTCTCAGACCACACTCACCAGTCACCCCCCATATATAGCGGCCCTCAATGTCCTCAATTGTTTCACCCCCAACATTTTCCAACTATGAGCTATGTCGATAAGCAACAACGATATGAAACTGAATCCAAATGCAACAGAAACAACGCGAAATGTTCATGAAAATAAATAATGAATCATGCTTCTACCTTTTTTCTTACTTTCATACTTTCCTCATCTTTGCCTAAATGATAAGTTTATTTTTTGCCATGCTGCATGAATAATAAAAACACTAAATTTACAAATCATTGTGCAAAAATATGGGAGTTCTCTCGCTCGTCCATCCCCACCCATCCAGCCCTTAAAATGTAGTTCAAAACTGCATGCCCCAACATTTCAGGAGGCTTTCAATCGATCGATCGATCAATCAATCAATCAAATCATAGTCAAATGAGTGAGTGAGTGAGTGAGTGAATGAGTAGACACGGAATGGCGGATCCGGGAACTATGGGAAAGGGATCGGTCGGAAGGACTTCATAAAATAGACTTGGGGCAAGTCTAGTGAATGAGATCGAGTTTGTCAAACGATCAAATACAGATAAAATAGGGTGGCGCCAGGATAGGTCTAGGGTGGCTACAGCCCCTCCGTCGGAAGCATCTAGCCCCCCATCGAAGGAAATTTTGGGTTATTTTCGGACGGAATTTGGGAAAATGACGTACGAAAAGTGCATGTTTTAGTCATTTTAGCCCCCTGTCGGAAGACTTCTGGCGCCACTCCTAAGATACAAGAAGATCTAATATCAATTGTTAGCAAATGAAGGATCCTGCGATGAATTTTAATACAGCTGCTTGTAACTTCGCGATGCTCGTAGCTCGTAACGATACGACCGATTTTGACCAATTAATGATCATCAGTTTGAAGCAATCTAACAAAGATGATGTTTTGATTCTTCAAACATAAAAACTACAGGCTTACAAACGTCCACAGTTTTTAGGTCAACCGGTACCAGCGTAGAAATGGCAATAAACATTTGTTATGTTATGTTATGATTATGTTATGTTATGATTTTCAACAACATTCAAGAGGTAGGGAGGCAGTTCTTTAGTCGAAACTACAGTTGAAATCCTACTCAATTTAGTTCATTTCATTTTTTCATTTTATAAAAAGCACTATACAATAATCATTACATTGTATAAGGAAGGCCTATAAGGCTGTATAGTTCAAAAGACATTGTTCTGACGAAATTTATCACAGAAATAGACAATTTTTAGGTGAATCGTTTGGTCTAGCAAGAAGAATTCGCCAAAATTCGAAGTAATCATCTATTTAAAATTCACTCGAGAAAGGAACCAGAATTGGGTTCATGAAATTTCAAAGAAAACATCAAATTAAAGTATGTCTGATACCTTCTATAAGCTGCGTTTTGATTTCGATTCTCCAACTGCAAAATCTACACAGCACTTGGAAGAACTTTATGATCTGTCTCTCTATTTGGTAAGCGATTTCTTCGTTACTGATCTTTCACTTGTTTTAATTATTTTCTTGATTCAATCTACCTCTGGTGTAAATACACCAAAACTAATTAAATCTTACTGGTATACCCCCTGGTATAGCGCTCATTAAACAAAGGCTATCAATTCGTTGTACTCTTATAAGATCAATGATTTCGCTTCAAAACAAAGAAGCAATAACGCACATGTGGTAGCAAGCTAATGTTAGAGCAAGCCGATGCCGATATATAGAAACGTTGATTAAAAATACCTTTCTCCTGGTTGCTAGGTTTTCTTACTCGATATACAACAAGTCAGTCAATCTCCATCTAAACTTTCCAGGAATAAAATATTCTTTTGGTCAATTAACCAACCAAACTATGTCTATCTACAACCAAGCAGCCTTCGTCAACAAACTATTTTCATAAATAAAGTGAGTCAATTTTAGTATCAGAGATATCTTAATGAAAAGAAGTCAACTTACCACGAACAAGATCCTATTTCTGTCAATTAACTTCACAAACAAACTATATGCATTTACAACCAAACAACCTTCATCAACGAACTATTTTCGTGAATGAAATGAGTCAATTTTAGTATGAAAGATATCTTAATGAAAAGAAGTCAACTTACCACGAACAAGATCCTTTTTCTGTCGATTCACTTCACAAACAAATTACGCGCATTTACAATCAACCAACCTTAAAGAATACACAATTTTCGTCAATGTCTGAAAATTTAATGACAACCACGATTTCATTTCAAGAATACATATTCAACTCTTCAGTTAATCTCGTTTTAAATCTGATTTTTGCTGATAAAATAAAATAGAGAACTTTTCATTTAAATCAGAAAGCACTGTCAGATAAAATCAAATCATCGTTTCCATGGAGATAATTCTTCGTTCGCAGCTTGTGACACGTTTGCTTTACGCGAGTATTTTCTTAATTTTCAATGGTTTCAAAATCATGAATGAATTTTGTATTGAAGGTGTCCAAAAAAGGTAGGTCAGCCCTCTATAGGGGGGCAATGTACGTCATCATGTCAACAAGCAAGTTTTGAACAGCTGATGGCAGAAACTAAATTAAGGACATCGACATAAAATATTTTGGCCTGAGGCAAGGTTTGCAAGTGCGCGTAGAGTGATTTGACATGGTCAAAATTGTATAAATGCTTTCTTGTCCGAGACCCTGAATTTAATTGATAAGACGGTGAGAATGTAATTAAAAACTATTAAATATTTAGCGAGGCTTCAATATTGCTTATGCAAGGAGAAGAATCGTGAAATAGTAATGAACTGCCATAAAGAAGCTATCCCGAGGCAGAAAAATTCATTCTTTCAAAATACTTTAGAAAGGTCGACTATTCTAGTATTTTTCACGATTCTCAATCAACTGCTGAGCGCCGCTGAGCGCATCGTCAGCTAAAAAGAATCAACTTAAAAGTTGGGTCATTATTGATGACTTTCAACTGACTGACTGAACGTGGGTTTGCTTCGATATTTAAAAGGTTCACAACTTTCTCGCTTGCAATATCACGGCATGCCAAGAGGCGAATGTTTGGCTGTGTCGTGAATGTATCATCAACGTAACATTGATTTAGAAAGGATTTGATAAACGCCCGTTCTTTTTAGCTTAGATTACAGTAATAGAAGTCAACACACTGCCAGCACATTACCGAATGTATCTAAAGTAGTATGCAGTCATTTCATAGGCTAAATTTAAAGGACCTATGGCGTAGATCATCCATGTAAATAGATTAGGCAGAGGAGTTTGTCAAACCTAAATTTGCTTAGCCTTCAAAATAGATTATGCATATCTACTTATTCAGTAAATAGGACATGCTGTTATCAGTCAGGCCTTTACATTGTTCTTTACCAAACGATTCTTGAAGAAGAAGGCTCCAGGGACTCCATTGCACGATCCATGTGGTATGAAAGTATCATCCACATAAAAAGGACGGGTCATTCAACAACTACAACTAAATACTAAAGGAAAATCTCGTATCTAAACTGTTCTTTATAGGGCTATTAACTACACAAGAGGCAGATATATTGTTCAAACACATATTTCGCACGAGAGAAGTTCTTTTATGAAAGTAACAAACTAAAAACAACCAACAATTCTCAATAAAGTAAGGTTTTTCGAACACGATCTGTGTAAAGGATCACCCTTGTGATGTGGTGCAAGCCATCATTTTTATTACATAACATCAACTACCAATGAGATAAAGCTGATTTGGTCGCATGATTTTATGTTTGTTTAATTTCATTCATCGTTGATGCAGCTGCCTTTTTCGTGATGTGATGTGATGAAGCGTTTCATTATCATCTCATGTTTTTCATTGAAAGCCCATTTACAATAAATAAACGTGAACGTTAAAATAATTTCAAAATGCTTCGACTTTGTTTCCCGTGGAAATGCTCTTCGATTATGATACGTTGACGACAAATTTATGCCTAATTCCATGTTGTTTACCTACGTTCGAGATATACCTTGCCAATTCGCGCCTTATCAAGGAAATAATTTGAATTTAATCAACGATAATGATAGGAATGACAGAACTAGGGAAAGTCAACGTTGAAGAGAATGTTTTGAGCTTTTGAAACTAAATGGATTGAAGGTGCTGCGGCGTAGTGGTTTAACCCCCTGACCTTGCAGCCAGAACAGTCAGGCGGACAGGGTTCGAGCCCCACCACTGACGTGTCATGACAAGGGGTTGCGGACTAGATTAGCTTTACCTTCACTTTGAGCCATCAAAGCAACCAGAGCAGCGATCTGAACTCACGGACTATGTGCCTATTGGCCACGCCCTTTCCTCAGTCCTCCAGTAGCAGTAATTGCTCAGATTTTCTCTTCACCCTTGATAAGTCAATTTATGGAAATATAATATCTCTTAGTTTTTCATAACAACGATAAAGTTATTATGAGACCGTGTATAAACATTCTTATATAGCTGACGGGGCTACAGCGTATGAAATAACAAATAAGATGAAATTTGAAACGGGAAAATCATGTCAGAACTAGCTAGCTCCTGTATCATCAGACAGAAATAGACGAATTCTTTACTCTACAATATCTATCTTCTAACAGTTCTGATGTGTTTATTAAACTCTTAATCATGTCAGTGTCCGGCTCCAATTTCATTTCATGTATGACCTGACGTCTTCGCTCATTCCGTTTCAATTAAAATGATCGAAACCAGCTGCAATAACAACATGAATATGTTTTAATCTGATTTCTTAGCTACTGATAAGGTTTGTGGCAACTTTAATTCATTTCTAAAGTAATTGTAGGTTTGATACGCCGAAAGCTTTGTAATAATTTATGTTAATGATACGTTCGTGCGACGATTGCTTACCACCTGCTTGTCATTCTGGTCCCTAGTGTTTATTAGCTGAGATTTTTTCAATAAAAAGCTGGCCAATTTATGTTGCTTTATCGTGTAGTTTACTGGTAGGCTACTTCAATTCATTCCCAACGGTCGCCTGTTTTGCTATAGTTTTTATGTTGACGATACGTTCATGTGACATTCTCGCTTACCACCTGCTTGTCCCTACAAATATTGCCGCAATGCATGCCGGTTGCCCAATAGCCTTTAAAGGAGCTGTACAAGATTTAGTAAACAAAGGGCGCGTGTCATAGAATTTCATAAGCCTGCAGTGGGCTTTTTAGGCTTAACACATCTAAAACTGGAGGCTCGGAATCCAGCTGTATCTCCAAAATCATGGATGGTATGAAAAATCTGATTGCACTGGCAAAATCTACAGAGTTCAAACCTGTAGAAGATATCTTCATTTGCAATTTATCTGCTGCTATTTGCCTGCATTAAGGAGAGAAAGTCATGGTTTTTGTAAGTTTACCTTATGCAGGCCCTTACAGAGAAGGCATAACTATTTACAACAAATAGTAAATTCAGGTAAATTAAGGAGGATGAATTTAGATATCTACTGCTGGAATTTTGTTTCTTTGATTCAGAAGCAGAGCATCAAATGCTTGAATTGCGCACACAAATATTAAGAATTAAGAATACTTTGTTTCGCATGGACTCTCTGACTTCAACTTCTGCCAAGTGTAGGACCGGTTTCAGAATTCACCAGGATTGCAATCACTAATTAAAGACCCATTGTCAACCATGATCCTTTGTGCGCCGAATGAAAAGCAAGACAAAGAGAATGTAGGCCAAAAACGACTTTCACGTAACACTAAAGTCAACTTTGGCACCACGAAGGATCATGGTTAGCAATAGGTCTTTAAATAGACGTCCTAAGAACATTTCTGACCACGTTGTAATACCAGGCAGAAGATACGACAAGATAGCAAAAAATCTACAAAAAAGGAACCAGTGCCCTGTTGAAAGAAACAGACATAAAACTTTGTTCTGGCTTCCAGCAAGAAAAGAGATATCTATTATCTGCAAAAATCAAATTTAAACAGGTTCGAGTTGTTTCAAATTGACGATAGAATGTAAAACAAGAATAAACGTAACAGAAAATAGAAAAATATACCTCAGATTTCCTCAGATAAGCTTGATGCTTGCTTTGGCTATCCGTTCTTTGATCGAAATGAATCAAGTCTCTCTTTGCAAATCAACAACCGGCTTTTGTACATGAGAAGCACTCAATTCATCCACTGCAAATACAAAAATCAAATACCAGTACAGGGTTTGTTTTGAAAAAGAATCTCGATGTATTCAGAGTGCTTCTTCATAGTTCACATCCGTGCTCATATATCTACAAAATCGATCAATCATCGAATCTAAAGTAAATAGCAGTGAGGAAAGTCGCAGATTTGTTTACCTTCGCTTTACATCAATTCAAAACATGTCGACTTTTTCAAAATTGATCGAGTTTTATTGATATCCTAATATCATTATTTTTTCTTCATTGTTTGCTTTCGTTAATTGATTTTTCAAACTAGCATCTTTACTTTATCAATAATGCTCTTCTAATTCTTCTGTTATTTTCTTAATTTTAGTCCATATCTTTTTAGTTTAATTGAGTTTTCCGAATTGGCAAAGTCTAAAAATATCGGTCCGATAAAGGTGTAAAGTAAATAAGTTGAAAATAAGTCAAAACATCAAAGCGCTTCTTACCTCACCGTCCGTTGATGAATGAAGCCATAATGATGAAAATTTTGTCTAGATTTCAGGATTACTGAATTAACTTCAGCTGTTCTTCCTAACCCTCAATTGAATGGGTCTGTACTTTCATTAAAGCATCGTTTATGTATTTGAGAGGATTATTTATTCAAGAAAGACAAATTTGAGAAAAAGTCTTCTGTCATTAAAATTTAACGATAAAAAGAACCCATTTTTGGGGATTTATGACTCGGCGAGTCATAAATCCTCAAAAATGGGTTCTTTTTGACTCGCCTTATTTAGGTGATAGGTTGTGGGAGTTGGTGGCACGTTGTGTTAACCTACTTAGGCGGTAGGTTGGCTCAGTGCGTGGCCCTTAAAGACCCATTGCTAACCGTGATCCTCTGCAGGCCCAATGTCGACTTTCAGATGATACGAAAGTCGTTTCTGGCCTAAGTTCTATTTGTTTTGTTTTTCATTAAGCGCGCAAAGGATCATGGTTAGCAATGGGTATTTAATCCCACTTAAACTTTGTGGCAAATCCAACTTACCGCCTAAGTAGGTTAACAAATCCCATTCTCAAGCTGTTGTTGTTGCTGTTTATTTCCTCAGCCCCAGTTGAGAAAACCCAGCATAGGCATCAAATCTTTAAAAAGGATTGCACGAATGGTTGTTGTATCTTCCTTTTGATTTAAAGTCTTGAAAGGAACTTCAGATGCTTTGTCATTATTGTTCATTGGCAAGTTTTGATTTCTTGATTATTTTCAGAATCATAGCGTTTCGTGTCTCAACCAGTTTTGAGGTTGTGACGTTATCAAATTACTAAATCGTAAACCAGAAAAGCTACAGATTTCTGCTTACCGCCATATTGTAGACCTTCTAAAAACCATGGTTTTCTCGAAGATTGTATCACTTTTCCTCTGATAGTTTTGGATTTACGACGATTTTAATTTTTTTCAAAATTTCTCATGAATTTTTTTATATTTTCAAGAAGAAGAGAAACGCTGTAATTCTGAAAATGCTCGAAAACCCATTGCACGAAATCTCAGTTCCATCGCAAAGAAGTTCAGGAGATAACTACACTGGTTACGTAATACGCAAAACACATCGATTATTTAACACGTAAGTGACCCCCCTGACAACAAGAGCTGCTGAGAATAACTGTTGCAGACATATTTCCGCCTCCAACTGCGAAATTCTTATTGTTCTTGCTAAGGGTATAGTTTCACTTTCGAAAAGGATGCACAAATTTCTAGGGGACTGAGCGCTGGTCGACATCGAAAAAAGTTCCGCAACGGCAGCGGTGTCTACAAAATGTGTTAGAAATAGATTATTCAGCTTTTTGGTTACAAGCCTGATTCAGAAGTTTTAAAAGATCTCCAAAGACATGTAACTGACACAATGAAAGTTTGAACACTTTAAAATTGAACACATCACATCTTTGCTGAAAACATTGGGGGCAATAAGCAAAGAAAGCGACAATTTTTACAAGAAATTTTAGTGTCATTATATTATCCAAAATCCAGAATTGGAAATCTTAAATTTGTTTTTTCTAATGTAACAGTCTAGTTATCCCTCGACTACAAAACACTCTATCTAAATAGTAACAACAAACTAAACACTAAATATTTATGAGTTACGATTGGGGAATTCCAAATCTGAGCAGAGATGCGCTAACAGCCTCCTTTTGGGTCATGGGAACGAGGTTGCGATGCGCTATGCCCGAAATCAAGGATAAGCTAGATATCCCGTTTGCTAACTCGTTGATAAACACGAAACTTGAATGTCTCAATCATTTTGGAAGGAGGGCTTGCTCGAGTTGCTAACACTCTTGCCTTCCGTATCTTCCGTCGTGGGTTCCAGCCCTAGCATCCAACTTGGGTAGTACTACTGCCCATCCAATGAGCTCCGTAAGTCCGTATATCTTTCTCCTTGACAAAAGTTTTAAGTCCAAACGGTGACATGTCGCAAAGGGGATTGTCTGTTCGGTTTCAAGAGACCAAGAATATCGTATGATATTTAGCTGTAATTAACCAAAGTCTTAGGTCTTAAAATTCTCTCGAAAAAACACTACTTTTCTCTCTAAAATAACTACTAAGCTAAAATAACTTTAGTAACAAATCTTTTCAAAAAGTTCGCAGTTTAAAGACAAATGACTTAAAACAATTGCAATCAAAATGAAAGTATAATCGGGTAGTTTGAAGGGTCAAAATTATTCTTGCTTCATTTTGACAGTGCAAACACATTTGGATGGGATCAAAAATTTGATTCCATTTATTCCATTGAAAAATTTGGAAGCAATAGCTAATTAAAATGCATTTAAAATGAGTTTAGAAAATGCGTTGTCCCAATTCTAACGCGTTGTTACTCTAGCGTGAACCAAGTTTAACTTTCCGGCTTTAAGGCATCTCTTCCCACTCAGATTAGGAATAACCTTACTCTAAAACCAACTTATTAAAGACCAACTTATCAAAGACACACACGGATGGGTCACATGCAAAATCTAAATGCACACGTTGCGTGAAAATTCAATGCAATCAGGTCAGGGAAATTGAAGCAAAGCTGTGGCGGAAGCGGTGATCAAGATGGCAGTGAACAAGACGCAACTGAGACAAAAAGACACCAGCTATCATATAAACTTTATTCAAATCTTCTAACATCAAACTGAGCCACACACAAAGTATCTGCAAGGCAGCTAAGGCAATCCTCAACAGTCTTTTGCACTGCTCGTTGGTCATAGCTTTGGCTACGTCGCTAGGTCCATTACAAAGGTAGGGAAAGCAGAGCGGGGGGATACATTGAAATTCAATAATGAGACCCACCTGTGTGTGCTTTTAAAGACCAACATTTTACAGACGAAACTTAGCTCATTATATTAAAGAACAAACTCTGAATAATAATGATAATTATAAATTTGCTTGATACACCTTTCAAGCGTTTAATACGCATCCCAATAATACGCACCCCAATTATGCAAAGTAAATTAACAGCTTCACATCAAAATGTACACAACTAGATTCATTTTAAAATTTACAAGTTGACAAAATGTTCTTACATCTACGCCTAAGTGCATTTTGTAGTGTATGATTTCGA
This sequence comes from Aurelia aurita, assembly GCA_004194415.1. Lineage (NCBI taxonomy): Eukaryota > Metazoa > Cnidaria > Scyphozoa > Semaeostomeae > Ulmaridae > Aurelia > Aurelia aurita. Next base: position 1,930,013 of record REGM01000017.1, read on the forward strand.
TTCTATCAAATTAAAATGGATAAAATCAAAAATTTATCTTTAATATGAAATTCAACGAAACGATCATCAAAAGCCTAAAGTTTCCATTTGTAATTTTACAGAACTGGAATCAACGTGCTGCATCAACGAGCATCTAATTGACACCAAAGGGTGGAAAAGGGAATACAGTTCCCAACAATTCTGACACAAGATTTTGTGATAATAGACCTTTTTACCATCCTACAAAAGAGTCTGGATCGAGCGATATCTTTATATATTTCTATACGCAAGGTTCGATTGAGTGGCATTCGAGCTTCTATCATCTTTGTGCACATTTGAAAATTCTACAAAATGCATAAAAATATTGTTCGATCAAATTCTTTTTTAGAATAGCTAAAAGGTCTATTACTGGGGGGAGGGGAAGGGGGAGTGGGTATGCCTGACCAAAAGGATCTTCAAATGCCTCCCTAAATTTACAACTTTCATTGGATAACCTTGGCGTATTATCTTTGGCTATTCTAGTTAATTGAAGACTATACATTTTAAAATACTTTTTTTCCTCTTTTACGGTAGCACTTTTACGGTAGCATTTTTTAAAGCCCATCAGACTCCAATGACATTAGATATCAAGAAAAATACCAATCAGCAAGGCATCTACAAACCAATTTTCTCTATCTTGTAACTTTAGTGTATATTTGTTCAATTTTTTTGAAAAGAGAGGGAATACTAAACTGAGCGTTTGAAGAAGAAGGAGCACTTTCGTTAAAGGTGCTACTTTAAAACTGCCAGGTGCTACTTTAAAACTGCCTACCAATTAGATTCATTACATAAGTCTCTTAACCCTTTCCGCCTCAGCGTCCCCATCTGGTCCCCACACCAAAAAAAAAGACAACTAAAAATAAAGTTCACATGATTGGTTCCAAATTTGGTTCAACGTACAACCTAGAACTGCTGATTTCAAATTTGGCAACAGTTTTTTTTAAATTTAGTAACAAAAGTGGCACAAGTGCATTTAAGTGGCACAAAATACTATCCTAATTATCAATAAGAAATGTTTACCCGATTTGGACCATAACTGGTACAAAGTACATTTTGAACTTGCTAATCTCATATCTAGCAATAGGATTGCTGAAACCTTGTTACGAAAGTGGCACAAGTGCACAAAAGTGGGACAGAGCATCTGGTTTCACATGGGAAAACGACCAAGAATAAAGATGATCCAATTTGCTCCAAATTTGGTACAAAGTACAACTTGGACCTGCTAAATTCAAATCTAGCAACAATTTCTTTAAATTTTGTCACAAAAGTGGCACAAGATACTATCCTAATTTCAATAAGTAGTGTTTATCCAATTTGGACCATATTTAGTACAAAGTACATTATGAACAGTGCTGATTTCATATCTGGCAATAGTTTTGCTGAAACCCTGTCACAAAGGTGGCACAAGTGTGCTAAAATGGGACAGAACATCTGGTTCCACATGGAGAAACGACAAGGAATAAAGGTTGATTGTAAACTTGATGTTATGAGGTTGATTTAACTTGATGTTATGAGGTTGTACCATGTGAGTTTCTTTCATGATTTTGCATGATTATTTGCTGATAACGACTATTTGGATATATGAAATTAAAACAAAAAGTTCTAACATGTTTTTGATGTTTTCGGTATCTCTGGTGTAAAGGTATCTCCAGTTTGTGTTTCAATGTACCATTCTTGTTGTTCAGCCGCTAATTAACAACCAATTAAAGAAGAATGTTGTCTTAACAAGTACAGTAGGTACTTTATGTCTGAGAAATCGCTGGGATAGAATTTTCCGGTGCAATTAGACGGGGGTGTATTGATAAGATCATAAATGAATGATATCGTTGATGTGTTGCGATGGCACCAGTTGGTGTTTCAATGTACCATTCTTGTTGTTCAGCCGCTAATTAACAACCAATTAAAGAAGACTGTTGTCTTAACAAGTACAGTAGGTACTTTTGCATAATAAATGCACATAAGAAAAACTAAGATACCAATTGTTTGACAAGACAATAGCAAAACAATAGTTTATTGTTGTTGACAACAGGCTGAAATTCCAAACATTGTTTTATATTTTTGCCGGTAGAGTGGCACCTGTATGAGTTTGAATGTGCCATTGTTGTTGGGCAGCGAAAAATTAAGAGGAAGTTTGTTGAAGGACACGTCCGTGATTGGTATGATCGATGATAAAATGAAAGATTATACTGATTGGTGTATCGTACTTTTTCCCAACTTTTTTGTCTTTCTCTGCGAAATTACGTATTACAATCTGCGACAAGTTCGTAGCGACGTCATAAAGTACAAGGTCTGAGCGTTCTNATTTTTGCCGGTAGAGTGGCACCTGTATGAGTTTGAATGTGCCATTGTTGTTGGGCAGCGAAAAATTAAGAGGAAGTTTGTTGAAGGACACGTCCGTGATTGGTATGATCGATGATAAAATGAAAGATTATACTGATTGGTGTATCGTACTTTTTCCCAACTTTTTTGTCTTTCTCTGCGAAATTACGTATTACAATCTGCGACAAGTTCGTAGCGACGTCATAAAGTACAAGGTCTGAGCGTTCTGACGTCATGTTGAGGCAGCCCAAATGCTTTCTGACGCCACAATCTTGCCGCTAAAGCCAGGTTAGCCTCCTTATCGTGTACTCTTGCAAAATGGCGACGAGATTTAGCCTAACTTATGAAAATGTTTCACGAATTGGCAGCTGCTACCGAATTTAAGCTGTGACAAAGTTAAAGTAATGAAACTTTATGGTGCCGCGCCGCATCAAACCACAAAATCGCATCAATTGTGAATCCAGCTTTACACCAGAGATACCGAAAACATCAAAAACATGTTAGAACTTTTTGTTTTAATTCATATAATCCAAATAGTCGTTATCAGCAAATAACTGCAACAGTGGCTGCCAATTATAAATATTTATATGGAATTATCCATGTTCAAAATGTACTTTGTACTAAATATGGTCCAAATTGGATAAACATTAATTATTGAAAATTAGGATAGTATTTTGTGCCATATAAATGCACTTGTGCCACTTTTGTGACAACGTTTTGGAAAATTGTTACCAGATTTGAATTTTGCAGGTCCAAGTTGTACTTTGCACCAAAATTTGGAGCAAATTGGATCATCTTTATTGTTGGTTGTTTTACCATGTGCAATCAGATGCTCTGTCCCACTTTCGTGCACTTGTGCCACTTACGTGACAAGATTTCAGCAATCCTATTGCTAGATATGAGATTAGCAAGTTCAAAATGTACTTTGTACCAGTTATGGTCCAAATCGGGTAAACATTTCTTATTGATAATTTGGATAGTATTTTGTGCCATTTAAATGCACTTGTGCCACTTTTGTGACAAAATTTAAAATACTGTTGCCAGATTTGAAATCAGCAGTTCTAAGTTGTACGTTGAACCAAATTTGGAACCAATCATGTGAACTTTATATTTGGTTGTCGTTTTTTTGGTGTGGGGACCAGATGGGGACGCAGAGACGGAAAGGGTTAAGCCAATGTCAAACAATTTTGTACCAACGTAAGATTTAAAAATCCTCGATCTTTTCTGTTGGAATTTTAGAAACCCACCCTATCAAACTAGTATCAAACTAAGAATATTAATCATGAGATCCTTTACGTGTGGCAAGTCAACAAATAAAACTAAGAGGTGGTCGGCATCTAGCATTTTAAAAGTGGGAGATTTATCTTGCTTAATAACGACTTACAATTAGAAACATGTTGCAAATATCTGCTCTCTATCACAGTGCTGTTATCTTACGTATATGTAATGCATTTTTCTATATCATATTAGATAGAAGATATTACAAAACCTTTTGCAGTACTATCAAGGATCTTACATACCTCAGTAGCACTATTGGTAACATATACGATGATTAATAACGACTTACAATTAGAAACATGTTGCAAATATCTGCTCTCTATCACAGCGCTGTTATCTTACGTATATGTAATGTATTTTTCTATATCATATTACATAGAAGATATTACAAAACCTTTTGCAGTACTATCAAGGATCTTACATACCTCAGTAGCACTATTGGTAACATATACGTCCACCAAACAGTTAAAGTCAGTCTGTCCCCTGGAAGAATGAAAATTAAATCCATAATAAGTAAGATCTCTGTCTTATATTCCACAAGTGTACGCTTGCTTGCTTTATCCCACGAAAGCAAGGTAATAGAGATTTAACGGTACATGAATTCTATGATCATAAAAGATATGAGAAAAATAGGGGACAGACTGCTTTTAACTAATGGATTTCATTAATTATTCTCCAGGAGTAGGTTCCATCACGGATCATAAAAGTTATACATTGGCACGATATCCCTGTCCGAAAATTAGTTAAAGGCGTTTACTAAACCTTTTCCAAGAGTTGTGGATTTGTTTCCATGATCAACATCAGTAGCATATCGACATATTGTTGCATTCGATGGTTTGTTGTTTCTTGTTCTTTTAAAACTTTCAATACTTCATCTTTGTCAGCTGTTAGAAGTTCGTCGGCGAGGGAGACTTGTTTCTAAAATTTTGAAAATATCAATTAATAAATGACTGAATGTTCAAAATGGATAAAAAATGAAACAGAAATAACAAAGATCTCAAGGAACGAAAGAACAAATATTCAAAATAGGAGATGTTTTGGAAGCGTCTCGTTTGAATTGAATCCGTTAATTTCAGATGAAATTTCAGCTATTTATTTTCTATTTTATAAATAGCTAGCAAGGGTAAAAAATTAAACGATGAATATATTATTACAATATGACCTTTTTAAAAGCCATGGTTACAAAAGAAAAGAGCTTAATTCAATAATTACAAAACATCTGCAACAATTTTTGTAACAATCTATGTACAAGTTTTAAAGAAATAAATAAAACCCAATTGAATACAGCTTAAATGCAAAACGCTGCGCAACATGGAAGAACACATAGTATGATGGGTTTTTCTGCAATATTTTTACAAAGCATTTCTCAGCCAAAAAATCTCTTTAACTGTATATAATGTATTTAATATAACCATGATCTTTATTTTCTTATTTAGTATTGCGTTCGTAAGCTGAAGAGATTTTGTGTATAAAGAATTTAAAATGAAATGAAAATGAAATTGCTACTAACGAAACATAATTTCTCTCACTACAAGCATTTCATATTATAATAGATTTGGGAAAAATTGCTTGAAGTAAGAATAGGTAAAAAACGAGAGCACAAAAATGAGGGTAAAATATGTATATACCTGTTGCTCGAAAAATGACTTGTGTTGCAAGAGTTGATCCCTCAAGTCGTCTTTTGTATTTTTCAGTTTATCATTTTCCTGCAAAATACAAACAAGATGGTCAGCACAACTTTGTATTAGTAATAGAAAGTTGATGTCATTAGAAAATATCTTCCAACCCCTCCAAAAAAGTCTGCAAATGTATTTCCAACAGCTTCAGATAAATAAAACGGATTTCCTACAAATGGAACTTTCTGATTCTTGCACAGACAAAGGAAACTCACAAAAAGAAAAAAATTAATCTAGCAAAAGAAACTAAGACTGCGTTTACAAGATACCGGCACAATTTGAAAACGGTGAAAAATGTGACGGATTGGCCTCCCGTTCACACGAAAACGGCACATTTTTGCCGGTAGATTTTGAAAACAGTAAATTTTAAAAACGGAACTCTAACCGGCACATTTTGAAAACGGCATCGTGTGAACACTCGAAAACGATGAAAACGGAACATTTTTCGACGCTTTCTAAACGAGGTTGGTTGATTCTTTAGGTGTAGGTACATTTCTTTGGCATCAAATTCTTGGGGAGATTGCAACAAGTTTGTTACCGTCAAATTTCCTACCGTTTTCAAATTGTGCCGGTATCGTGTGAACGCTAGGGCATCGTGTGAACGTAGTCTAAGTGGAAAATGAAGCAATTTTGGCAAAAACAACAATTTTCTTACCATTTTAAGTCGATCAATTTCCTTGACGAGTTCGTTCTTTTCGTCATAATGCGTACTTGCTGTCGTTTGTAAATGTCGTAAGGATTCTAATTCGTCGGTCAAAGCAGCGAGTTCCTAGAACAAAAAGTAACACAATATTGTAGGCTTAGAAATGTAGAAACATTGTCTTAAAGACCCTCTGCTAACCATGAGGCTTTGCGTGCTACGGATGAGAAAACAGCACAACACCGGCCGAGCATCAGAGACTTTCAGATAATCTGAAAGTCCATTTGCAGGGCATTCTGGGACAGCAACGGCGTGCAAAGCCACATGATTAGCAGAGGTTCTTTAAGAAATATCCGAATGGCTTAATCTTTCAAAGCAATTGTGAACAGTGGAAGGATTTACACCAGTTAGGGTCAACTACCTTTCGTACACTTTTTCTTACAGGAATGTACCCTAGAGTTTAAATTAAAACCACCCTTTTGAAGACTTAGTACCCTTTTATAACTATAGAATTTCAAGGAATTTCAATGTGAGACCCAAACTCGAGGAACTTTCGCCAAAACTGTGCAAAGTTTTAGAGAATTTTTTCCCTAGAAAAGCCTATCCTTAGGGGGGGAACAGATCTTACCTGTCAGTGTATGGTGGGGGTGCATATGAAAGGAAAATGACGATTTTAATTCTCTAATCACAAAAAAGCTAAGCTAAGCTAAGCTAAGCTAAGAGTTTACAATGATATATTAACTGAATTAATGATTAACATCTGGATTGAGGAATTGATTTTTTATCTGAACTTACTTGTAATTTGTCGATTTTCAGTCTTTCTAATTCTTCGTTCTTTTGTCGTAATCGATGTCGTAAGTCCGAAACCATTCGATCTTTTTCCAGAACTAATTCATTTAGTTCGTCGATCTTTAGCTGAGCAAATCGCCGGTCCTACAACAACAACAACAACAAGAAATCAACATCGGCAAAATGGGAGATAGAAAACCATTAACCATTTGAAAATCTATCATTATTTTTTAAACTAAACTTTCCAGATTGAAACCTTTCTGGAAGATGGATTTTTTTGTAGGCCTTCTCTTTAAAATTACTTCATTTCATACAATACATCTCGTTCCAAATTCATGCCATTCTAATTTCTCGCATAATTTTCAGTCTTGCAAAACATTTCATAGTATTCTGTGCAAAACATCTTTCTTACCTCCAAACATATTTCGAGTTCTTTCCTCAACATTGGTTCTGTCTCCGTGAGTTCATCTATCTTTGACTCTGCCTTCTTTAAACTATAATGATGAAGAACACGTTTATTAGTGTCGAAGATAATAAAATGAAGATAGCAAAATTAATTCCTCCAGCGTTCTACTACATGCTTTAACGTAGCTATAGATCAAAATAATTAACATATATTTTCAAGACTTTTTTGCTTTTACCCATAAAAGGTATGAAATGATATTCAAAGAAGTAAAATATGGACAAACAAAAAAGTTCGTTATCCAACAAGTTCTTAATTGAGAAACTATCATGTAAACGAAAAGCGACCCTTAATAAACCTTTTAGCTATTCTACAAAAGAGTCTGGATCCAACGATATTTTTATACATTTTATAGAAATCTGAGGAGTTTTCGAATGTGCACAACAGTGATAGAAGCTATGACGCCATTCAATCAAGCAATGTGTATAACAATGTATAAAAATATCACTCGATCCAGCCTCTTTTGTAGAATAGCTAAAAGGTCTATTTGTTTCAAATTGTAAAGACACTAAGATGTTATAGTAGCTGCTTGCCTTAGCCTACCATTCAGAAGCCTCAACAAGGGAATTCTATTGTTTCCATTCTATTGTCTCCATTGTAAACTGCGCTAAGAGGTTAAAAACTTTCAAACAAAAATGCCAAACACAGAACTGGATGGTTCCAGCAGGTTTGTATGATAAAAGAAGCCCTAACCCAATGCAACATTTTGTGTCAATAAGGTAGATACAAATTGACTTGATGTGTTATGGCACTAAAAATATCAAAGACTACTTACTCCGTCTGTATTTGATCTAAATACTGTTCATGATCCCGCTGTAGTCTTGTCTATAAAAAACAAGATTTAAATTGCCAAACATAAAAAATCACACATTATATTAGAATATACTAATTCATGCTAAGTATTAGACTGTCATTTTCAATCCCAATGATCCTAAATGACTGGACTATGAACAAAATAAATTGTCGTGACCAAGAGGATCGAGCAAACTTTCACTCCAACGCGTACATATAACTGATCAATGTGAAGGTGAACAGGGAACTGTTGGCAAACCTTCGAAGCCATCTAACTTCACATGATATTCTCCGGTTGATACTTACAAACCATTACAATTCACTTTGTTTATAATTTTGTGATCGACACGTGTTAAGCTGACTTTGTAAGCCAATCTGTAAGGCATCCTTACAAACCATTCCTTTTTACTCAGTTAACTTTGTGGCGAACAGCACATCCCCAGAACATGTGAAGTGACTTGAATCTGTTAACTTTCCTAAGCAGAAGATCACTCGCAAATCTTTAAATTTGATGAAAACTTTGAACGATTTTCCAAGAAATTAATTCGACCAGACGCGGCTTAACAAAAACATATTAACTTTGGAATATATGAAAGATCATCCAACCACTTTGAAACCATAAACCACAAAAGAAAAGTCAAAACAAATTCAGGTTATAAAAACTGACTGAGAATAAGGACGATAGTTTTTGGTTTTGTCTACAATAACCTCATGTAAATTTCGCGTTTTTGATTAATAAAGCTGTAAGCAAAGTAATATCAAGCACAAAATTTGCACAGACTACGATGTGCTCCACTTATATTCATATCCAAGTCCCTTCATTGATTTCGAAACCTTTTCAACTCTTTCCAGCCTCAAGGCACAAAGAATGTCTCACCATATACTATAATTCTTCTGTATGGTCTGCTACCGCTGCCCAATTTAATAATCTTTGTCACCTCTGACGCTATGTGTTGTCATTTTTCTATTACCTATAGTTTTTGTCTTCTCAGCCAAGCCACCTAATCAGGGTTCATACTCATTTTACAATCTATGATCTAACCATTAAAGTGAATGACCCGAGTTAAAAGATGCGATTGTATTTGGTAATCTCAATGCGTGCATGAACAAAGCAAAGTCAAAGAAACAACGGAGTGTGCAGATTTTTTATTGTCCTATTTACAGACCATGCCATTTAGCTGAGGTCATTCACTTTTAAAGCTTGATAGTCCAAACACAATTGGTGATTCGAAATAAGCAAATATTAATTCAATCCAATTCAACTTCTTTCATAGCATACAGGGCTAAATGCTATTACAGGTATATATAAAAAGATAATATTCTCACCAGAGCTGCCGTGTATTTCTGGCTCTCTTCTTCAACTTTTTGCGTCGTGTCTGATTTTGCTTCGTGTAGTTGTTCTTCCAAAATTGTGATCCTGTCGAACAAGAAATAAACCTTGTTACCTTGCTTAGTTACCATATATCACCAAAGAGAGACTTGAAACAAAGGGCGAGACAGCTTCGTGAGATTTAGGTATGAGGCAAGGCTATGAGGTCTGGAATGAAAACTAGTGAAAAGCAGAAAAACTGAAAATGAGTGAATGAACAAAGAAATAAATGAATGACGGCACGAATGAATGCGGAATTAAACGTAATAGACAGAGTAATTATAAGTCCGTCTATAAATAGAACAAAAAAAAACCCATGTACTTTCTGTCTTCTTACCTTCTGTACATGCCAATTTCGACAATTTCAATAGATTTTTCACTCTTGCCCAGTCCCTTGTTCATCAACACACCTTTTAACCCTGCTGATTACCTTAAACCTTAGGTTTTCCGTAAACTGCAACGCCTACATTGAGGGCTAGCCTCATGTTGAAGGCTAGCCTCATGCTAACAACAACAGATACTCTTGGGAACGAGGTTGAGTAAATCAACGAATTGAGCAAATCAATCAATCATTCAATGATTCGATCGATCGATCGATCAAACAAACAACAACAACAAAAGGCAATGGGTGAACAACTTTTATTCATTTTGGCAATCCTAAGGTGTCGTTTGGTATTTAGTACTAAAATCTTCATTTCATTATATGATGTCATTGAGCTCTGGATTGATATCCTACAAGTGCCTGCATTTGGAATGGTGTATGCCAAGCAGTTTCAAAATGATTTCTAAATACCTCAAATCAAAATCTGCAAAGCGCCAAAATAACTAAGATCTTACACCTGCCCCTTTGATTAACGCCCTAGTAGGGCCGTCCTTAGTGCGGGCGATGGCTGAAAGGTAAACACAATCTTACCGGGTGCCCCCTGTTTAGTTAGAGATATATGGCATAACGAATTCTTTATTAAGTTTATCTCGGCTACTCTTTATCCAATATGATGTCTGTAGGATTTTTCTTCACTGTAAAGGTACTAGGGAGTAGACGTCTTAACCTAATCATCTGAATGACTTGGAAGTAACCACAATTTCAAATATCTCTGTATGATATCTTAATAGACTGAAGTGTGTATTCAGTCTTGAGAAGGTCTAGTTATAAGCAAAACAGAACAATGGAACGGCAGCAAGTACATCAAGAAGTAAAAGGCAGTAAAAAAGCTTACAGGAGATAATACAAATTTCTTATTACCTACCCAAGTACAATCCACGGCAATCCAAATTTGTTGCAAATTAAACGTGTCTTATGCTATACTTGGTATTACTCCAAGAGCTGCCTTCAAAGGACGCCAAAATTCAAATTCTCAGTTCAAGAATTTACATGTCAATAAAGCACTGGTTACTCGATTGACGAGAGCATAGCCTAAGACTTGAATATTCATTCACGAAAGACCTGCTACAGTCCATAGCAACCAACCCATGCTGATAAGAGAGCTTTCGGAATGATAACTGATCGACGCGTTGACCTAAAGAAGGTCGTCTGCTTTTGAGATGAGAATTGTTACGCAAATTTTTGTCTTTTACCTTCTTTGATCCATTCAAATTTTAAAATTATAAAGGAGAAGAAATTTCAGTTATTTTTTAAAATATGAGGACACTATGGGGCGAGAGGGTGCAGTCACCCATCCATATTGGGGAAACAATGATCTTTGGTTCGAAAACAATGTAGATAAACAATTGATTTCAACTGACCCTTATTATTAAAAAAAAGTGTAAGACACTGCTCTCTTCCAAGGCAGGAGCCTTAATTACGGGTGTTCAGAGAATAGATCTTCCCTGACCTGGAAAATGGGTATTTGGGAGACAAATTAGAGTCTTGGAATCGAAACTTTCCTTAATTGCACATTATATCTTTGCTACGAACAGACATATTGCATTTCTTGATACGTATGTAAACTGAGAAGGAGTCGCCTCTGATTTCAGAATCTNTAATAAAGCTGTAAGCAAAGTAATATCAAGCACAAAATTTGCACAGACTACGATGTGCTCCACTTATATTCATATCCAAGTCCCTTCATTGATTTCGAAACCTTTTCAACTCTTTCCAGCCTCAAGGCACAAAGAATGTCTCACCATATACTATAATTCTTCTGTATGGTCTGCTACCGCTGCCCAATTTAATAATCTTTGTCACCTCTGACGCTATGTGTTGTCATTTTTCTATTACCTATAGTTTTTGTCTTCTCAGCCAAGCCACCTAATCAGGGTTCATACTCATTTTGCAGTCTAACCATTAAAGTGAATGACCCAAGTTAAAAGATGCGATTGTATTTGGTAATCTCAATGCGTGCATGAACAAAGCAAAGTCAAAGAAACAACGGAGTGTGCAGATTTTTTATTGTCCTATTTACAGACCATGCCATTTAGCTGAGGTCATTCACTTTTAAAGCTTGATAGTCCAAATACAATTGGTGATTCGAAATAGGCAAATATTAATTCAATTCAATTCAACTTTTTTCATAGAATACAGGGCTAAATGCTATTACAGGTATATATGAAAAGATAATATTCTCACCAGAGCTGCCGTGTATTTCTGGCTCTCTTCTTCAACTTTTTGCGTCGTGTCCGATTTTGCTTCGTGTAGTTGTTCTTCCAAAATTGTGATTCTGTCGAACAAGAAATAAACCTTAGTTACCATATATCACCAAAGACTTGAAACAAAGGGTGAGACAGCTTTGTGAGATTTCGGTATGAGGCAAGGGTATGAGGTCTGGAATGAAAACTAGTGAAAAGCAGAAAAACTGAAAATGAGTGAATGAACAAAGAAATAAATGAATGAATGCACGAATGAATGCGGAATTAAATGTAATAGGCAGAGTAATTATAAGTCCGTCCATAAATAGAACAAAGAAAAACCCACGCACTTTCTGTCTTCTTACCTTCTGTACGTGCCAATTTCGACAATTTCAATAGATTTTTCACTCTTGCCCAGCCCCTTGTTCATCAACACACCTTTTAACCCTGCTGATTACCTTTAATGAGTGAGTAAATCACAACCTCGTACCCAGTATCAGTGAAGGTTTTCCGCAAGCTGCAACGCCTACATTGAGGGCTAGCCTCATGTTGAAGGCTAGCCTCATGTTGACAATAACAGGTACTCTTGGGAACGAGGTTGAGTAAATCAACGAATTGAGCAAATCAATCAATCATTCAATGATTCGATCGATCCATCAAACAAACAACAACAACAAAAGGCAATGGGTGACCAACTTCTATTCATTTTGGCAATCCTACGGCGTATGCAGTTACACAGGAAACCACCCTTTGGAGGCGTCGTTTGGTATTTAGTACTAACATCTTTTCATTTCATCATATCATGTCATCGAGCTCTGGATAAATATCCTGTGCTCGCATTTGGGATGGTGTACGCCAAGCAGTTTCAAAAATGATTTCTAAATTTCTCAAATCACAATCTGCAAAGCGTCAAAATAACTAAGATCTTACACCTGCCCCTTTGATTAACGCCCTAGTAGGGCCATCCTTAGTGCGGGCAATGGCTGAAAGGTAAACACAATCTTACCGGGTGCCCCCTGTTTAGTTAGAGATATATGGCATAACGAATTCTCTATTAAGTTTATCTCGGCTACTCTGTATCCAATATGACGTCTGTAGGATTTTTCTTCACTGTAAAGGTATTAGGGAGTAGACGTCTTAACCTAATCATCTGAATGACTTGGAAGTAACCACAATTTCAAATATCTCTGTATGATATCTTAATAGACTGAAGTGTGTATTCAGTCTTGAGAAGGTCTAGTTATAAGCAAAACAAAACAATGGAACGGCAGCAAGTACATCAAGAAGTAAAAGGCAGTAAAAAAGTTTACAGGAGATAATACACATTTCTTATTACCTACCCAAGTACAATCCAGGGCAATCCAAATTTGTTGCAAATTAAACGTGTCTTGTGCTATACTTGGTATTACTCCAAGAGCTGCCTTCAAAGGACGCCAAAATTCAAATTCTTAGTTACGAAAATTTACATGTCAATAAAGCACTGGTTACTCGATTGACGAGATTATAGCCTAAGACTTGAATATTCATTCACGAAAGACCTGCTACAGTCCATAGCAACCAACCCATGCTGATAAGAGAGCTTTCGGAATGATAACTGATCGACGCGTTGACCTAAAGAAGGTCGTCTGCTTTTCAGATGAGAATTGTTACGCAAATTTTTGTCTTTTACCTTCTTTGATCCATTCAAATTTTAAAATTATAAAGGAGAAGAAATTTCAGTTATTTTTTAAAATATGAGGACACTATGGGGCGAGGGGGTGCAGTCACCCATCCATATTGGGGAAACAATGATCTTTGGTTCGAAAACAATGTAGATAAACAATTGATTTCAACTGACCCTTATTATTAAAAAAAAGTGTAAGACACTGCTCTCTTCCAAGGCAGGAGCCTTAATTACGGGTGTTCAGAGAATAGATCTTCCCTGACCTGGAAAATGGGTATTTGGGAGACAAATTAGAGTCTTGGAATCGAAACTTTCCTTAATTGCACATTATATCTTTGCTACGAACAGACATATTGCATTTCTTGATACGTATGTAAACTGAGAAGGAGTCGCCTCTGATTTCAGAATCTAATTAATTATGCAAGAACTTCAAGCATTTGATTACCCCTATTGCACACACCCTTCTCTCATTTTGCGATTTCACAGATTCTCTCCTAGAACAAGCAGGTGACCAAGAATTTTCTTTGCATATATATAGTTTTCAGTCATGAATAATCAGATAAAAAATATTCAAAATACGACAGGTACAATGTAAACAGAACATAATCATTCAATCTGTCTGATGTTATAAAACTATGGAATGGCTAATTAAAAATTGTTGACGATCAAAAAGTGAGATAGATCCAATAATCGAAAATAGAACACCTTGCACTTTGAGAACAAAAGAATATGGTCACATGACCATGTCTAAGATAAATGATGGATTCTAGTTATTGTCCACAAGTGCAATAGATTGCCGCAAGTTATATCTCATAACGGAAAGTAATCAGCGAATATCTACAATGGTTGATTGGTTGCTTATGAGATTCGAGAATTCTCTTGTACTTACTTTGGTAGAAATACTTTCAATGCGGGTTAATACCTGTTCGAGATATTGCTTATGATTCTGCGGAGGAGCACAACTTAGGCTACCGTTTAATTTTGAATACAAGTTGTTATCCAACTTTAAATGTGCTTCGGCTTCCACGAATTCTTCTCTTCGACAAACTTGTAATCCCAGAAACATACTAGAACTCGAAAGAATCGAATCGAAAAACATGCATCTCTTACTGTTTCAAACCATACTTTGCCAGGGCACCGATCAAAGAAGAGCCATTTTGGAACATATAAATCACCAGTCCAGAAAAACACAGGACTTCTGAAATACTTCCAGATGAAATGAACAAGGATCATAAAAATCTAATTTGTTTACGCACCTTTCAATTAATTTTCGATTATCATCTTTTGATTTGATTTGTTTTTCACGATGTTTGTCTTGATCGAGTTGGAGAGTCGAAACTTGAGTTGATAAAGATTCGATCTACAAGAAAAGGATAACAATCGATATAAAATGATTAGTGACTTTTCTAAAGTAGAAAATTACACATACGTATACCAAAACAGGGTTTATGCATGGCTCGTGATTCAACCCTTAAAGACCCATTGCTAACCATGATCCTTTGTGCGCTGAATGAAAAGCAAGACAAAGAGAACCTAGGCCAGAAACGACTTTCATATCATACGAAAGTCGACTTTGGTGCCATAAAGGATCATGGTTAGCAATGGGTCTTTAAACTGTCTTAACCCCTTGACCACCCACCCGGGTATTTCAATTCACCGTGAATCCACGCAACTGAGGCAAGGGCATTGCTAACGATAAAAAGACACAACAAGTAACCATCAACAACTTAGGTAAACAATCAGTTCTTCGGCTTTGATTTTCAGCGCTTCTAAACTCAATGTAGAATGACAATGTTGCACGGCGAAATACGTGTAGCTACGATACGTCTTTGGTTTTAGTACATGCCGGCGGCGTTTTGCTCCCCAAAACGAGGTCCAAGTAAAATCTCCAAGGCATATAAAAGTACATCGATGAACGACTATGCCGATAGGTTTAGTGTGTCTTCATCTACACATAAGAAGTTTATTCATAAAGTAATTTTAAGTACACAAAGGCAACAATTTTAGATATATGCAAGGCTTGGATTGAAATTCATAAAATGATGAAATTCATAAAATTTGAAATAAAATCCTTACTTGATTAGCTAACGCATGCATATTACATTCACTTTCAGAGTATGCATTAGCATGGCCATTAGGTAGCTGAAGTTCTTCTATACTGTTATGTAAACTGCAATGTGCTGACTGAACCATTCGAAGGCGGCTGTTGAAAATAAACAAGAAGATAAATTAACGATCTATCCTAGATAGATAGATTGATAGATAGATAGATAGATAGATACCACTGGGAGCTGACGACGAATTTCACCACTAAAATTGAGCACCTGAGAAGATCAATAAATTCTCAAGCAACATGAAACTGAATCGGCTTTTAATACAAATTGAGCGACAGAGAGAATGCACATACTTCAAACAGAAGATTAATTAACGATCTATCCTAGATACCACTGGGAGCTGACGACGAATTTCACAACTAAAATTGAGCACCTGAGAAGATCAATAAATTCTCAAGCAACATGAAACTGAATCGGCTTTTAATACAAATTGAGCGACAAAGACAATGCACATACTTCAAACAGAAGATTAATTGAGATTTCTACTGGATATAAAGAAGTAAACTGCTTGAACATGTTCTTTTAAGCGACTTTTTAACTATTCTACAGAGAGCTTGGAACGGTTGACCTTGTTAATGTATCTTTCATAAACTGAAGAATTTTTAATTCAAATGTTTTGAAGGATAGACGATTTCTAGACTTACAACTTGGGCCCTTGTATTTGCTCCATTCCAATATTAAATCTTAAAAAACGTTGTCCATCAAACCTTTCCGATTAGCTGCAGATACATGAGGCTCATCTAATGAGTCTAGAAGCTTTCACGCTAGTAAAGGATCTTTTTGAATCAAATTGCGAATTCCTTATTCGACATAGCTAAATTGTCCAACACGACGGTACCCGATCGAAATACTGCCAATTCCAGAGGCAGAACTATACATCAAAATAGCTTCTAGTCTTGTGACTGTCACGTTCTATTCGCAATGAGCCCTATTCCTGATTAGAAACCGAAGTACGACGTGCGGTTGCCGATTAAAACGGCAAAAATGAAAACAAAATATCTCGTTTTTGTTCCTTTAAATGAAATAACTCAGGTACCATAATGTGAATGAAACTTATCCACTACCAGCCTTCCCTAACCTAGCCTGGCTGTATTAAGAAGGTATTTCGATATATAATTACTTCTGCCTTTTCTAGAAGTTTCCGAAGTTCAGTAGCAACATAATTTCTTAATCTGGCGACAAATATTGCCACTTCTGCTCTGTTCCAAATTTAGTACATGATGTATTGAAAACTGTCCTGTCCACTGCTTGCCTTTTATAATTCCCCTTGCAACCTTACGGTACTGCGAAGTCTAATTGTTTCATGTTTTAGATACTTCTGAAGCACATAAATCAGCCAACAGAAACTCGCAATCTTGAAGCAAACTCTGTCATCTCCGTTCCTTTTATGCACTTAGTAAATTATCTGCACCATTAACGTTACCGTACCTGCCTGTATTACAGTATTCTGATAAATAGTTGCGCATATTTTTCTCTAGGATTGCAGGCTAAACATTCCTTTAGGATGAAACAAGTTTCCAGGACAATACGTTTATTGCTTCTTCTATATTACCTCCTTTTCAACCATTTTCTAGAAGTTTCTAAGGTGCTAAAATCTAGCAGATGAATTCCATAATTTATTGATAACCCCAAAAGTTCTTCCTGCTAACTTAAAAAATCTTTGTAAGCTATTTTGCAATTTACTTCAAAATCTGTGTTCAGCGACCACAATACTGTGAAAAAGATTGATCCTAACTGTTAGATCTTCACAGATGTCTGCAAATTTTTAACCAAAATACTTGGAAATAAATGGCATACTGCTGCTGACCTGTTAAGCATTTGTACTGGCTGGAATGGTTTTTTAAACAAAAGCCAACTATGTTGGAGCTGAAACTGTAGAAAATTAAAACGAGACAGTGTTATACCCAGCATATTTTTGGCTGTAATCATCGACAGTGTACTAAGAAAAGACCTAAAATGTTGAGACTTTCAACAGAAATCCTTTTGACTTTGCTAGAGATCCTTGAAATCCTTTAGAAATCCTTTTGTTCTCATATAAATATTGTACGTTCTTTAGGGAAGTGACACACCACAAAACAGTGCCATCCATTTTTCAATGAAGCATCTTGATTGAGCCATCACTTTCGTCATACAAATACATACTATCATTCCACTGTCACAGAATGGTCAGATATTAATTATCCTATTCTTGTTAGAGTGGTAAAGTGTTGCTTTGTCTTACAAACTTTCTCAATATACCAAAACCCATTTCGAACGACAGTAATTTCATCTTAGGTCCACCATACTACGAAATTTGCAATAAATAGGAGAGGAATTGATTTTTCTTGCTTTAGATTTATCCTGATTTTGATAAGATTTATGATTTATGATCTATCTGCAAACCATTTTGAAATTAATAGAAACACTTAGGAACAGTTGCAAATTGACCACTCACCGAGCAACTGCTGAGCCAGATATACGACGTTGATAAAGTCGGCGACTAGAAAGATAAATAAACAGTTCAAAGCATCATAGATAAAAATTTCAAATTCAGGCCAATATAAATATCGTTGCAAGAATCCTAGTTAGAAATCCCAAAATATGAGCTCATACAATATTTTCCTAGTGTAGCTTCACATACATTTATTATTTGGCACAAGCTGACATGGTGAATTAATATTTATTCAAAATTGGCTACAATAATTGGATATTTTTCTAGCCCCGGCTTGGAATAGAACCATCAACTTTTAAACCTTTTAAAACTTTCAAACCTGTTGCGCTAAACTCTTGCAGCAATAAAAACAATATAAGCAAAACATGAAAGTGCAGGGTTATAAAGTAACAGATGATTGCCCTAAAGATTTGTGTTCCACGATAAATTGACCAATCAAATCAATCAGAATTCTTTAAAATGCAAATCATGGTTATAATTTCCTGATGCCATCTTGAGCACAATTGTCTTTTATAAAGGAGAGTTACTGTACTTTGGTTCCTTCTTAGCAGCACACAGAAAGTGCCATGTGGTATCTCATATCATTTTATAAAATATCATTTTGAGAGCAACTCCCCTCTTTCTTGTTCATAGAAATTCTTCAAGATTTTGGTACTAAAAATTTCTGTGGAAACAAGATGTCTTGCTGTGAACAAAATAATATTTCAAGCTCAATCTCAGCAAAACAGATTTATTTCCTACTGTATAGACTAACTGCTGTATGAGGACTTTAGGCACAGCCTGAAATGTTATAAGCACAGAGAAGACTGATGATTACCACGCTGGGGCTTTTATCAAAACTTCTACGATGACTAACAGTATCATTAACACTATTTCAAGCTAAATTTTAGCAAGCAGATTTAAAACTAACTTCCATAGAATTTTAAATGTATAAAGATGATTACTATGCTGGGCTGTTGATCTAACATCTATAAATAACAGTGCCATTATAAACATAGCCTTGTCTGAAAAACATATTCATATTTTTGGCATGATAGCTTTCTGGGCACTCTCCTCCACAGAAGTGGCTCTGTGGTTTCTGCTATCTATCTATGAAATTCTAGGGGAAGCCTTCTGCAAGCTAATTGATAAATGCTTTTTTGTTGATATGTGTCTGCTATCATGATTGTGGTTATGGCCTATCCATTCTTTAAGTCGCATGGCTGATCTACATCTATAAGTTAGTAGAGGCCTTTCATTGCCCATAGCCACCACCAAAACCATACAGAGACTTCTGTGGCTGAGAGTGCATTCAGCGCGAAATATATATGTACTTACTCTTTTTCAGGTGTTGAATAATCAGAATGAACTGATGCAGTTTCGTCGCCATCGCTAACTTCCCCAAACCCTTCAAAACCTTCTTCCTTAGATTGATGCTCACTCGTTCTTCCAAGCAAATGATTTGTTTGGAATATCGATTGATGCTTTCTTCTATGTTTATGGATTCCATGAAGGGGATAAGTTGAATAAATTGAAAGGTGGTCTTTTCCCTTTTCCTTATGATTATGATGATTATTGTTTTGGATATCTGGAGCTGGACTCATTAGTTCATCAAGGTCTCCGTAATAGTCATTTGTTGAGGCTGTGCTGTGCGTTGGGCTATCAGGCTGAAATGGAGAAGCAAAATTGAGAGTGAGAATCACAATGGTCACTATAAGCTTCAAAAGTAAAATAATTGAGAATCAAAATGGCACAACATGATACTAAAAGGTTTGGCCAAAGATGGTGCAAATTTTTCTGCATTTTGGCATCAACAATTAATTGAATAGTTAAGGAAACAGATCTCCTTTAGGTTCTAAAAACGAACCCATTTTGGGTAGAACAAAAACCTTTTGTTTGAACACAATTGAGGTAAACAATCCTTTTATCTGAAAAAATAGCTTCCCTTAATAACTTGCAAACTGTCCACCACTGCCAAGCAAGAAGTCCTTCATGGGACATCTACAATTCAGATCTGCAAGCACAGTATGACAGTGCAAGCACTTACATCATCAAAGAATCCTTCACTGTCTGTATATGATCTTTGTCTTGGCTCTAGCAATACTGGTGAATCTGGAAGTTTAGGCTGCTGCTGCTCTCCTGTGAATAAAATAACTTGGTATTAAAAGGAATGTCGCAGGTTTCTTTAAAAAAACAATTCATCTTTCAATTTCAAAATGTATATTAAAACCAAGGTCTCCAGATGCTGCTTACATGTATATATATATTGCAGCTTTAATCATATCATGCTTGCAAATTTTGAAATCTGATTTTTTTATTACAAATGCAAACAATAAAGGTGGGGGGGGGGGTCGATAAAGCAGCACACGTTATACACCGAGTGTTCCAAAATGATTTATCGGCGTTTGAAAAATGTTGAATTGATTAATGTTGAATTTTCCTTTTTGAGGTGTTGCATGAAAGATCAAAATAAATTTTGGAAATAGATTATCCTTTCGACGTCTTCCAATCAGCGAATTTCTGAGGTTTTATTAGCTATGGCTTTACTGCACACTACGAAATTGCATAGGATTATACGCAGATCTATCCTTTTTGCCCCTTCAAATTCTTTAACATGGTTGAATGTGCTAGAACTTAACCTTGTGATCATCTACAAATCGAAAGTCAATGTGAAATCGTAAAATTAAGAACACTGGGCAAGATTTACGATGTCTTCTAAAGCCTATCGCTCAAAATGTGGGTTCACAACCTATAATTTCAAAGTCTTTCACGTGTATAATTTTGCTGAATTTTTACTATTGCTAGAAATAGTTTGGCCTTTGATACAACTAAAAAGATTTAAAGAGAAGAGGCAAAACCAAATTTGTGGATTTTTCAAATGCTGATACATCATTTTAAAGTCACAGTTGACTGTGAGGGGATTATGAAAATATAAAGCAAACAATCATGACCCTATTTGAACAGAACAAAAACAGCTGTGAAGCTCTTTACAGGAATGAGCAGACTTGTGATTGTTTGGCATGAAGAATATGTAAACGTGTGTGAGAAAGAAAATTTTGCTGCTTCAATTTCCTTCACCTTTCACTTTGTGCTTTTGTGCAATGAAAACATGGAGCACGAGTAATACTGAGGATAAGTTTTATCTCATTGTTCTGCTTGCCTCTCGGCTTCTTTAATAAACCAGAAGATTAATGTATCATATCACATGAAAGATTATCTTTGAAGTTTGATCAAATATTTACCCAGTGTAATTTCTTTAACTCTTTTGCAAAAATCTTGAAATGTGACTTTCCCATGACCATTTGGATCAAGCTGTTTCAAGATTGGTTCCAGTTCCTAGAAAGAAAAAAATTTCTTATCAGATTTATGATCCGCTCATATATGCAGGCTTAAAAAATTCTTAATTAAGCAAGACTTCTTTCTGCTGCCTGTAAAGGCTGGCTGCTGCCTTCATTATGGCAGGGCAGGATAACACTGCCAGTGCTACCTCAGCAGAGCATTTTTGTTTGTGACAAGTAAGTATTAACCAGGATCTTAGAAAAATTGATGTAATTGGTCTTTCCACATTTTCTTAGTGTAGCTATCTAAATTAGTAATTCCTGTTATGTTGCTGATTTGTTTTAATATTTGTTGTCCCTTGCTCACATTTAAGAAATATTTAGTACCTTTGGTTACTTTGGTTGCCATTTCATGACATAGGTAATAATGACCGCTAATGAATCATTAACCTTTGCCTAGGTATATAATTAGTATCTTTATTGCAGACTACAAGGAATATTAAATTGGGGAGGAAACATCTAAACATCAAATTGCATTTTAGTTCAAAAACAAAATGTTTACCTCAGCAATGGAGGAAATAATTTTCACTACTTTCTTTACTTCTCTTTAAAAATATGATCTTTTAATTTGACTAAAATACTTTTTTGGCTTGGTTGGTGAGAAGGTTTGGGTTACTTTTGAGAAAATATTTGTCCGCATGAGGCTGCGCGCCCAGGCTAAGAATTTCTGGTGCTGCTGAAAACCAAATCAAAACTCAGCTAAAAATAAATTTCGTTTTCCCTCTGTGTAGCTTCAGAAATAATTTCTCTTTCTTCACTGCTGTCTTAGCAGGAAGGGTCAATCATCATCAGAAAAACATTGTCTGACCAGGAAGGGACGAAAGGAAACTGGAATTAAAAGTATTCTAACAGTAACTCGTAATCCTTGTATTTGGGAATAACGGTGTGGTTTATCTGTTATCCCAAAGCTAAACCTTTGCGTCTTTGAAAGCAAAAATCACGCACTCTAAAGCTGTGGAGATTTTCTGACCAAAACACTTCCTCTATTATGAATCATTTCAACTTCATTTATTCGACATTTATTCGAAGCTTCCTGGTTTAAAACTTCAGCAAATGATATTTAGGCCAGTAGCAATATAACAACAAAACGATAAAACGGCGATCATATCATACATCTAAATTCTCGAATGAATGTTGCTTTCCCAGTTGTAACAAATCTTCAATTTTCACGAATCCATCTCTATTCGTATCGCATGAATCGAAAACTGGTTTCAGTAATGTTAAAATTTCTTCATGTCCTTCCATGATTATTGGTCAGTCTTTAAGGCACTTTCTCTACTCTTTATACCATCTTTATAATGTTAAAATCCAATGTTTTTATCCATCTTTCCCACTGCAATCGCTTTCCACTTCTTCTCCATGCTGAAATTTATTCTAAATGTTTTTGACAACAACCACCGTCGTCATGCGCATGCTCGGCATTCGCCTCCGCTGAGGTAACTGCGCTCTCCTTCCGCAAGCTTTAGAATATTTTAAAATCCTTTCCGCTTTTTCAATGCGGGATTTAGTGACTCAGTGACTCAGCTCGTCTGGTGGGCAGTTTATTCAATTTTATACAAACTCACTTCTTGTTTTAGCAGATGATTGTTTTTTAAATATTTCTTGAAAAGTGAATTGAAAAAATCTTTGGAAGATAGTCCAGGGTAAATACTTTATCCTTCCGGCAATGATATCTTTCCTTACAAAATTGAGCAAACTCTATTTGTTCTGCTCTAAATCACATTTCCTGAAGTACGTCATCCAACTCCTTCTTCACTTTCTACTTTCAAATAATTTCCACGTGCCCGGAATATTACTGAAGTTAGTAATAAAATCACGGGAATCAAAGGTTTCGAAACTCCAACGTTCTCTTGTAAAGGATTTATTCTTACATTGTGCATGAGCAACGTGGGCAGGGGCGTCGCCAGCCCTGTAAAAGTGGGGTGGACAAAGTGAAGAATTAGGTTCTGTAAGGTTATACCCAACCATATGACACTATTTTTGCTGATGAATAAATATCACTCTGAGAAACTGGGGTGGACATGTCCACCCNTATTACTGAAGTTAGTAATAAAATCACGGGAATCAAAGGTTTCGAAACTCCAACGTTCTCTTGTAAAGGATTTATTCTTACATTGTGCATGAGCAACGTGGGCAGGGGCGTCGCCAGCCCTGTAAAAGTGGGGTGGACAAAGTGAAGAATTAGGTTCTGTAAGGTTATACCCAACCATTATGACACTATTTTTGCTGATGAATAAATATCACTCTGAGAAACTGGGGTGGACATACGCCGCTGAACGAGGGGACGGCGGAATTCCTTGAAAAATCGAAGGTGTAATTCACTTTTTTTCCTCAACTTCTGTAATTCACATGTGCACCTATTTGTGCGATATTTAGTTTGGAAATCCTCAAGTCTGACACCGATACTTTGATGATATATAATGAGACACAGGAAACAAGTTGCACGAATTTTACGTCATTAAAACTAACACACTACGTAGGAAACAGTTCATCTGGTTTTTTAAATATATAAGTAAAGGTTTTCTTGCATAAAGAAGGAGCTTTCAAATTTTGACGCTTGCAAAATATCAAATCGGACGTAATCAAGTCGAAATGATGCTTTCCATGTATCCATTATAGCTTTTCAATTCCATGGTTATGCTAAGAAATTCACAACTTAGGAAACAAAATATAAAGATATTGCCAATTTCAAGCGCTTGATAGTTGTCAATTGGTAAAAACTCGAAATAGCGAGAATAAGGTGTTCAAAAAGGGTCTACATTTAATGTCAACATAATATCGCATAACATTTATCCTTGATTTTTTAAAAGAAAAGGACTTCTAGGGATTTGTTGGTGATTTTTCTTGAAAACAATACGACATTTGCCAAAGGCGTACGAGATTATTGGGGAGTGATATGCTCCTCCGGCAGATCGAACATAAAGAAAGTGACAGAATAACCCTTCTTGTCATTGCTACGTTCTATGTTCTACTGTACGTTATGCCTGCTAAGTTCGTATGGTACCATATATCCAACACATTGTATGACCTTAATTGTTCGTTTACCAGTTTACGGACTTGCGGCTGCCATAGAAATACATCCAACAACCAAATGCGTATATGCAGTTTTAGATAAATTGTGTAACTCCTGGCTGTTCTTCTCAGTTCTTGTTAGCTTTTTGTAAGCTGTTTACATCAATCTCGTACCCTTGCAAGTGTCTTTCATACTTTGTTGACGGTCAGATTACCTCTTTTTAAATCCATATTTCTTTCTCTCATAAAACAAATCTGTTTTTGAGCTTCCTAAATTTACAATCTTTGGGCATCCATCACGCTGCAAGGAAATAGGAAAGAGAGAATAAATTCTGCTACTTGTGTTGCAATCCTTGCCTATCAAAAATATCAGCAGTAGTTACATGGCATTCTTGTTCTTAGATTTTACTTGTTCTTAGAATCTTCATTTAAGATCAGTTTTTAAAACTACGAAAATCATAAAACATAAAACGGAGAAACCGTATCCTTATTTCATCATTAACCAACAGAAAAGATATTGGGCAGATTAGTGATTAGTCAGTGGTTAAGAAATTCAAAGAAGAATTTTTATATGGTAGCCATATCATTGAAGAATTTGAAAAAGGTATAATATGCCAAAAAACATCGCTCATGTCTTAAAATTGATTTCTAAAAATTAATTTAAAAGTTTACAAAGATTAACCATAAATCAAGAGCCAATTATCCTTAGCATATAAAACAAAATAGAAAATTTCAAAAATACTAAAGCTTTCTCTAGACATTTTGGTAAAATCTTATTCAGTAACTCTATTTAAGTTAGAGATTTTATCACAATTTCTACAATGTTTTAGTGTATTTTTGAAAACTCTCAAAGATTTCCATTTATAGCTCATATTCACAAAAATAATAACTCCTCACAAGACAATTAGACAAAAAGAGCATAATTACATCTTTTTCCTGCACGGTACATTCTTTGCAATAATAAGCATCAGAAACACCAGGTCCACCACAAATCACACATCTTCCTTGATATGAGCCATAATTGCATTCATCACAAATACGAACAAGGGTGCAAGGTCTTACATATGAATCACAGATCACACATTTTCCATCACCTGCATCAAATACAAGTATGATACATCAATAGCAAAGACAACAAAGCATTTATAACTCAGTAGCTCGCTGATGAAGATGAAGATCAAAATGATTGAAGACTGCTAGCAAAATTTTCTCCATTGATTCAAATGCAAACAAACAAATTGCTAAATCTGACAATAATGAAACCAGAATTACTCCTAGACTAGACTAGACTAGACTAGACAAGACTAGACTAGACTAGACTAGAAAGTGCTGTATTTCTTGTTGAGATCTTGGGTGCCAGTAAACTTCTTCAGGCTCATAGGAAAATGATAGACAGCAGATGTGGAAAGGATTCCAAAAACAACATGTGAACACATGATCTATTGCATTCCCCGAGAGAGCTCCTCCTTTAAGTAATTCCCTCCATATAATTGATCTTGTTTTTTTCTTTGTAATTGTATCTTGTATTAATTTTCTGTAATATTATTATATCCTTGTAGTTTAGTTATTTGTTTGTATAGTTAGCATTATCAAAATGATATGAAACATTCTCTATTCTATTGATCATAATTTTATTTTGAAAATCATCATGACTTCATTTGTAATAATACCATAATTTCCCAAAATGGGCAAGCTAGACAATGCAGCTCCTGATTCATACTCACATTTTTCACACAGTCTTCCAATTGCTACAATAGAAAAATAGACATCATATTAGTGGCATAATAAATAAGTACAAAGTCAAAAGGACTCTTTGAACTGCTGAGTAAAAACTAGAATTCACTGGTTTATTAGGATCAAGTTTCCTCTTGGTGGGATGAGCAAAACACTAATAACTGTTTGATAAAAATGATGATTGAGCCAAAAATCATTTCAAATTTCCTTGAGCACATGCTAACCGGCTTATCAAATGAATATCTCAATACTTTCCGTGTGTTTTCGAAATGTAGGCCCCTCTTCTCTTGGCTCTTGATCTTTGCTATTTTTCTCATGCATAAAAAACACTCTAACACAACAAACATATGATAAGTTTTTCTCACCAACACCAGGTTGTTTTCGACAGAAAATCAGATCTGGATGATGCTTCGCCATGATGAAACTTCCTTCAGTCTGTTTTTGTTNTTTCTCATGCATAAAAAACACTCTACACAACAAACATATGATAAGTTTTTCTCACCAACACCAGGTTGTTTTCGACAGAAAATCAGATCTGGATGATGCTTCGCCATGATGAAACTTCCTTCAGTCTGTTTTTGTTGTAGTTTAATAAGTTTTAATACTCCAAACCTCTCTTTTTCTCACTGCAACTTCACTTCACAGCCAACTTAGGCCACCTCGTTTTGCAAACGTACACGTGGAGCGAAGACGAGATTTATTCCTCCACAGTTACCGATTCGCAACCTTCGCAACTGACTGTACGCTTCTTTCATTTATCAACTTCAAACGACAAAATTTTGCACGTTTTCTGTGCACTTTAAATCATCAGTGATGGAAGGAATTTTGCATCAAGTATGGAAATTTTTGCCTTTTCTCTTCTCTTTCTATTTTGTAACTTTCGGAAGACAAGTTCATCTGAAGGCATTTTCCATTCAAATTGAAGTTGCACAAGCGCCGTGAACAATGGATAGCGAAAGAAACAATGCAGTGTCCGAGTGTTTTCTTAGTTCTATCTATAGACAAGCCTATTTACCAATGCGCATTCCCTTCAAAAGAACCTAATGCAGGAGAAAGAGAAAGACGAAACAAATAGTATTTTCAAACATCACATTATCTAATACTTTCTACAATTCGTATACTACTCCCAATACAAAAGAAAAATTAGAAGGCAGGTTAAAACACAGTTTCAATTAAATAAATCATGGAGAATAAAATACAAGGTAAAAACTTCTTACGCGAAGTAGTCTTGAATATTATCATATTCTTATCATAAAACACCTTGGCGCATCTTTTGCCTGCTACAAAACAAGAAATTTTCCGACAAACTAAAATTAAATCATGTTTATGTAACCTATATATGCATTAAGTACATCATTAAATCATTAAAAGATTAAAAACTAAAAAAATGTTTGTGTTTTTCTACCGAAATAAACAACCCGGCCTTTCAAAGTTACTGGAAGTACTTAGACTAATCATGATAGATAGCCTCACTGCATAAGACCCTCAACTTACACTCATCTCATCTCATCTCATCTCATCTCATCTCATCTCATCTCATCTCATCTCATCTCATCTCATCTCATCTCATCTCATCTCATCTCATTGAATTGCTGTTGTTGTTGTCGCTGCAGTGAGGTGCAGTAGTTGTAGCGTTATCACTTCAGCCAAAGAGCGAAACTACGACATGTATCGAGTCTACATGATAGATACCTTTTANCCGACAAACTAAAATTAAATCATGTTTATGTAACCTATATATGCATTAAGTACATCATTAAATCATTAAAAGATTAAAAACTAAAAAAATGTTTGTGTTTTTCTACCGAAATAAACAACCCAGCATTTCAAAGTTACTGGAAGTACTTAGACTAATCATGATAGATAGCCTCACTGCATAAGACCCTCAACTTACACTCATCTCATCTCATCTCATTGAATTGCTGTTGTTGTTGTCGCTGCAGTGAGGTGCAGTAGTTGTAGCGTTATCACTTCAGCCAAAGAGCGAAACTACGACATGTATTGAGTCTACATGATAGATACCTTTTATCTAGAGATTTTCAGAATATTTTCTGCCGTATATTATACCTTTTAGGCAGTGGCAACGCTGGAGCAAACTTAGTTGCAATATTGATAATTAAAACCGATTTCGTTTATCTTGCAGAGAAAGTTTGCAAAACTCAGCACAAAAATGCAAGGCATTCAACAAAATGTTGAGCTGGGAGCATAGATTGGAACAAATCTTTCTAGACAAAGGAGTTGCAAACACTGAATAAGAAGGCACGAAAATAAGGACTATCTATAAATGTTCGAATTATTACCTACCAATACTGTCGGTGGGTAACTGAAAAATCTATCAGGGGCGGGGGGAAAGGAGGCATACATTTAGGAAAAATCTTCCATCGGTCGATTAACGAATTTAAAACGCTAATAAATAAACAAATACATCAAAATTAAAGACAAATAGTCCTTTATAACGTATAAATACTACGAACCGGTTTGGGGGTTGGGATGAAAGGGAGCCTGTGCAATCAATAAAGTACGTCTCTCGGGTAGTGCTGGAAACTTACGACGGGAATCATTTACTTACGACGTATGGCTGAATGAAGTTGAATGAAACATCCTGTCGATTGGCCGGGCTTAAAGAAGGACATCGGCTCCTATACAGGGAGAACTGGCCTCAAGAACGTTGACTATGGAGGCTGTGCAACTAGTACCTACATACTGACTTTAAAACATAAAGCTGCAGCATACAAACGTTGGATCCTGGTCTCTCTTTTTGAGACACAGAGTATGATTTTGTTCATGGGAGCGATTTCGAATGTCTTCACTGCATCTACCACCCAGCTGACATCTGCACCGATCAAGGAATGATATTTACAGTACTGCTTCATCTATGCTATCACATCTATGTAATCATGGTTTGAGCATGTAAAAGTCACGTGATTTACGCTTCTTGTGCTGAAGGCTTTTCATCAAATGCGTTTGTCAACATGCTGTGGACCTCATCAGTCAAAGACTTCTACAAAAAAGATGAAATAAAGATCAATCTTATGACATATAAACCTCATTGTCTTTCAATAAAATTACAGCGGTTTATTGTATCACAAACAGCATAAATTTGTGCCGGGTCACCATAAGAAGGATTTTGGGCCTGTTTTGGAGGATTTTGAGATGAAGCATTTTTATAAAATCGCTTGTGATTTGAGAACGATGTAACCGATTAAGGCAAACTAAATTTTCTTACCCAAGTTGATATGCTAGCTACACAGGTATTATCAGTTTATAGGAAACTGATAAATAAAGTCTAAAATCTTTTGACTTACCCGNACAAGTATTATCAGTTTATAGGAATCTGATAAATAAAGTCTAAATTTTTTTGACTTACCCGGTAGACAGCTGAGTCAAAGTCTACTTTAGAAAACTCTACCACGATGAATACACATTTCAGAACTTAGAGCAAGACAATTAACTGCGTGAAATACCTTAAACGAATATTGTGGAACCCTATTTTCTTGAGTTTCCACACGACTGGGGATAATTCTAAATAGCAAAATTGAGCACAATAAATACATGACCATGGAGCCTTCCAAATTTTTAAAATATGAAATAGGATAAACAAAGAAGATTCCTGTGTGAAAAATTCTGAGCTATCGCGATATTAAGTGAATCTAACTTTTCAACAGTTAATACATACCTCGTCGCTATTTACGACTACAGTTTCGACGGTCTTCGAAGTAAATTCGTGATGTGTTGTTTCTGTCCTCATTTCAGTGATAACTACACTTTCATGGACCTCCGTTCCACCTTCAGTGTGCACTACTTCTTCTCGGGTTACGACAGTCGTTTCTGCATTTCCTGGTACATGATTATGTGTCGTAGTTTCACTAACTGTCGTAACAGATGAATTCGTAACGACTTCGGGGCTCGATCTTACTTTATCACTTTCGGGGATGAGATCAGGGGGAGCTGCACCATCTGTCTTGACAGGAGACGGGGGGTCAATTGGGCTCTGGATGGCCACTCTTTCTTCATTGTGAACTTCTACAGCTGCTGCTGCTGCGTCTTGGTTAAGTGTTTCATCTTCACTTGCACCCCCCGGATTCAGGATGCATTTCGGTTTAATGCTGTGGAAAAAATTTGCAATAGGATATAGAATTGATTACATTTCATAGGTAACATAAGATACGCTAAGTTGACAAGAACTTTCGATACGCTCTAGTGTCCAATTGGTAACTACTGACGGAAATGCGTTTAAAAAAGATATGCTGTGTTTCTCTTCTTAAAGGGCCTGAGCTATTTCTACGTTGCTGCATGAAATAACCACTATTTCAAAAAATAATTTTCAGTTTACTAGCTCTCGGCGTAATGTGTTTGAAATTCTCTTCCTACTGTATGGAACTAACGAAACAACGGCACAGAGTCCAAGTGAATAAGTGCAATTAGAGTAAAAAAGATCCAAGAATCAACATGAAATGTTTTGCTACAATAAATATCAATGAGTCAGATATAATGAAAAAGCATGATCACAAGGTTTAGCAAGGTAACTAAAGTGTTCCAAAAGCAAAACTAGAGTTGTGAAGAGCTCAAGTTGAACGAGAACGATCACGGACCTAGACGGGCCTAAGCAATGACGAGGGAAGGTGGATGAGGAAAATGAGTTTATGGCAGCTTTCGCAGAGCTTGCAAAGATATGTTTTGAGTGATGAAATCACATTACTAATATGTCATCACTAATATGTCATTACATATACCTACATGTCGTTAACAGTTAGGCAGAATCCTTGAATCTCGGTATGACTCCGTAAGTAGAAACCTTGTCCATTTCGAGTGAGTATCACTGATTGTATTGCGCTGTAAAATAGAAAATAATCATCATCAAATTACTACTGGGATTCTATGGCATCGGGAAAAGGATAATAATAAAGCTACTGAATTCTTGTTAGCAGTTTGAAAACATAGGAGATTCAAAGAAGTGTCTGTCGAAAAATATTTGCATATAGAAGATGAAACTTTTTCACCCACAGCAAAGTGGATGACAGGAATCTAAGAAAATCACAACATGAACCATTGTTCAAAATAGGCAACAAAAAATACTATTTTCTCAGGTCTACAATCACTTACAAAATGGTTGAGCCACCTTGAAAAAAATGAAATTTTAGTACCCCCATGTCAATGTTGTTTGGAAAAAAGTACCTGATCCAGCTGATAGGCGTGATTCGGCAAAATTTGTGTGGTATTGCAACATTGGCTAGGGGGGAGGGGGGAAAGCAGAGGCAACGAAAATTTTGGGGCGGCTCAACCATTTTGTAAGTGATTGTAGGTCATGAAATCATATTTTCTGTCCATGACAGCAGATCTACTTATTCACTTTCTGCAGTCTGAGGTCTCTTGTGTCTTCCTGGCCTACAAAATTGAAGAGAATAAAGCGATATCAAACTTACCAAATATTGTCTTTTTTGATGACATTTGCTTTCATATGAGGCTTGAGACTTGGAACAGCGTAAGCAGTAACATCTCCAAGATTTGTTAAACATGCCAAACAATGATATTCGACAATCTCTTCATCTGCAAAAATCGCAAGTCAAGGTTAAGGTAAAATCGGTCAGTCAGCTAACACAAGGAAAAATCATCAGTACGCCTTCGTCATTGTAGCAAAAGGTAGCAATGCCTTGGGGGGGGGGGGAGATATTTCAACTTTTTTGAAAGTAACAATCCACTGATCTGAAAAAAATCCATAAACATATGAAAAATCTAAAGCTATAGAGGACTGGGCAAAAAACCTTGGCAAGTTTCTTAATTTCTGCTGGTTTTCGGGGGATTCGTAGGTTAAAACTTTACCGTGTAAAAAAGGAAGGCTAAGTTTGGTTTGACAAATTTAATTTGTTGAAATAAATCGTATGACCGATTTCCATCAAATTAATTAATAAGAGCCTATTATCCTTTAAAGAACAGTGACAAAGCGGATCTGAAACTGATTTTTTTTTTCATTACCAAAGTGACAGAGCTTTAGCACTATCCATGGCTGGTTTAAGTGACGTTACAGCACCAGAGGCACACTGAAGAAACCTCAGTAAACTGTCATAGTCTGCTAAAATAGCATTAGATAAAAGAAAACGATCTTTACCTTTCTTCCCATTAACTTTAATCATGGCAATCTTTCTAATCCGAGAGCCATCAACCGCAGTCAACTTTTCTTTATTCTTTGCTCTTAACGTTGGCAATGAAAAAATCTTGAACTGTTCCTCTGAACAAATAAGCAATGAATGTTGTCCGCTCATATCCGCTGCCTTTTCCCGCCCTGATTCCACATCTTTGCCGTTGGGTAAAGGGACACCATTTTTGTCGAGGATCAAAATCGAAACAACGGGTGCGTGATGTCGCAATCTGAGTTCTTTTCCGATTTCGGCAGCAACATGAGACTCGGATCTTTTATCTTCTTCGGGTATCGTTATCGAATAAGCGAATATTGAGCCAGAATTGGTGCCAGCCCATAATGTCGGTGTAAGATGTGTAGCTGGAAGAAAAGAAATATTCATGTCAAAGTTGGCTCTTAGAAGGTGATAGATTGGGTCTACAGATCTGTATAGATTGAAACATCGCATTGAGTAGAGGAAGTATGTGCAATTTAGTAGCATATGACACTGGTCGCTGACAAATGAAAAGAAATTGAAAATGGAAAGAAACAGCATCCTAAAACAGCAATTATAAATGGACAATTTTGCTGAATAGAAGATGATAAAAGATGGGAATAAACAAGATAAAAGATTTGGGAGTGCTAAAGATATATCGTCAATGGTGTTGAATGAACTTTATTTTCTTTGGGATGTATATCATTTAATCAATTTTCGTGCCCCGTACAACAACGGCAAGACATTGAAAAAGCGTTAACCCGCTTTAATGAAACCTTTTCAGTGAGGAATCCTGGCTTCCAGCCCTCCATAAGTGATTACGTTGTTCTTATAAAGAAATACAATAGTGCATTACACAACACACTGCACAGTACAGAGACATGGCGAAATAACTTCTGCTACATGATTCCAAATAGGTACAATGCCTGCCAAAAGCCTTGGAACACCTTAGCTAATGTTGCCTTGTTTTGCGATTCCCCCTCCCCCTTAGTTTGGGGGGGGGGTGCTTCAACAAATCGTTATGGATAGAATTGCGGGAAAGTGTGTCATTATCAAGAAATGGCCTAAGTGTTCCAAGGATTTTTGGCAGGCATTGTAGCATTGCAAACTGGTAAGTAGTAATAATTGGCAAACAAACTTACTGTCAGCTAAAAACGTTTCCGCGAAGTAAAGGCATTTCACCATACTAAGCAACGACTCATCCACTCGGTTTTCATCAATAAGCCGAGGAGCCGATGATCTTTCAATTTCGATAGGCGACAGAGTTCGTGGACTTGACGTTCCTTCGGCTCCTGCGTTTGAAGCTTCGGCTCTCGGTGTCCTACGTCGTGATGTTCCTCGGGTACTTCGACGACTTCTAAACCGCCGAATTGAATCTCGTAGTGATTTCGTGAATGATTTTCGCCGCTGAATTTGTCCTCCAGTATTTGCAAGATCTTGGATTAATAAAAATGAACAATTAAGAACATCTAAAAGTCCAAAAGTCATAAAGAGTTAAGAATATCTCAGATTCAAAGGACGAATCGATCTAATTATGAACTTTGAAGTGAACCAAAAGACAGAAAAACAAGCTACTAACTTTATTAAAGTATAAATACACTGATAGCAGAGATTTAAGGTATATTCTGAATAAGAAAGATAATTAATCAAAAGATTTGCAAGCAGAACCAAGAAGCTCTTCTTCAGAGGAACTAGAAACATTTCATATCTCTCCCAAGGAGAGGAATGAGATAACAGGATCCTTATTGGATAATGTAACAAGAACACAGTAATGCAATGCAAGTGAATTCAAAAATGGCCTTACCGGTTGGGCTGATTGTACATTTCACAAGAGCAACTTTGCCAGTTTGATAATCATAAGCTGCAAATCCATGACATGTTCCAACAGCCACTCTAAGACAATAAAGTACATTTACGACTAGCTTATCCAATAAGTTCTAGCCACTTCGAAGGAGAGGCAGTCCATTATAGAAAGTCTACAGTTTTGCCTTGATGTAACAAAATGCAAAAAAAGACTGCAAATTTTCTTGGACCTATGATCTGTGATTACGCTACTAAAAATGATGTTGTAAGAATTTTACCTAAGCACCAGACACTGTACATACCTTGTAAAAAATTGTGGTCAGAACCGTGTCCAGCTGAATTAGACAGGCATTGTTAGTTCTGGGGTGAGTAAGGTACAACTTCCTAACCATGTATCTTTATATAGTTAATAATGGAATATTGCAACATAGTCACGACATTAACTGTGTTGCAATATTCACTATTAACTATGTTGCAATAACCTTCTTCGAGTCAAGCTGACAAGTAGTTCCTGATTTATGGCACAAGAAAGTTAAAACAGCACTTTCTTTGTTCTCTTGCTATGCCAGAATCAAGTAAATTTTGAAAGAAAGGGTTTCAACACTAACGCAATAAATAATCCCGATTTATACTTACAATCCCCAGGCAGAATTCAAAGCAATGGCAGTTAAAGCGGCAGGGGGTTGTATTTGCAGTAATCGATTTGGTATTATGCCATTTGATGTATCGACATTTTGTTTTAAAGTCAATGGTCCTGCACCTTTCCATTCAAAGCCATCCAGTTTTGCAATCATGTTCACCACCTCACTCTGAAAAATGAAATAAAAATTGCAAATTAATAACGTTAAGGCTCTTGTTCAACCAGCAGCCTTTGCGCATAGATGTTTATTGAGGCAGCCATTTTCGTAGATCACAAAAATATTCATTTTCATAAAACAGAGCACGCAAAGGACCATGGTTGGATAAGAGCCTTTAACAATAAACACGCTAAAACAGCTTTGGTCACAGTACCCAAGAAAATGATACCTTTGAAGAAATGGAGAATGGATTTAGACTATAACAAGATGCCATCTCGTATTTCGATTAGGAATATCCTTACATGAGGTAGAAGAAACTTCAAAAATTGGTTTAAGCACCTTCAGCTTTCAAAAGGGAGAATTTTGGATTTTGCTTCAAGCACAACTGCAGGCTTAAAGGAAAACCAAGGAAATTTGCAAGCTGTCAGTTTCGCATTCATTTGTGTTATCATTATCTACTGCTTCAGAGCGAGGAATCACCGCTCTCTCTAAAATGTTGGGCAGTCATCAATCTTCCTGCATTTAGAAAGCAACAAACTAAGGAAGTAGCAAACATCGAGTACTGGTCTTTCGATCATTTCATTATCCTGTCATGTCAGTGGTGTAGTGGATCGTTCGTTGGACTAGTGCCACTTTGATTCAGGTTCAAGTCCTGTCAGGCAACTTCAATTTTTCACGTGGGGTAAAATAATCATTTCATCTCTCAATTATTTAGTCCCTGATTATCAAGTAACAAACATGACTGCGAGTCTTACCTCGGGTTTCTCTGTCGCCTCATTTGCCAAGTCATAAAACATGACTTGTCCACCAGCTCCTCCAGCAATCAGCATTTGCGTGACCGGACACAACGCAAGTTTTAAAATAACAAATCTGTTATCATCTAACAATGGATCGAAAGCTCCAACTTTTTTAAACGGTGGCCATCCTTCGTCATCAGCGTCAGGGTCATGCGGAGGATCATCATCCAGTTCACTTGCAAGGAGCTGTGACGTAGTAATCGTACACATCAGATGCATGCTCACTTGAGAAACATCCCAGAATTTAATGCTACCATCTTCGTGCCTGAAACGTTGAACAAGATGTGCATTAGATTCTAAGTAATTTTGCAAGTTATTTTTTTCAATTTCTACACCATCGATATCTAACTCTACATTCTACAACAATTTTGAACTTACCCGGTGACAAGAAGATCGTGTTTATTTGACTTCTGAAGAAGAGACCTTCCACCATTCACAGGCCATGACTGAAAAAGAGAATTAAAAGGTTAGCACATAAAAACTTTTGTTGTTCTCCACTATAATTTGCGTTTCATAAAGTGTCTTTTCCGCTATTTTGCAGCGTAGTCAGCCCATAGAAGTTGTTGTGTCACGTGGCATCATTTAGAGTTGGCATTCATTTCTAAGAAGCTAAAATGCTGGCAAAAAAGACTTGAGTGAAGTTGAATGGTTAAAGGAGCTCTGTCACACAGGTGATTGGCTCAGAGAACAAAGCCGGAACAAAGGAAAGGAGCTAGATCCCAGACTCTTTGAATTTTTCGCATGATAGAAATTGATAACGATCTTATTCCAATTCTTTTCTGGTAATCCTGCCATGCCATACAAACTGTTGATCCTCTTTCACAATTTAAGGCCAATTACAAATGAGACAAGATTGCCTTTAATGGAAAGGAATCTGAGGTTCATCGAACTAATAGAAAGGAATGTAACATTGCTATGCATGGGCTAGTGTCGTCCATTGAACCGTAGTGGGGAAAATATTCTAACGAATAAAGTTAAGTCTCGGCGTAACTCTACCTCTTTAGAATGCTCTCCATTGCCCTTCTTCTCTCCTGCTGATTTGATGCTGTTCCATAAATCATCGGGACAATCATTACAATGAATTGAGCACGTGATACTTGATGAATGTAAACAAGCTAAATAAGGTGGAACATGTGTTGGGTACCTGCATGAAAATATGATAAAAAGTGAAACCAATAAAATGCACAATACATATAATTCAAATCATAATACAGCTTGAGTTTTTTCAAGTTCTCTTCAAGGATTGAGTCAAATTTTAATTTCATTTACAACTTTTTCAAAAATTGGTTTTAGTTCTTTGAAGCTCTGAATATCTTCAACTCTTTGTGAATTTCGTCATAAATGAAAACAAATATTCCATCAAAAATTTCGCTTTCCTTTCCGTACTTCGCAAATTGAAGATACAGGCATTGCACTAACAAATTCAGAGAATGGATGTCAAATCTTAACACAGATATCTAGCGAAAGTAAAACAGAATTTGATGTAAACAAAACAAGACACATAGAGGTCCTTGACTAGCTGACAAATCATTATTCTATGCCAAATACATTTAGCTGAACCACAATAAACTGAAATGTCGTGAAAGATTTAATATATCTTCTTATCAAAATAAAAGCTAAACTTTTCTTACCCTTGCTCTTTCGATTTCAAATCAATCATTACAAATTCTTGCTCACAAAGAACAGCTAGTGCGATTGGTTCATCTAAAATGAAGATTCAGAAATTAACAAATCTTGCAAAGCTCCGGTCATTGCTTAAAGGGGCTCCGTCGCCAAAGCGTAAACAAATCTGTAAACACCATTGTTTTAGGCACGTGTCGATTGTCTTCTGTTGTTTGTTTCGTGGCTTCACCCAAGCCACCAAAAAGTGACCGTTAAAAATCCACTCATATCTGAGCAATCGTAAAAGATATGAATGTTTGGTTTGTTCCTCTGTGAAGTACAAAGATTTATCTTCAAAATAACGCTTTCATTTTTGAGAAAAAGGTGAAGAGTTTGTGTGATATTGCCTATCAAAAAACTGCTAAATCGCCGAATCGATCGAAATTTGGAGACGGAGCCCCTTTAACAAAACGGGTTGAAATTCTCTTAGTTAAAACTTTGCAGCAAGGCATAAGTCATTTTTCTCAGTTAAGAAATTAGGATATGGAACTTACCCATATAATTTGGAGATTAAAAATTGGCTTTTCATCAAGATACAAGAATACATATTTGAAGTGTGAATAATATAAGAAGCCAAGGAAGTGTGAATAATGTAAGCAAAATGGCCGATTTGGTATGAATTTCAAAGAAAACAAAATCGGCTAAAATCAGCAAATCAAACAACCGATGATCAAATGGAGAAAATAATTCAAAAAGATGATGAAAGAATTACAGTGATTCAGAGAAGATAATGTAGACAAGGAAAACTCTATCTTCGTTAGTCATAAAGGAAATCAATTCTAAAAGCAAAAACTCACTTGAATCATTGTGATCTTTAATAACAAAGAAATCCATGACTTTTGAAGTGAATTCAAATACAACTTGAACAGTATTTCCTTGCAATAACGAAACAGCGTGCTTATCTCCGTAACTTGCTCTTGGTAATCCACCAGAAAACACGACATATGGATCTTGCCATTCAACTTTTCTGATTGGCTTGCATGGAAATGGGCCATACGGGGTCGATGTTTCTTGGATAACTTCACCATCTTCGCGTTCTGGAACTGTCCATACAGAGATCATTCCTGAAATCATCCAATGTCAAATGTTCAAATTACATAAATCTTTGTAATAACCTTGATATTTATGCTCTATCAACTGGATGTAGGATTAGCATCAGGCCCACAAAGCTGGTATTTAGAAGCTTACTGTATAGACGCAGATGTAAGGGCATACCCTTATAACCGAAAATATTAAAAAATTACGTTTTTCATTTTCCACCAAATGGATTTGCATCTAAGGGAATGCCCTTGTCTAAATTCTATCCCTGTTATTACTTATTGGGACAGGAGAAAACAAAAGAGGATATTGACTTGAAGTACCATGCACTGAGTTTGTCAAGGGACCAAAGGAAAGTACGCAAAAAGGAGAGCTGTTGATATGAGACAATTTAGCAAGAATATACAAATCAATGTAAATAATGCATCATCTCTCATTTTTGTGATTTTCTCAAAGCAGACTCGTATGCAAGGGCACTGCTCTTATATTCGGACATAATTGTATGACCTTATATACGTGGTGCCCTTATATATAATTGCATGAGCTTATATACGTGCTGCCCTTATATACGCATCTGTATGGTACTATTGCCACATCCCTGGAAGTTTTCTCGAACGTTTTTAACAATCCCATGCAGAAAAACGCCTTTTGAACCTCCATTACCACCCTTTAAACACACTTAGTTAGAGCATTTATCACTTTTAGTCAACTCTTAACGTCAATTTTAATACTATACTTGCACTTGCAACCATTTCCTTTCCTAATATAGTATTTTCAATAATCGTCACATTGTAAACTAAACCCAACCAACAACAGATAGCCTTAAATCTGTCACATCGTAAACTAATACCTCTTTCATGAGCACTGATAAATTGATCCGCACTATGATGCCAAAATAAACTTTCCAGATCATGCGATGCTTTGAATGTCCCAGCTGCTTTAATCTTGTCTTGGTTCCATAACACAATGATGCCTTTTTTGTACCCAATTAGAAGCTGCAAACGACATAACAATAACAATACTATCAACAATATAAATAAACGGAAAACTTTTGTAACTACGGCACATACTTGTTCATGTCAATGTTGTTGCTAGTGCTGTTATGTGTTGTTGCTGTTACTTGTGGTTGCTGTTGTGTGTTGGTAGATAATGGTCTGGGGAAGCCAGGTGTGGCACTTGATTAGTGGAGTTGGCCTAAGTAAGTAGGGGGATCCTACAATGAGTTTAACAATACTTTGCTGAATAACTTTATGTTTTCCTCTATCTATGTCCTTTACCAAAGAGCTATGCAGGCTTCCATCAGCACAGTCACTAAATTCTCTTTCGTTTAGAGGAAGTCTTCTATGGAATACTCTAGATGATGAACTAAAGAGAGCTGGTACCTTGAGAAATTTTTTGAGGGGGATCGCAGAATTGGATAGAAAAGGATGTAATTGTTTAATTTGTAAATAATTTGTTTTATTGTAAATATTTGATTTTAATTAGTTTTTATTAACAACGTATCTTTACCAACTCTAGATGACCAATAATTCTACAATGCAAATATTTTACCCACCATATCGTAGGACGTTTTAAAACCTTACGCTTTGATCTTAAAATTTTAAAAAAGATTATGAAAAATCCTTCTCTGTAGCTCAGTATGCAAAAATAACAAATCGACACAAAAACATAAGAAAATTGTGACTCTCATCCAGGTAGCCAGCACATTTGTGCTAACTTTCCTAACTGTTCCAAGATGTGAACTTTCCTTGTAGACAAAGGATTTGGGATTTCCGATTTGTACATCATCTAAGTTTATAATTATTTTATGTTTTCCAAACAAAATTACCTTGCTTGAATCAAATGGATGCTCTCTTAATGCTTCTACGGAGCCACCATTGGTTTTATTTTCATCCCCAGGTAAACTGAAAAAAATTCACATAAAACATTAGCCATCTTGCCAAAAATCCATACACGTATAAAAAGTGGTGAATTCAATAATTAGAGAAATAACAAGTAGCCACGTCATGTCTTAACATCCAAACTTGATGGTTAAAAACTTGATACACTGCCATTTCTAATAAGGTGAAACCATTCTTTCAGCTATGGATAAATACAAGGCAAAATGTCCTAAGAAAGAGTTGCATATCAAAATTTGAAGAAATTCTTGCGACATAAATTTTGAAGATTTGCTTACCTTTGCATAACAATATCTTGATAAATAATATGATCTTTGAGACCAAAGCTGCCAAGATCCAAAACATAAATATGTCCACCTTCTGTTCCAATATACAGGCATTCTCTTTCCATTGATAAGCAGCAAACTGAGATCTTTTTTAACCTGTTAAGACAATCAAAACATTTTTGTTAGATAAAGAATGGCGTTGTACCAACGATTTGAGTAAAGTCACCATCTTAGATTTCACAATGATAAAAGAAAAGTGCATGACATTTTGTATGTGCTTCTGTAGAAGTGGAAAAAATCTATATAAATCCATTTCTTATCAAATTCTTGCCTTTCAACAACAGATCAGAAGTATTCTGCAAAAATAATTTTGACAAACTGAAATTGATATAACGATCTTTTCTTTCATATTTTAACAATGTGTTTGCTGTCAGCGTTCCTACATGCTGCATTTCTTTTTGTTGAAAATGAGGATCTTCTTATCAAAAGTAAAGAGGTGAGAAAGATCTTGACATGGTCTTACAAACCTTCCTTCCAGTGTACAGGCTTTCACTTCTTCCATGACAGAATGTCCATCTCTTTGGCTCACTTCCCACAAATGAAGTGTATTGAGCTCTCCATCGTCACAAACGCTGATTATCTTTCCCTGCAATTTCAAAATGGTAGCATTAATCAATCTGTTGTAGGTTCCATCTAGCTTCGTTACTTTATCTTTTATAAAGTCTGAAGAGAATTGAATCTTAACTTTAAGAGCTCCTCTAGTTTAGCTACAGACTTCCAATATCTGCATTTAAACATTTGTGTTGGCCTTTTAAATTGATTTCACATTAAACTAACAATGGTTTGGTTTCAACATCATGAATAGCAGAAATATTATGGAATAATTAATTGCCTGAAACACATGAAAGAAATCTCGAAAAATTCTGACAGCTACTTTGAAGTTACCAAAAATTTGGAACAAGCAAAAATGTGCATACCTGTTCAGGAAGGAAGAAAAGCTGTTGAATACAAGTATCTGTTGGATGCTGCACTGAAATTTCAACACCAGGGCGTCCGTATCTGATCAAAGCAGTCAAGAAATTCAAGTAAATATAATTTCAGGATTTCCCCTCAAGTGTTCCAGTTTGATTCAAAAATACTGCTTTTTGGCAGTCACTAATAAAGATATGATCAAAGCATATAAAATCAAGGAGTATTCTTTGTTTTCTTGTTTAGGCAGCCATGTTTCATAAAATACTAAACTTTTAGCCCATAGCTGTTTTTGCAAACGAGGAGGTTGTACTTTTTTATTACAGACAATTCTTAACCCAAACCACATTTTAATTTCTTAATTCAATCTCATCATCAGTTAGCGAAGAAGACTTTTATCTTAAACATTTCTTTAAAGCCTACAGGAACTGAAAAACCCACAGAGACCTCAGCTGATCACAGGCATTGAAGCATATCCAAGAAACTAATTACAGTTGAAAGGGAATTAGACATGGCCTGAGTAAGCCAATTTTTGTGATACAAAAAGTATTTTAGCCCAGAAAGAAAAAGTTTGTGTGGCTTAAATCCTTGCCTTTCAATGATTTCAATGTTTTCTAATCCAACAGTAAAGCTCCTTTTTCAAATTGGACAAATAACTAATCAATGTGGATTGGCATTCAAGCTCAGATTCATAATCCTTCCTTAGTTTAAGCAAAGCTGTAAACAAAAAATTTCATGAAGTTAACCAGCCACAATGGCCACAACCAGAGTTTCTTGGTATATTTTCCAGTATTTGGTAATCTGTCATCAAATTTCTCACCAAAGCTTTCAGAAGAGATCTGAAACTATCTCTTAGTGCAGCTGTTTCTTTTGCAGTTCCAATTTAAGAACAATTTTCTGGGTGTTCTCCGTAAATTAGACCTAATTATATATACATAATTAGGCCTGACCCCTGGTTTTTTGTAATTGCAAGAGGAACATACTTACATAAAAAAATTTTGTAAAAGAATTTCTTCAAAAATGTGAACTTCTTGCAATTAGAAAGGAGTGCTGTAAAACTAGCAAGTGCTAGTCGTAGTTTATTATGATAAAAAATTGAACAAGAATATCAATTTAATGATGAGAAAAACCACTGATGCGTATGCCATGCCTTCAAAGATGTCTATTATGCTTTATGGCTTCCAAAAATCATTTTTTCATTCATGGGACAAAATAATTTGGATTTCCTCAACGAAAAAATTTTTGGTTTTTTAAGTAGCCCAAACAAAGATCTAATCCAGCTGCTAGGTCACAGCGTATACAAACAAAGGCACGGCTCAGTCTTGTACACCGAGACCGAAAACAAGTACGGCTCTTCAAAACGATAAAATAAGACATATGGTAGATAAGGGCATACCTTGTACCTGTATTGTCTTCAGAAAAGTTACAAAAATACTAGATGAAGCATTGTTGACTCTGATTATCACTAATTCTTGAAACACATGAAAGACATAATTACTCCCTGGATATACTCTCATCCAATTGCTGATACAAACATTGACAAAAATCTTAAATAAAGACACGAGTGTTGAATTTGAGTTGATTTTGATGATATGCGAGTTGATTTAGAACAATAGAAAAAAGTCTACATTTAACAGGTATGCCTTTATATCTGTGTCTGTGGTAAGTTGAGGGGCAAATTTTGGGATTTTATAAATCTCTCGGACTATTCAAACATTTTTGATATTTTCTAAGATCTTTTGAAGATTTTTGAGGACTTTAAAAGATTGCTGAGATTTTCAGAAAATCATTTGTCAAGGGAGCTTTCCGGTTTTTCAGATTTTCCAAGATTATTTCAGATTTTTTTAGATTTCTAAGTTGTTAAACATTTTTGAAATTTTCAGGACCTTTTCTAGATTTTTGGGACTTGTTACAAGGGTGTACAAGATTATTGAAGTAATTTACCCCTTGTTGTAAGCACTGGTATGGTTTAATCATTACATTTTCAAATTAATATGCATTTGCAACTCATATTTTAAAGTTTCAAAGGTCAAGAAGGTTCTCTTTTTATAAAGCTTTTATGTCAAAAATCGTGCAAACATTTTGCTTCATTGGGAGGAT
Source organism: Aurelia aurita (assembly GCA_004194415.1). NCBI lineage: Eukaryota > Metazoa > Cnidaria > Scyphozoa > Semaeostomeae > Ulmaridae > Aurelia > Aurelia aurita. The sequence continues at coordinate 1,973,633 of REGM01000017.1, forward strand.
GGCCTGTGTGAAATCCCTACAAGCTGTAGGCCACAGACAAGCCCAACCTAGCTCTATTTTCTCTATTTTCTCCAGTTTGGGAAGAGAGGTTTCATTTCTCTAATTGTCTATAAATTTAATGTTCAATTAATCAAAGGAAATTGAGAAGCAAAACTACTGCAAAAATTATCACTTTGGTTGAAACTGATACTCCGGAGTCTCAAATTCCATTACAACTGTTTCCTTGGAGATATTTGGACATACTCCATGTTGTGAAATTTGCTATCTAAACTAGTTTTACTTTCACTGGTTAATTTCAGTATTTTCACTCAAAGCCAATTTCATTTTCACAAAACTGATAAATCTCTTCAAATTCACTCTTTCAAACTAGCATAGATTGTTTTCAAAACAAAAGCATTTTGATAGATTCTCCTGAAAACAGCAGGATTTTTGCTAAAGGTGTATATCAGTTTTATGAAGTGGTATGCCTCTCATGATCTGGGTCTGTTTTTGTGAAGCTTAAAAACAACTTCTTTACAGAATTACATGCTTCTTTACAGGGGCTATTCAGCTTCTTTACAGAAGGCAATATGAAAAGCAGACCCTTTGTGCATTGTAGTGAGCCCCATCACTATACAAAATACATGTAAATTTTAGATTCTAAATTTTCATAAAGAAAGCCCCTAACAAAACTTTTCTTTGTGATGTACTCCTATTGTTCCTTGGCATTAGTATGTGTTAAAAACAAAAGATGATGTATGCATCTTTGTTATAGTCTCTTGTGGGGATATAACAATGGGTTTAATGTGGTATAGTAATACCACAAAGAAGTGGATTGTCAAGGTTTATTTGAATCACTGACTCAAACTTTGTCATGGGGTGTGGCAGATTTAATGACTGTCATGCATGAGTAGGTACAACAATGACTTAGAACAAGGCTTTGTTGATATTTTTTAAGCATTGTAAAAAAATTGTAAGCAACTTTTGTCTGGGGATAATTCTTACAGACAAGAAACATAGCTATGCATCAGGATTACATCAGATTGCTGTGCATACCTATGAATATTTGCCTATTGTCTAAGTTGTTAAGTTGTCACAATTTTCTTTTCATTCTTAACATACTCCCACATCCTCAATACATGACCACATGAATGAGTAGACCATTTATGAAAACCAAGTTGGAAACTGATTTGAAATAAGTAGGGGGAGGGGTCTCCACCACACATATGTTTAAAATTTTCTCAATATTATCAAAAATCTTTATATGAAAATTCAATGATATTAACAAATGAAAGTATTTTGCCTTCTCTTTGATAGTCAGAAAGCAAGAACCTTCACCTGACTTTTTCACTTGGTTGTTTACAAAACAAAGTTTACATTTTGAAACAACAGAACACCAAATTTACAGTATAATAAGAATTGATTTGTAGGGATTTGAAGGATACATTTTGAGGAATCCATTGCTTGTTCCAATAGCCAGAAGACGTAGTTTGGGATCATATGCTATAGCACTTGCTTTGTTTGGAAAGCCATGTTCAACAGTCTGCAGAGGAAAAAGGATAGTTTAATTGTTATGTGAAACGTAATGCTAGAATACAAACACTTATTAAAGCAATTCAACCAGATATGACAGAATATTAGGTTGTTATCAAAAGGGAAGACTACCAACAGTTACAATACAAACATTGATGTTCAAATATTCAATCAGGCCCGGCCATCAAGAGTCTGACTCAATCCAGAACAACAAACACCTTTTGAAATATATAGACACATAATCCTGGATTCATAAAAGTTCACAAACAAGTAAACGGCTTTGGTAGTAAATTCTCAAAGAGAATGGCGCCATGAACATGAAAGAAAGTATTCAAGCGAACGCTCTTATCGCAAACATTATTACGGCCTGTGAATAGTCATTGAGAATATTAAATGCCATCTTTGTGGTGGTCTCCTTTTGAGAGCAAAGCAACCTTCAGGATGAATTTCGTTTCACTCATCTTTGATGGAGGTACGTTCAAAAATATTAAAGGATGTAGAGGATAATCCGTTAGATTCTTTAATCGACCGTTAGGAGGAAAATTTTCGAAACTAATGAGAGGAGTAAACATTGTTGACCTTGAGAGGGAAGAACTTCGTTGGCAAACATGACACCGGAACAAACAATTATTCAGACTCCCGTGGTGGAGGTGGGCAAGGATAGCAACCCACTTTCAAACACTGATTCTTGAGAGAGGTTGTGACCAATGAATACCAAATACTGACCTTTGATAGTTGAAATAAATCTTGTCCTATCTTATCCTTTTCCGGGATCTTCCTCTTGACACGTTTCAGCATTTTAAAGTTTCATTGAAGCCTTGATAAGCCAGCTGTGAGTATGAGCCTAAACCGCCTTGCTTTCCTTCCACAATAAACTCGTTTAGGCGTTGGTTTACAAATTTCAAACACAGTCTCGTTATCAATATGAGGCCAAATAATCACATGGAAAACAATAGATGATCACATGAATAAAATTCTCATTTTCGGCAACGGCAATGGCGGACAAAGAAGGCAGAAGCTGCGGCGGTAAAACGGAAACTTGAAGACCTCGTTTTTTGTAAGTAACAACAACAGAACTCTCAATCAACTCGCCATCTCAACAGAAGTAAGCTTGAAGAATGTAAAAATGTCGAAATTTTGATGATTAGTGATATGGACGACAAGGAAGAAGCGGAAGAAGAGGACCCGCCAAAAGTTGGCCTAAGTTCAGAAAACTCGTCAGTAGATTTCGATGATCTCGTCCTGTCTGATGTCCATCTTGGCAAAGATGCAGCTCTTGTTAGCAAATGTAAGAACTGGTTTATTTTTGAAGGATGCAAGTTGTGTTGAAGTTGATGACAAATATTTACTGTTCCTCCCTTGCCTCACCAAAAATCCAGACTGGTGGACAATATGTGGATAAATTGAATTTTTAAGATGTCAAAAAGTTTAAAGTATTTTCGAAGCACACAGTTTTCTAATTTTACTTCCATTCCTAGGTAAATATGCAGTTTCACAGTTCATGTTCAAGGATCCATTGCAACTGGTTGTTGACGAAAAAGATGTTGACGTTGACACAGATGCCAATTCTAGTGGTTTGATGTATGATGATGATGGTGACATAATTGTTAAAAGAAGAAGCAAATTAACTTTTTTCCGAAAGAAAGCTGTTACCATATGTAAGTTCTTTCTTGCTAGTGTAAAATTTGGAGAGTAGCAATATCAGGCCCTGCACAAGAGTTCTATGGTAAATTGTATTACCATCTACAGTACCATGTTGAATAAATTGAACTCCAGTCCTTGACCTGGACAGTCAAAACAAGTTTGCATTAGAATATTAAAGTAAACATTGTTGGTTAATGAAGAAGATTGTTCCTGTTTTTTCTTAGACCATAAAATGGCAACACCTCTTGCTGATGTTGGTCAACAGGTGAGTTGATTTGTGATTGTACAGCTTGCAAAAAATCTTAGAAGTGAAAAAAAATACGATAATTTTAGTACTGTGACAAATTCAAGAATTGCATTGCTATGACCACTAAAATATACCTATTTGATGGAATTTTGTACTCAAACAGTGATCAAATAAGGACAACAGTATTGAGTCTAAAGTTAAAGAGAATCAACGGATATAAAAGCCCCGTGTGGAAGGGGTTTGGGTATTCTATTATTAGCCTATTGTATTTGATGATTTTTACACGTACGTGGATATTGTTTAGCCAGAGGAACAATAGCGCGAGTAGGAGTTTTCTTTGTCCTATTTATTGATGACCTCCACTTAGCTCCGTTGATTCATTTTAAGCTTTGTGTTAGCTTGTGTATAGATGCAACATATCTACAGGAAGATTATTTTCTGATTACGTTTTTGCAGGTCTGGAAAGGTGCTTTTCTGATGAGTGATTGGATACTTCACAATTTAGATCTGTAAGTCTTCTTCTGTGAGTTTAAGTGTGAAATTCATTGAAATTAAAGGGCATATTTTACAATGTCACAGAAATTTTATTTTTTCTGTTCTAGATAATTGAATAATCAGAATTCACACATCAAGCATTTAATTTCTTTTATTTTTTTCTAAGGCCTTGCCTTGCATGTTTTTGAGCATTCAAAGTTCTTATGGCAGAAATTAAACAGTATATTGAGTTTATTGTCTTTCATTTATAGATTTCAAGATCAGTATTGTTTAGAATTTGGTGGAGGAGTTGGAATGTGCAGCATCATTGCAGCAATGAATTGCAAACAAATCTTCTGCACTGGTAAATTTTGACTTTTTTTCACCATCATAACTTCTTTGTATTTGTGTCTATTCTTGATATATCTATGCCATTTTTTGCATGATTTTTATATTGAAATATTTATCCCCCATTTTTGTAATTCTTAAAATGTAAATTCTGTTTTATTTTGAAGATATTGACAACAACATACTTTGCCTATGCCAGAAGAATTTGGAAGAAAATGAGCATCTCCTAAAATATGGTATGATGTTTGATATCTCTTCCATTTAGTACTCCTAATGTTTGAAAGTTTCTTAGCAGGGTTTTTAAGTTGTCACACAAAGCTGTCAAGCTTAGCCTTTTGACGATTAATTATGCTGTCAAGGAACAAAAATATGTTTCACTTGTGAGCTGAGCATTTTCTTAAACAAATAACAAAGTGCTTGCAAACAAGTTGGCCTAGGTCATGTATTTTAAGGGGCTCCGTCTCCAAATTTCAGTCAAAATGGTGATTTTGCAGTTTTTTGATAGGCAATATCACACAGACTTCTCATCTTTTTTTCAAAAATGAAAGCGTTATTTTGAAGATAAATTCTTGTACTTCACAGAGGGACAAGCCAAACATTCATATCTTTTACGATTGCACGGATATAAGTGGATTTTTAACGGTTAATTTTTCGTGGCTTGGGTGAAGCCACCAAACAAACTGCAGAAGACAATGGACACATACCTAAAACAATGGTGTTTACAGATTTGTTTACACTTGGCAACGGAGCCCCTGTAATGTGCTCTTTAAATAATTCCCACCATACTAATATCTACTCCCATTTCTTATTTACAGTTATAGTTATTGTTCAATTATTTTCTATGTTATCTGTTGTATTAATTTTAATTGAGATATTAGTATGTTGAGAATTTAAAATATGAACTGAAACTGAAACTCTTTCATATCAACTTGCATCTAAGGAAGATCTGTGATAGCTTTTATCAGCATTTTTTTATCATCAGGAAACTATATTTTAGAAGCCATTCAATTATGAAGTGCTGTAATTATGAATTCTGTTTACTTTAGGTACGATGGGAGTGAAAACCAGGAAGCTTAACTGGCTGCAACCTGACATGGAAATGAAATACTCAGATAACATTTTTGGGTGGCAAACTGAAGATTTGAATGCTTTGAAACAAGTCAAGATTTTTTTAGCTGCAGATGGTATGGTTTCTCTTTTCATGATGATCCATTATCATCATCCTTGATAGGAGCTCTTTGGAGTAGGAATTTTTATAAGAATTAGAGCAAAGTTGATTATTTTTGCCATTATCAGAAGTTTCTGGGTATCAGCCAGGCGCTGGTGGAACTGGCTGAGATAAATCGATGTTTTGTAAGGCTTGTTCAAGGACATGATAATGCCTAGTTTAGCAGCTTGACAACACCACTGGTTGAACTATGTTCTCCAGAGAATGAGTGTTTTATTTACTTACTTATGTCCCTTCTAATTCTTTTAGTTATTTATGAAAATTCATTGACTGATGCTCTGTTTGCGAAAATTATTACCTTTATGGAAAACAGTCACTTGGAGGAAAATGTTCTGTTTGTTTCAGTTGAGAAAAGGTGAGCTAAGTTTGTCCTCTTCCCTCTTAGTTCAATTCCTCAAAACCTGTCGTGAGGAGGATACTTATTATTCTTGTGTTATCGTAGGACACATTATTGACCTTATCAAAGCTGGTAATAGGGCGATTGAGGACATTAATATGAGTTACAAGAGGGAATTGAACATTTCAATCCATTTTGAGGTGTCTTTTAGGTATTTATTCTTACTGCAACTGAATTGCACATTTTATGATGCGCTTTATTTTGACACAGGCTGAACTTCACTATCAAGGACTTGGACATCGCATGCCCAGCTTATGACTATTTTCTGAAAATTCTTGGAGCTCTTGAAAGCGGACAGCCTACCATACCGAGAAGGAACCAAATGCTACGAAACTACAAAGTGATACAAATGAAAACAGATTTTCCCAAATATTTTGAATACGACAGAGTGAAAGAGTTGGTTAGTGGATATAAGATAATTTTTTTATACCATTTTTCTTTAAAGACATCATTTTCAGTGAGGTTACGAAGCTAATTCCAAATAATTTTCGATCTTAAAGGGAAAGTAAGCATATAAAAGTGGCTCAAGCCATTTGCGGTTAAATTCTAGCCAATCAGATATCAGTATTTCCTGTTGACGTAGTTGAGTTACCCAAATATGGTGCGGCGCGTGTCAAAGTTTATTGTCATTGCATGGCTATTTTTATCAAAGGCTTATATATTTCTGTCATTAAGAGAATTTGTCATTTTTTCAAAGGCTCGTGAGATTAGAAAATTAATCATATATAATTTGTTGTTTGCACTTTGAAACATTATTTATTCTATATTTCTTTGAAAGGTCCTGTAACGTACCTACCATACCACTATGCCTAAAATTCTAGATGATTGAAGCCTTGTTTTTCATTAGCCTAGAAGGTCAATGCCTATTTGCTTTTTGACGTGTTATCATTTCTGACTCCAAGGAATTGTGGCAAATCAAATCAACGAAGATTTAGTGGAGATGGTATCTAAATATTCAATATGATGCTGTTTCGTGGCTTTTAAAGGTAAGTCGTCCAACGTATGCATTTCATTTCAGATTAGATTAGATCATTTTATTAATGAGCATAAACTTAACCAGACAATATTCAATGAGTTTCATTAATGGATTAACGAATAGATGCCGAATTAATGAACGGATTAATGAATGAATGAAATATTGAAATAATGAATTTGTGTTTATGTAAGGGTGTGTTTGATTGATTGGTAATTCTAAATCTACCAAATTCTGAAAATATGACACTTCGCAAGACGGAAACATATTTTCCAATCAAACACAAACGTCTTAAAAATGGTAGGTTTCGGATTCACCAAGCCAAGCAGTTTGCTAATGAAAACGTTTCAGCAAGCGTTCCAAACCTACCAAGTCTTTCTTTTTTAGAATTTCAGGGTCATTTAGGGTGTGTTTGATTGATCCAATTCTGAAAACGGTAGACTTGGTAGACTCGGAATTTGTGTTTGATTGACTCCGAAATTCTCAAAACGGTAGGTTTGGTAGGTTTAGAAAGCCTTCTGAACCTTCTGCTCGAAATGGCAGAAGGTTTGGCAGTCTTTGGAGAGATTCTTGTTTTCATTAGCTAATCGCGATGCTGAATCCAAAAGCAGCTGTTTTAGAGATTTTGTTGTTTGATTGGGAAATGTATTTCCGTCTCTGCGAAGTCTACTGCTTTCATAATTGTGTAGGTTTGGAATTACCAATCAAATAAATACATCAATTAATCAATCAATCAATCAATCAATCAACACACCCTTAAACACGAAAACAGAAGCTCCAGTGTACGGTTTTCAGAATTGAACTTCAGAATCAAACACAACCTAAATGAATAATTATTAATCGTACTTTTCATGACAAATAAGGAAAGCCAGGCAAAACTAGTAAATATTGTTTGTGTCCAAAGTCACTTAATTCTATTTGATAAAAAGATTTAAAAAGCATGGCAATTGACAGCTCACTTCAATCTTTATTGAAAGTTTCAAAAGATTTATTTGCAAGAACTGGTGAACGTGTAAATATTTCTAATCTAGGATTTGGTGAAAATGACATTGTTATTGTTTCAGCTTTTGATGTACTTTTCGCTTTATTTGACTTTCCCAGGCTCGAATGGCAAGATAAAAACAGAGCAGCATCCACCTTTAGACAGACGTGAGGCCTCATCCCATTTGTGCTTGAATCAAAAGAAGTAAGACTTTTTTAAGTGGGACTTTTGCATTTCAATCTTTGTATGTCAACAACCTCATCATATCTGTACGAAAATTCATAGATCTAAAATTTGATAAAGTTTTTATTGCTGTTTCTCTTGGAAGGATAGTTTGATTTCGCAGCTGTAAGAATATTTTAAACCTCTCCTCTTTGATATAGTTTCATTGTTTTGAAATTATTGCAGCTAATAATAAGTATCTAATTCAGAAGTCGTACCATTGCTCAGCGAAGTCAATTCAATAGGTGATTACACTAAAGATGGTGGTGTGGAACTTGTGGAACTGTTTACCAAGATACGCTGCCTATTCCCATCGAATCCCTATAGAATCGTTAAAGATTCGTAACTTGAATGCATTTCATCTAAGAACAATTGTCCATGGCGCCATCTCTAGCATAATCAACCATTGTTAGATTTCGTAAAATCTGAATGCTTTTCTACTTCCGTTTAGTGTACTCTGTACAAATTTGCGCGCAGATGCTCGTTAAAGCAAACAAAAATTCAATCGAAGGTAATACAAGCTTACAAACAAATACTCGCCACGTGGAAGTTGCCATGACAGTGTTGATGTCAACAAAACTTGCTTACATCATGACGTTAATGTTGTTATGGTCAAGAAGATTTTCACCTGATATGTGATTGATCGTCGTTGAATAAAACAGGTTGTTCTATATATTTTGTGTACAAATTATCTTTCTCTAACTCAAGTCTTATCTTTTATTCATTTGTATTTTTTCTCGATCACTTGTTACATAACCTGATATGCTTCATGTAATGTCGTTTCCCAATCGATCTATCTCACAGCAACTACTTCTTTATCTGAATTTACATTTTTTAATCTCTCCTGCACTGTAATATCTTGTTGGCCGCTTGCAACGTTCCGCAATTCACCATAAAAGATCAATTGTCTGTCTTTCAAGAAGAACTTGAATTCCGTACGAGATGGTTACCAATGTAGGGGTTGTATACATGGTGCCTAGATTGGCTCTGTTGTGAGCCACTTGGGACTCTTTGTTGTTCTATTTCATTTCATTCTATATTTCTATGTTTCAAGAGGTTTCGGCTAAGTTGTTTAATTAAGCGACATCCGAGGTGAAGCGTCGCCCTTTTAGAAAAAATATACGGTTATCGTTGATTACAAGTGTGTACTGTAGAATGGCACCAGTATGCGTTTGAATGTACCATTTTTGATGTGCAACCATTATCTAAGAGGATTGTTGTTTTAGCCGAGGCATACGCCGATAATGTGATTTTGTTCATGCAGTGAACCATTGCGAAAAATAAACCCGTAGTTCGGAAAGGTGAAGGTAAAGGTGAAGTTGCGGTTTTTAGCGCCAAGCGCTGTGATCGCAGAAGTAGAGAAGGCCTAATCGAGTCCGCGACCCTTTATTATGACGCTCAAGTAGTGGGGCTCGTACTGGGATCGAACCCTGTCCGCCTGACTGTTCTGGCTGCAAAGTCAGAGGATTACACCGCTGCGCCACAACACGTCATGTGCATTGTACAGCTTTGCTAGCTTAGATCATCTGTGTTGTGGAATCGTTGCTTTAGTAGATGTTTACCCTTGTAGAATCTTCAGATGTGATTTTGATAGACAGCAGAACCAACCCCGGCCGACGGGAGCGATTCTTATCTGTCTAGTTCACGGCCATATACCGGGTGAGTCAGAAAAATGTATACACTGTTCGAAAATGTGCACAATAAAAACCATAAAACCCATCGGAAAAATTGCAACTTCGTTGTCTTGCTGAGGGTTTAAAGGGAATCTAAGCATATATAAGCCTTTGACAGAAATAGCCGTGCTAGAGACAATAGACGTTGACACGCACCGAACCATATTTGGGTAACTGATCTATGCCAACAGGAAATACTGACATCTGATTGGCTAGAACCCGACCGCAGGTGGCTTGAGCCACTTTTATATGCTTAGATTCCTTAGATGCTTAGAATTTTGAGAATTTATCCATAATTTACAACTCACAATCTCAAATCAAGAATTTCCGAAAACTAGCTTCTGTGGGCTTTGGCTAAAACTGTAAGTGCATGGCTCAATTTAATCCACTTCTCAGCCTTTATAATGATAAATTAATGTTTTTTTAAGTTCGGTCATTGCCTTCTAATGATACTGAAACCGTTGAATTGGAATTATACTCTCTCGTCAATGCTGAGCATCAACATTTCAAAATTTACATGATATTGAACGGCCCATTTTTGGCTGTTTTTTGGCAAATTGAGAAATAGGACTTTTGGCTAAATCCTGATTTCAGAAGGAAATAGTGCGCCTAAAATTATGAGAAAAATCTCAAAAATTAAGTTGAAGCCTAAGTAAGATGATGGAATTGAAATTTTAAAAATTTGTTGCATATCTTTTGCTGTACGATGTTTCAAACAGTGTGTACATTTTTCTGACTCACCCGGTATATATTTATACACCGCCCTCCATCTAAACGTAATATTTCCAAGTAATATGTCAGAACAACAGCATCAATAATACGAAATAGCTCGTCTTTATACCTCAATTCTGGAGCTACACCTGGACAAGGTGGCAAGAAAGAACCCGGTCACCCGGTCACCCTTGAGCAAAAACTAGCTCACAACACATAATAAAGACGTGCAATCGTTGGTGGAGGATGGTACTTCAATATCAGTTCTTCAGTTTACATTGGATGATGTAGGAGTAAGAGTGATAGTAAGAGCTTTGCCTTCAACTGTTGAGGTAAATTGAAGGACTTTGACGTTAGGTTGTTTTTAGGTCTCTAGAGCACTGATGAAGAGGACTACTGATGAAGGGTTATGCCCGATACGTTTGCTGTTGCCGTTGTTGCTGTTGTTGCTGTTTTTTAATCTTGGCAGTGTAGTTTATCTATCACAGAAATTTATGTTTATCTCCACAAGAGCAGTTTATATTTCTGCACCCTAGTTACACCAACTGTAATATGGTAATATGTCAAAGTTTGCTTGAAGTATCTTGTTTATTAAAACTTATTATTGTCATTGGCGGAATGCCTTTCATTTTTGTTCAATCAGGATTCAATTTAACTCATAACAAGGGAGAACATTTTGTGTTTTGCTTCCTATGCAAATTTCGTGCAGATGCTCTTGTTAATTAGAAGTGTTTACTTTTGCCTCCTAAGGCCTGTTGAATAAATTCTAGCGGTTTACTCAAGAGGGATTGGAAAACAATGATTGTCGCATGCAGCTTTAGCTTTCTTTCTCCAACGATTATTTGTACTTTTTATCCATCCTCGTTAATTTTTGATCAGCTTTGGATTGGCACGGCAATTTGATTGGCTGTTCTGCCAAATATCACTGGTCCTTTCGTGATAAGAGAGTTTGACTTTGGCAGTTTGACGTTGGAAGGAGTGAGTTTGATCAGTTCTGTGCGCAGTGAAAAGGCCGTGTGGTAAACACTCATTTCCTCCTGCGATTTGATAATTTCTGAGAATGGTGTGGCAATTACAGAGGTAAGTTGGTCAGTGTTTGTGGGTGAATTTAATGATTTCTACCATTAAGGTAGCAAGATTTATTCAATGACGGCTGTCGAAAGAAGCTTCAAATCCCTCACTCTTGTAAGTTCCGTGTAGCATTGCAGCTGGTTTTGTGTTAACTGGTAAATGGTAAAGTTGATGCTCTATCGAGAAATTACTTTGATCAGATATGCAGTAAAAGTATGGTCGTGTAAGTTCTTGTGCACCGTGATGCAGTCGAAAACGCTGCAATTTCCCCCTTCGGTTGCTCGTTTCAAAATTTAAAATTCTACCCTTTAGCTGTCTATGTATACACAGCATTTTGGATTTTGTGTCATTATCAGATTTATTTCTCCTTTATTTGTTTTCAGTGAATCTGTGAACAGNTTTGTTGTGTCATTATCAGATTTATTTCTCCTTTTATTTGTTTTCAGTGAATCTGTGAACAGTTTTTAGTTCAAAATGTCAATCCCGAGAGAGAAATATTTCCCACTCTTTCTTTCCTTTCCTCCCATTCGCTGATCCAGGGACTGCTAAGGCTCGGCCAGACGGATTTCAGGAAATAGACTTGGGGCAACAAGGGGCAACACGTTGCAAACGGGCCAAGAACAGGGGTGGCGCCAGAGGAGGGCTAGGGGGCTACAGTCCCCCCGTCGGAAGCATCTAGCCCCCCCGTCGGAGGAAATTTTGGGTTGTCGGAGGAAATTTGGCAAAATTACGTACGAAAACAGCATTTTTTTGCCATTTAGCCCCCCTGTCGGAAGTTCCAGCCCCTCCGTCGGAAGATTCCTGGCGCCACCCCTGGCCAAGAAGACAAGGTCGGAGATAAGATCTGTTCTGTTACAGTCTCTTGAGGGAGACCGGTACAAAATGCAGTGATGTAAAAGGCTTGAAATGTGTTTGGAATGAGTGGTTCAAGCTGGTATATCGTCGATATTCGAAGTCTAAACTAAAGAGATCGAGCTTGATTTTTCTCGTTTGCTAGAAAGAATACAATCACTGAAAAACATGGCATAATTGGGCTCCCTCTTGCATTTGGAAATTAAAGGACTTGATCTGACGGTAGAAGTTGAAATTGCAAAAAATAATTAAGAATTGTTCCACCAGTTTTTAGCGAAAGTTTAATACATTTAAAATCATCCGTATTTCATTTGTTTAATCGTTAAATGCTATTTCAGCCAAGCTATTGAGCTTAGGGTTTCCAATTTTGACTTTTCAGGTCATTTCAAGAAAATTATGTGAAGAATTGACAATTTGTGGGTTGCTTCCAACTGTGTCAAAATTTTTGACAAAAAAAACCATTATTGTTTGTTGCTATGGTTACAAATTGTTCTAAAGATGTTGTCGTGAAAACGAGACAATAGAATAGTGACATTCAAAGATGGCCGAATGAAGTTGAGACCAGCGAAAGACATTAAAATATTAATGGGAATATTCTTGATATATCAATTATAAATCACCTCATATTTGTTTCATTATGGAGTGTGAATGCTACAGTGACCTATATTCTGAATAATTTTGCCATGGCTGCAGAAATGACAGGAGAAAATTGAACTGAAGTTGCTGCGAGCGAAAGTTTAAAGAAAAGACGACATGGCCTAACAAACATAAACAAACTGTAGTCCTTGGTTGGACTATGATTTAATTTCGAAGTGAGATTAAACACATGTAGTGCTTAGTTGTTAGTTTATTTGAGGGCATATGCAAACAAGATTTTCTTCATTTTATTGATCAAATACAAGTTGAGGTGTGATGATAAAATAAAATGGTTAGGCCAGGCCATGCATGCCATGCGCGGTTTTTCTGGTTTTTGGGCTTTTCCCGCAATCTAAGCCAATTTAACTAACTCGAAAATGAAATTATGAAATTGTACAATATGACCTCGCTGGTTGATTGTGACATTAATAATTGCATATTTTGCTAATGATANAAATTATGAAATTGTACAATATGACCTCGCTGGTTGATTGTGACATTAATAATTGCATATTTTGCTAATGATATAAGAAGATGTACACAAGAAAAAGCGACTTGGAGTTATAGTTGAAATGCACTACAAGTTAAAATCGGATCTTTCTTTTATACAGATAGGAAGCAAAGATCTCTAACAAGAGAGGACTCATAAATATTATGAACTGACTGAACTCAATGAAGAAGAAGTAGACTTGCAGAGAAAAGACTGCAGAAAGCTTGAAGAAGATGAAAGAAATCACAAAGGCCGCAGAGAAAGATGATGTACAGAATTTGACGGTAAGTACAGTAAAGGCCTTGCGCATGTTAGCATGACAAGAATTCTTCAAAAGATTCAAGAATTCATGAGTCATATAAAGACTGGTTTCCTGCCTTAGAATTGTTGTTTATAAAAATTTACAAGTCTGTAAATTTTTATTTAAACAAGAATTCTTAGGCAGGAAAGAATTCTCACCCAAAAATGTGTATGGAATATAGTTTTCAGGCACAAAAAATTGCTGTCTGGATTGGAGCATCAAAGTTATTTCATAGCAAATTTTGCCACAAGCAGTGCATGCCACATTTTTGCAGTTAGGATGTGAGGAGTACATGCGTCATTCCAGATATGTTGGTACACATCACAAAGATTAGTTGATAGGATGAAACAGCATTTAACGCTCTTGAGCTGCAATCCCAAAGCCACATAAGACATGTGACTTTGCCAGGAGCCAAAATTTACCAGAGACCCCAGATTGTGCTAAAGAATGTGATGACAATTGGTTTTGGATACTTGGGTGTCAAATCATTTTTCATCTTTCAGTTGTTATCAGATCTTTCATACTATGATCAGTGTCTGATGAAAAGGTTATCATTATTTGTTTTTCAAAATGATTCTCATGTGTACCAGCAGAAGATTTTCCATAACCAGTTTTGTAGATAACTTAGAAATTTGCAAGTCATAGCAATCTAGACAAGCATTGCATTGTGAATGCAAATCATCACTGTTTAAAATCTGCGCAAATCATTAAGAAGCAAGAATCCTTTACAGTCGAAGCGGAAGCAGCGTACTATCTAAATTCGAAAATTATTTGAAAACAGATTTTCATGATTGAGTGACTATTTGAATATTGCTTCTGTTATTTGCTTCCGTTATATTTGAATTATTTGCTTCCGTTGGTGGAGCATAGTGGCTTACAATAGGAGTTCCTTCCCCCTGAAAACCACCACGAATATGAATATTCAAGGATTTTTTCATGCAAAGAAAACAAAATCTAATTAAGATACTATTCTATTTTGAGTATTGAAACAAAGGTGGTACGCTTCTACCGCTTTGACTGTAAAATGCCTGTTGTCTGGCACTTGTTGTTTGGCTTTTATGTGGACATAAGTTCAACGAAACGAAAAGATGACCTGTCTCTGTCAATAACCAGTAATCACCATATATGCCAGCAGATCATTTTCTTTGCTTTTATGTCAACGACCGTTCTTGTTTAGGTAATGAATGCTTAATGGTCTGCTATAAACTTTGTCTGGAAAAATAGGTGGTTATTTCATTGTCTTTGAGACTTGCTCCTGGTGTGTTTTGTGGGTGTCTGATGGAACCCATTCCATAATTCCCCATTCTTCAGTGTCCCTGTGGAGGAGGTAAAGAATAAGGGAGAGAGAAAAAATGTCTTCCAGTTTGAATGGAAAATGAGATTTATCATTAGATTCATTACAAAGGGGATTTTTTTCTGTTAATAAGATAATGAAGTAAGGTAAAATAATTCTTATGAATTTGTAAGCATTGTTACAAATGTTAAGTTACAAAAGAATACTTTGAAAAACAGAGCAAGTTGCTGGAGGAATCTCATTTGACCTCTCTTTCTTGTTGGCTTTTAGAAGAAAGACATTCCTACTTATCTTCGTAGAATTTCCTATTTAACTTTATGCTATAAGCATAAAATTTGATGAGTGTTGCATTTCAAGTTTGTTTGCATCTCGTTTTAATCAAGCTGGAAAAGCTTCTAAAAATCAACACAAACGAATATAGAGATTAGTACAATTTTAGATTGTAATGTGGAAAATTGATGCTTTTAATTCCAGCCAAATTTGTGTGAATCTCATTTTAATCAAGGAGGAAAAGCTTCTTCAGATCAACACAATAGAATATAGAGATTTAGCAAGGTTTTACAATGAATGTATTCAACTTTGCAATCCCGTTTTAATCTTTAACTGGACAATGATAAGATCTATAAGTGGACAGATGGTCAGAATTTTAAAGTAGCTTCAATTTCCATCCATCAATATTTGCAGGTGCACATCTGAATTTTTAACCATCCCTCTTGTAGATTAAACCAAGTGTTTTCAGGGGGTTGTTCTGGGGTTGTTCTATGTGGTAACAGTAGTAGGAGTAATTGCAAAATCCGAAACTTACCCTTTTCACACAAGCATTTTGACCACAGTCTCTTATGACTGTGTTTTGAAGTATCTTTGTTGACGCAGCAAGTGAACCAGAAGTGCTATTCTTGTTGTATCCAGGACAGATGAAAGCTAAATTTAAAGCACACAAAGATTGTGCGACAGCTTTATATCTGAAGATGTAAAGGCTTCATCTTCTTGGATAACATTCCAGATTGTGAGAAGTGTGATTGTAGTTCAATACTCTCAAAATTGGAAAAATGAAGCTGTCATTTTTTTTTTTTAAATTACAAACTGACTGTTTTGATTAAGGGACGTTTAATATTTCTAGAAAAGAAGCTAGCGTTTTTATAGCTGTACCAAAGGACAGCGGCTAGTTTTTTCAATTCTCTTGGATAAATCATCGCAATTTAGCAAACTCTTTTATCATTGCGTTCAATCTAACAAGATCCGGTTTGGCGTTTATCAATATAATCTTCTCTGTCATGACGTTAGCTAAACGATATTGATCTCATAATATTTCCCGAAATTGCATCTTCTTCTAAATCTGATAAACGCCAACTCAGTCTGAGTGGTAAGCTTAATATAGAAGGAATAAAACACCTGGTGAAATTCAGGGCACCTCTCCATTCTCTCTCCCCGGAACAGACAAAAACGGTTTACCAGTGATTGTAGGTAAATAAGGGTCTTGACCAATAAAGTTACAAGAGCGTGCCGTAGCAGCTCACTCTGCAAAAAGTATAACACGTTTAGGAGGGATAAATCAGCAAAAGACTAGTTTCGCACTTTAAAAGCTCCTTTATAGGACCCCCTGAAATAGACGTAACTTTTTGCGAATAAAGCGGATAGACTTGGAACTGATGCTAGTTACCATAGTTTCACGTTTGACAAACGGCAGATCTTTTATAGAGGGGGGTTAAGTATTCGGCAAGGAGTCGAAGTAACCCCCGTGAAATAGACGATAGTGTTGTGTTATGGTAAGCCAGGTAGACTCATAGAAGTGTGATTAGATTGCGGTTGTTCATACTGAATTGTGATGTGCTTTTTAACAACAGTACTTAAACTCAGATTTCATTAGAACCTTGGAGAGGTTTCATACACAAGGATTATTGATTGTTACGTCATGTAATTAATTCTACGAATAAGATAAAAGAAAACGACACAAAGAAAGATGTTATTATTGAAGCGGATGGTTTTTGTGTTGCAACCAACGTGATGGTTACTGTTGTAGTCAAATGTTACGAGCATTGAAAAGCATGGGAGTCAAAGGAGATCTCAACAACATGGCTGCTCACAAATTTAAGGTGAAATCTTCTAACTACTAGACTTTATCTCGACTTGCTACAAAGAGACGTGTAGCAAGTCCAGACTTTATCTCACTTCTTCAATGTTAGTTGTTGCCCGACGAAGTCCTCTATACTTACTTCGTTATTTTGTTTAGTTAGTTCAGCTTTAGAGGAAGCGTGTTGCTTAACCAGGAAATGTTTGGGGAGCATGAACTGCGACTTGCCCAGGCTTAACAGCTCTTTGAGGGGAGACCACTCGACATTGTTGTCACAAGGTGAAGTTTATTTAAGAATACCATTAAGTAGTCTTGGAATGAGCACACACATTAGCTGGATGTGAAGCTGCGAGCTTCATAAAAGTAGGGAGCCGATACCTCTAAGTTTGACATGTATCAGAAGTTGTTATTACTTCAGTGCAAGGTTCGACGAATGAAGTAGATGTTTTGCGAAAGTTTGAACGGCTGAATGATTTCAGGCAATCAGATGTCTGTGAGTAAATCAATATCTCACAACTTTGCAGGGCCGTAGGAAGCATCTTGAACTTGGAGGGGTACGACACTTCAAGGGCACTTTTTTCAATAAGCTAAAGGGGCATTTCCTGAAACAATAAGGGCACTTCTTTGTTTATTTCAAAATCTTGGGGGGCACGTGCCCCCAGTGCCCCCCCCGGTTCCTACGTCTCTGCAACTTTGCCTCAGATTAGCTAACAACTTTGCGCGCAACTTTGGATAGTTTTGCAAGCAATCGTTGCTCTATTTGATAAAATAACCTGTTGCCATTTTCATCCGAAGCATTGTCTGAGATTTCACAAAGAGGTAACCGCAATTGTCAATTTGTTTTTTTAGCAGCAAAAGGACCAGTAAAATGTCAAGTATTGAGGGTGCTGCAGTGCATTATGAAACGGTATACAGTAAAGTCCTGCCTTTAAACTTTTTAACATCAGCCTACTGTTCTCCCTTGATTAGCCTTGTTCTCCTATTGTTCTCCTATTGTTCTCCTATTGTTCTCCTATTGTTCTCCTATTGTTCTCCTATTGTTCTCCTATTGTTCTAGCAACAATTCAGGGTCTGAGTTTCTNATCGTTGCTTTATTTGATAAAATAACCTGTTGCCATTTTCATCCGAAGCATTGTCTGAGATTTCACAAAGAGGTAACCGCAATTGTCAATTTGTTTTTTTAGCAGCAAAAGGACCAGTAAAATGTCAAGTATTGAGGGTGCTGCAGTGCATTATGAAACGGTATACAGTAAAGTCCTGCCTTTAAACTTTTTAACATCAGCCTACTGTTCTCCCTTGATTAGCCTTGTTCTCCTATTGTTCTCCTATTGTTCTCCTATTGTTCTCCTATTGTTCTCCTATTGTTCTCCTATTGTTCTCCTATTGTTCTAGCAACAATTCAGGGTCTGAGTTTCTTGTAAAGTGGTTTCTTAAAGGCGGGACTTTACTGTAGTCAATGCCCAATGTGTCCTAGGTGATGATATATAGGGTTACAAGAACTTTATCATAATGTTTTTGTATCCTTATCATAAACTGCGGAGACTTTGAGTTTAATCAACTCTGGTTCTGGATGCAATTTACAAGTATGTAATAAAAGTAGCCTCCCACGAATAAGGAAGAGGGAAACATTTTCGAGCACTTCATCGATCCATCGTTGTTTAAAGATAAGGTTGCGTAAGGTTGTCATCGAGTAACTATTTGATTTTGGTTTTATGCTTCATAATGCAATCAAAGGATCTGTGGTTACTGCCAATTCTTCTCGACCATATCATTTCATTTCTAATTCTTTCTGATATATTGTTTCCTAAATCTTTTTAAAATATCTTCATTCTTTAAATACGACATCTATTGAATGAGGTGAGTTCTGAAACTAATCAAAGTTTAGTGTATTTGTATTTTATCTCGATGCAAGCTTTAAATGTGGTCAAGTTTTCACTTTTCTAAACTTCTCAACTGTATATTCATAAGATAATTTGTTGTTGTCCTATTGGTGGTGGTTTCTTTTGTTGTTGTTGTTGTTGTTGTTATTGTTGTTGTGTGGCAACAGAGAGTAGTTGTGAACCCATTTAGGCAAGAATTTTCATGTATTTGCAGTTTAGTAGAACTGACGCTTTCTCAAGAAAAATCTTCCACAAAAATCCAAATTTCTAAATAGTAGGCAGAAAGTTTATTTACAGTTAAACACGCATAAGTTGGACTTACATAAGTCGTATTTTGCATAAATCGGACAAAAATAACAATCCCAGGTCCATTAGTATAAATCCTTTGAAAATCCTTTGCCTAAGTCGGATTTTATAAGTCGGATATTCGCGTATGTCCGGTCTTTTTTGGGATCCCGTGAGCAGATAACATTGTATAAGTCGGATTTAACCACAGAAAACGGGTGCTAACGTTTTTATTTTAAACTTGGTTCCCTTGGAGGTCCTTGGAGGAACAAATGTACAAACAATGGAGCCTCGAGTCCAAGGTCTTTAATCTTCGCATAAGTGGGAAAAGCCTGACACGCTCGTAAATCGGACGAAGTCCTACTTACGCGTTGACGAACTTCGCATTCTGTCGGTCCGAAGAGATCCTAGTTTGCAAGTTTGACTGTACGCTGTTTGGCTTCATGTACAATTGTACTAAAATTTTGAAGGGTTACCAGAACAGTTTTTGAGTTAATGATGAGTTAACGTAATCTGGAGTCATACTGGTATTTAAATAATGAAAGAGAGCATGATAGAATCCTCGAGATATCAGGTTTTTCGAGTGAAATATTATTGAGTTATCAAACTTAAAATGTATTCTGCCACCTATGATCCAACAATACCGTGCACATTTTGTCTTCTTCGTTTTATCTTATCTTCTACCAATTACTTATCATTGCAACATAACCTGCTAAAGAACCTGTCTTCATATATATATCTTTAACGTGAAGGTTCATTATTTTGTGTAACTATTTGTGTTTATCATCACTTAATTCAACAACGCGTTGCCAGTATCGTTCTTTTCGATCTATCTTGTCACCTTCCTTGTCACCTTCCTTTTATTTCCGAGAACAGTACAACCTGCATGAGCACACCTTTTTCAATCTTAATGTTTGTTTGAGAGAACCGAAAGCAAGGCAGAGTTTAACTTATTTGTTTTACGTATATTTATTTGATATGCGGAACCATTGTAGTCCTGTATTATCTATTAATTGCGAGGAATAATACCGTGCAGGCGATAGGTACATCAGTACGCTAGATGCAGTACGTCCTTCGCCATTGTTTTCTTGAGAAATTTTTAGGAATTCTTGTTTAAAAATTCTCGTATTCTTTGATGCTTCTCAAGAATTTTTATCTTCATTTGAAGAATTCCGTGAGAAGTCTTTTATGTTAATGTACATGTTAATGTTAAAGGCATGTTGAAAAGCCATTCTGTCATCGTCGAAAAGCTTACTTAGACGTGAACATTAATTTCGTTAAAATTGGTCACATCGTTCAAAACGTATCTGTAGTTTTGCTTGCAAGCATTTCTGAAGAACCTTGAAAATCGCTAAATAGTGGATGATTTTTTCCAGATTTTAAGTTCAAACCATTTCTATGTTCAAACCACTAGTTTCCAGAAAGCAAAACATAAACCAAAGCTAAACGTAACCTTTTTAAACTGATATCCCTAAATCTTGAACGTATTGCGTACTATCTTCCTTTAATCTTTGCAACTGTTTCTATGAATGCGTTTTCTTTGATGTTGTAGGTAGCAGTTCGAGTGCGTCCAATCAGCGATGCAGAGATCGAACGTAGCTGCACAGATATTGCCCATGCAANGTATCTGTAGTTTTGCTTGCAAGCATTTCTGAAGAACCTTGAAAATCGCTAAATAGTGGATGATTTTTTCCAGATTTTAAGTTCAAACCATTTCTATGTTCAAACCACTAGTTTCCAGAAAGCAAAACATAAACCAAAGCTAAACGTAACCTTTTTAAACTGATATCCCTAAATCTTGAACGTATTGCGTACTATCTTCCTTTAATCTTTGCAACTGTTTCTATGAATGCGTTTTCTTTGATGTTGTAGGTAGCAGTTCGAGTGCGTCCAATCAGCGATGCAGAGATCGAACGTAGCTGCACAGATATTGCCCATGCAATCGATGTTGAAAACGTAAGTTTATGTTTTTTTTGTTTTCTTTGACTAAATATCATGTCTAATGATTTTTCCAGAAGTGTATTTCGTCGAAAATTATTACCAAAATTTTCTATCTTACATAGAACCAAAAATGTGACTAAAAATGTTTGAAATCTGTCTTTAGTAAGTCTGTGGGCCTAGCTTCTTCCATTCGTTTGAAATTATTGTCTTTTATACAGTATTGAGGCATTTATAGGGCTGGCTGGCAGGACTTTAAGGATCAAGGTTTGAAAGGAAACTGCGAGCAATAAAAACGGCCAGAGTGGGATTTGAATCCGCGATCAGTCACTAAGTAAGTCAATGCTCCACCAATTGAGCTGTTTAGCTCCTCAGGGAGGGGGTTACTTCCATATATCAACCAGCGGAAACGTGCTGCACACGGCTGGGTTTTAAACCTCAAAAATCCCTAAATATGGATCTCAAAATGTAGCTGTTCCCCTAGAAATGGGTAGCTTTTTTAATTGTAACAAATAGCCGTTGAGTGTTTAGTTTTCAACGTTGAATTATGTTTGTCATAGTTCTGAAGCTGGGTTGGTGGTACCGGCTCTGGCACCCAGGGTAGGTTGGTGGTAACCTTTTCTTCATAATTGTATGTTTAAAATGAACTGAAACTTGATTTTTGGCAAGTTCAACAAGTCTTTTCCCAAAAGTCCTTCAAAATGGGTATGAAAATCAACAAAAAATAGGGTCTTCCCCTAAAATTTGGGCGGCACGCTTGGCCCCGTCATCTTAAAGATCCATGGCTAACCATGATCTTTTGCAGCTCCAAAATTGACTTTCGTATGATATGAAAGTTGTTTCTGGCCTAGGTTCTGTTTATTTTGCTCTTCATTCGTCGCGCAAAGGATCATGGTTAGCATTAGGTCTTTGAGACTCAAGTAACCATCGCAGGGGCTAGCCAGGGATTCTCATTGCTCTAATCCAGGGAGATTAAGTATTGCTGAACAGATGGGCAGTGTGAGCTGTTTTCTGACTTATAGCTCTTGGATTTTCATATTACCATGGTTTCATCTATCCAAAATGATACGACTTATTTTATCCTGGGATTAAGTGCCATGCATATAGATTCAAGAGACACGGAAACAGAGTCAATATCATAAATATTCATAGCCATGACCTTTAAAAATCTGAAGTGTTGTAAGCCTAGATTAACTTTGGCAGGCTTTCTGCAACTTAATGAATCAGAACCATAGAAACTTCAAAGCTGGAAACTTGGTAGTGAATGCATCAACAGGGGAGTAAGCTGTTGTCACATGACGACAATACGTAACAGATGTAGATGGGCCAATCAAATTTTGGATCCAGAATATCCTCTCTAAGCTTGCAAAATTTCGCTTTCATCGAATATGAATAGGCAACTTGGCTGTTTAGAAATGGGCATTCGAATCGCTTTGGAAAAGCTTGAAAGCTTCATGCTTTGCATTCGAAGACTTGCCATTTATTTTACCAGAAAAATGTCCCTCGTTTCAGCTTCATTTGCTCAAAGTTTATTAGGTAACTATGGAAAATCAAGCACATCAAGCGTCTATATGTTCGTTCTCGATCAAAGGTAGCACTATTGAACATTTAGGCACACTTAGAATCTTTCAAACAGCGAGCTCGTTTTATTAGTTTAGTCATAGCTGGTCTATTGCTAGATCTGTTTATATCTAAGATCTGACACATCTTGATTCTTGCGTTAAAAAACATGGCTTCAAAATGAGATTTACAGCAAGGGATACGACCAAAAAGAATGACAGCATTACTGTTGAGTTATATCATTCAAACAGCAATGTGAAAAAATATCCGGTAATTTTAATGAATTCTATGACTGAAAATGAGGATGTGTTAAATATCATAAAAGCTACAGCATAGTATCCTTCAAAACAAAATTATTTTCAACAAATATATCTCTAGGCTATGACTCCTGATCAATGGCAAACAGTACACGTTAAGCTGAAATAAAGCCACGAGAATTTGCATTTTGTGAATTAAATGAATTAATAATAATGATGACTTGTTAGATTTCACTAACATTGCAAAATTCATGCGAAATTTGAAATATTAATTACTTTTATGACTTTTGTCTTAAAATGATGATGATGATAATGTGGTAAATGACATCAAAAACTTCAGCCTTCACAACAGATATATCCCAAGGCTATCATCCCTTGCCAACGGCAAACAGTACACATTGAGTCATAAAATTTTCATATCTAATTGATGATACCATTTTCGGCTCCTTATAACTTTGTAATCCCCTGGAGATACTTGATTGCTTTGCCGTTTTTCAATCCTTCTCAACTTGTTAGATTTGAATATAGATATAAATAATTGATTTGATAAGTATGAGCAGTAAAGATCATTTACAGTTAGTCACAGCTTTGTTATATATTCGATTTAATACCACCTGTTAAGTTTTTATCCCCTCCTCCGGTTGCCTACCTGCAAATCGCCTTGTTCTTCGGTTTGTTTACACTTCTCGGCCTAAGGCTCTGACACATGGAATTTTGTGATTAGCAAGGGATCGTAAATTTTATCCACAGGCATAAAAAGCTAACTTGGTTATGAAACTTTAAGCACTCAGAATAAAGTAACCAAAAGGACTTCCCAGGACATTGCTAAACGTCGTTTAGATAAATAATGAACATGAATGGGCCTAAGCAAGATCCTTGTGGAATTCCGAATTTTTAAAAGGACAAGTGCAGTTCTAACATCTCAGAACCTAAATAATTTTAGATTTTGAATAGACGATTACGGAAAAGATGGCGTCGGGGGCATTTGACCAAGATGCATTGCGTTCTATAATGGAATCAACAGTGATTCTATAGAGATTCGACCATCAAACGCAATGCATCTTGGTCAAATGCCCCCCGACGCCATCTTTTCCGTAATCGTCTATTGTGCGTCTTGGCCACCCTACTACCAACTACCGCATACGGCATGGGTCTTAATTGCCAACATTTTTCTCTCGTACGTGTTTCCCCCTAAATTTCTAATCGATCTGCAATAGCTTAGTTGGTAAGGCGTTGACTTACAAAGTTTTCAAATTCCACTTCTTTCGTTTTAATTTGTCATATTATCTCTTCAACCTTGAGTTTCCGTAATCCTGCCATTCCTATTATTTCTACAACGATCTAATCATGGTTCTCTTTATCACAGTTAATATTTAAGCTTCATGTCATACGGTATTACAGGTTTCATATCAAGGCTTACGCAAATTATTTGGGCCTAATACTTTTTTATCGCAAATTCAATCACCGATCTCTTGTTTGTGTAATCGTCCTACAATTTTCGGGCATTTCAAAAAGATTTTGCGCTGNAGTCGATCTGCAATAGCTTAGTTGGTAAGGCGTTGACTTACAAAGTCACAGGTCGAGTTTTCAAATTCCACTTCTTTCGATTTAATTTGTCATATTATCTCTTCAACCTTGAGTTTCCGTAATCCTGCCATTCCTATTATTTCTACAACGATCTAATCATGGTTCTCTTTATCACAGTTAATATTTAAGCTTCATGTCATACGGTATTACAGGTTTCATATCAAGGCTTACGCAAATTATTTGGGCCTAATACTTTTTTATCACAAATTCAATCGCGGATTTCTTATTTGTGTAATCGTCCTACAATTTTCGGGCATTTCAAAAAGATTTTGCGCTGTATGCTGACCATCTTGAGCTTACCAAAATCAGTACTGTGCAGCCTTTTCTTTGATGAACAGTTTTTAACGTCATTCTTGTAGAGATACAGCTTATTAATTTTTGGAAGATCATGATTTTGTGCAAAAGGCGGATTTATGATTTGTTTTTCATAAAATGGTACTGCGAAAGTTTGTAATCCTTCTTTATGAATCTCACCCATTCGAGTGTCTTGTTGACTGGTACGAAGTTTACAATAAACGCTTCAAAAGGAGGTTGATTTAGTACATATCTATGTTAAGGCGTGTGTTCAGGCGTAATAATTCTACCTCCTCCGCAGAAGTTTAGAAATGTTTCCTCCGCAGAAGCACATAAGCACACATGTGGTGTCTATCTATCCATGCTTAAACAAGCTTTACTCAAACTTGAGCGACTTTGCAAATTTTTATTATTTTGCAAACCCCATAGTTTCTTCGTTATTTAATTCTTTTTGTTGAAAAGTTGGTTATAATAATGATGATGATTGTTTTTGCAGATGGTTATACTCATGGATCCCTTGGATGACCCTGACGACATATTACGTGTAAACAGGTCACGTGAGAAGCAATATGTATTTGACATTGCGTTTGGTCCTGGGGCCACTCAGGTAAGCTCCTCCGTTTTATTTGACTTTTCTCCACCTTCTTCTCTTAATGTTTTTATTAACCTCTGCGTTCTGGTGTAACAATGTTACTCAGAAATGTGCACGAGCGCCGCTCGCAGGCACAAAATATCATTTCACATTTGCTGCTGGCATCTTTACTGTACTCAGAGTGATTTGATTGCAGGCACATTTTTCCCAATTATTTGCTCACAGGCACAGAATACTTTCAATGAGGCCTGTGTAACATGTCTAGCATTCGAAATAACAACAGGGTATCTATAGCAGCCCTTTTGCACGAGGACCTCAACATATCAAATTGCGCCTTTTGGTAAAATTTGAAGAAATCCGTCTTTCCGAAATAAAATTTTCATTTGATTTCATTTGTTGTTATTTAGAAGGGTTGCCTTCAGCAAAGATGATTTGCAAGGGGCACTCCCTTCAAAATGTACGAAATTACCAGGAAAGATTAGAATATTTTAAGTGGCAATGAGGGTGAAAACAAACAAAAATGCAGCATGATTTGCATTTAAAAGTTGAAATTGAAATCCAGGGCGAAAGTTTCATCAACGTTCTGTTATGCTAGAAATGGCCCGTCGGGGGATAGTTCTTTTATCCAAGCCGGTAACGTGCACAAAGGGTGTGTTTGATTGGTACCAATTCTGAAAACGGTAGACTTGGTAGACTCGGAATTCGCGTTTGATTGACTCCGAAATCCTCAAAACGGTCGGTTTGGTAGGTTTGGAAGGCCTTCTGAACCTTCTGCTCTAAAAGGCAGAAGGTTTGGCAGAGTTTGGAGAGATTCTTGTTTTCATTAGCAAACTCTGGTGGTGAATCTGAAACCTACCGTTTAACAATTTTTTTTGGTGTTTGATTGGGAAATATATGTCCGTCTCTACGAAGTCTACTGTTTTCAGAATTTGGTAGGTTTGGAATTACCAGTCAAACACACCCAAAATGACTGAACACATCCTGAAAAGGCTCTACGAAGAAT
Source organism: Aurelia aurita (assembly GCA_004194415.1). NCBI lineage: Eukaryota > Metazoa > Cnidaria > Scyphozoa > Semaeostomeae > Ulmaridae > Aurelia > Aurelia aurita. The sequence continues at coordinate 2,000,155 of REGM01000017.1, forward strand.
TAATGCCATTCATCCAGAAAATATATATTTTTTTCTGTTATAACGATGTTATGTACCGTATGTTATATAATTCTAAAACTTTATGGTGATGAACTGCAGATACCAAATATTCTTCAAATTTATCGATTTTATCTGTAAACATGCTTTGACTAATTAAAAATTCTATTTGCGATTCTTTGCGAATGGTTTTTTATTATTAAAATTTTCTCCAAGATAACACATTTATTTTTCCTCATATTCTTGTTATCTTTTAGCGAATCAGCGCTAGCTAGGTCATTCGATTATCAGGATGCGTAAACATGAATTTGTAATTCCTTTTAGCTCTTCTAGCGGTTCGAATCTTTTTGTTCCATGTAATTAATACTTCATTTATAAAGAGAAACACCGCAATTTTCAAAGGTTCTTCTCNTTGCTGATTGAATCACCTCATTAAGGTTGATACCAGTAAACGACCCTCTTTATATCATCGCGGTGATTGACAAGTTTCAATCATATCTCTGTCAATAACCATCCTCATATCATAACCGTAACAGACAAAATCTATCTTATCAATTTTTCTGCGCCAGAAAATCGTTTAAGCAGGTGTCTACATCAAGGTTAGAGCAATTTGTCGAAACGCCCCCTAATTGTCATTGAATCATATTTTTGTAAGTGAAAGCTCAAAACAAATTTGCTCCTATCTGAAGCAATCTTATTGGTCGAACATAAAACAAGAGAAGCAATCTTATTGGTCGAACATAAAACAATATTAGTCTGCCGTCGCCCTCGTTGTAAAATACAAATAGGATTTGACATGATTTATAGTTTTCATTGGATTTGTTTTTCATTTCAGAATCGAGGAAAAAGATTGATAGAAGGGGCTCATATCAACAGATCTCTCCTTGCTCTTGGGAATTGCATCAACGCTTTGTGTAAGTATTTTTGACACATAATCATTTCTTTGTTCTGTTTTGGTAGCAGCTGACTCAACTACGGGGTGGACTTGCCTAAAGCTTTTTTTTATATTCATCTAAAATATTACAATACATGATACAACTTACTAGACTTTTTAATTACTATACAACTATACAACACTACAGGGACGATACCACAGGGAGCAAAAGACAATGACTACCCCATGGCCATTACATAGAACATGCAACTGAATTACAACTAAATGTATAATTACAAAAAGCTACACATAAACGATTTTTACTGGTAAATACTAAGGCCAGTTTCACGTTGGATGTCAGACCAACATCGGCGCATGATGTTGAACAACAGCACTTAAATTTGATTATGTTAGCGATCTTTAATTTTATTTCTGTGTCATTGCATTTGACTCGAACCTTGAGCTTTTAGGTCAAAAAGATGAAAAACTTCCTCCCCGGCGGGGAATTGAACCCCGGTCTCCCGCGTGACAGGCGGGGATACTCACCACTATACTACCGAGGAAGTGAGTTATACGCGGTTTAATTTCATTATTTTTGTTTCTGCATTGTTAAACATGGGGACCTCTTCTGACAGATTATCCATCCTTGCGAAAGAGTGCATACCTTATGTACGGCCTTGCATGCCAATCAAAGGCCAAATGAAGTAAATTGATTTGCGTGCCTAATTTTGCTCATGCGTATTGACCTCAAGTTCTTTCTTCTTCTAGGCGAGAAAGGTATCAAGGGTGCACAATACATCAATTTTAGAGACAGCAAGCTTACAAGGCTATTAAAGGTATGTTGATGACAGCACAGGCCTCAAATCTTTAAAAAGGTGATGTAAATAGCTATTACCACCTCCTTAGGATTGAAATGGTTTAGAAGGAACTTTAGGCGCTTTGTTGTCATTCTACTGTGAGTTGTTTTGATATCTTGATTATTTTTCAAAATTACAGTGTCTTTTATATCTCAACTCATTTGAGGTTGCGACGTTATCAATTGTATGTATGTAGTGAAATTGCTGTAGCCTGTTACTCTTTGGCTGAGGAGCGTTGAGGCTGCACGCAGGCTAAATTGATGTAATAATTTAAATTGTATGTTGCGGAATTCTAAATCATGAAGCTGACACAGAAACTGAAACTGTGTAGTGAAAGGTCACATACTGATGCTTTTTCTATAGTTTTTTAAGGAAGGTTTTTATTTTGTAGGATTCACTCGGTGGAAATTGTCGAACTGTGATGATAGCACATATTAGTCCAGCTAGCATGTGTTTTGAAGAATCCAAGAATACGTTGAATTACGCTGACAGAGCTAAGAATATCAAACTCAAGGTAAATAATTCAAAATATGTCACAGTCAAATTTGCCTTTCTAACAGAGAGTCTAACCTCTTGTTTAGCGATAGAATCCTTCGTCATAATCTGTGAATTGTTTCACTCCAGGAGTAAATATTCTTGCCTTTTTGTTGATAAATCATCAAGTAAAACTTTTGAGCTCACGAGGATTTAAAGGTATGTTGAAACGAAATAAAGAAGGGAAAATGATGAAACAAATAGCATTGATCAATGTGAAAGCTTCTTCTTCTGTTGTGTCTGTTTGAAAATACGACGAATTTCTACAAAATCTAGAAAATTATTGTTCATTCAAAACTCTTGTAAAGAATAGCCTAAATTTTTGTGTGGCATGTTTGATATACCTTGATTTTGATCAACAGGTAAAGAGAAACCAATACAGTGTAAATTATCACATTGCACAATATCAAAATATAATTTCGGAACTGAGGCAAGAAATTCTCCGGTTGAAGACGAGGTTAATGGACAACGATCTCAAATCACAGCAAAGTAAGTGCCAAAACATCATGCTTCTTAGTTCCTCTTTCTGCCCCTTTCTGCCCCTTCCTGCCCCTTTCTGTTTATTCCTTCACTGCTGTAGAACCATCCTTTCTTTCCTGGTCATGTCTTCCTAGCTCTGATATGTGCACTCATATTGATTGACTGGCTGATTTGATCGCCTAATTTATTTGCTGTTTATTCATTGATGTACTTGTCAATTTATAGATTCTGCAACCTCAGCAACATTTCGTAGTTGCAAAGAGTCAAAGATTTTGGAAAAATTACGAACTGAACTCATCGAAAGTTTTCGTGAGCAAATGGAGATCAGGTATGAACTAATTATATTTTGTATTTTATTTGAATTAGAACAAACTATTCACTGTACCACGCAACAGCGATAACTTGATAACAAAGTTTGATACGGAGTCAATTTCTTGATACTTTCTTCTCGTTTGAATCTTGTTTGAAGATTTTCTTTGGCCAGTTTCAAACAGAAGAAATTTGATTATTATTCAATTCTGTTTTCAGGTTTTGTACAACTCGACGCTTTATCGAAAACCAACATCAACTTTTGTGTCGAAAGCTTCTCGTTTCCTGGTGGCAATTTCTCTTTTTGAAGCTGTATTCAGAAGCTATCCAGTCCCCAAGTACANAGGTATGAACTATTTATATTTGTATTTTATTTGAATTAGAACAAACTATTCACTGTACCACGCAACAGCGATAACTTGATAACAAAGTTTGATACGGAGTCAATTTCTTGATACTTTCTTCTCGTTTGAATCTTGTTTGAAGATTTTCTTTGGCCAGTTTCAAACAGAAGAAATTTGATTATTATTCAATTCTGTTTTCAGGTTTTGTACAACTCGACGCTTTATCGAAAACCAACATCAACTTTTGTGTCGAAAGCTTCTCGTTTCCTGGTGGCAATTTCTCTTTTTGAAGCTGTATTCAGAAGCTATCCAGTCCCCAAGTACAGTGCCAATCCTTAGCAGAGCCAATTACTGTATTTCTGTTCTTTGTTGAAATCTACAATGATTCTGTTCCTTTTTTAGGCGACAGCTGATTGATCTGGAAGATTCTTCAATGCGCATGGCCAATGAGTACACAAGACATACGCAAACCATTGACGAGTAAGTGATGACTTTTTATTCGAACAAAAATTCTGAGATTGGGCAATCATGTTTTCAATTGAAAAATCATAATTTAGCCCAATATGCAGCGGTGTAGTGATAAACCAAGGGTGTGGAGGATGTCTGTTGTCAAACCTGGGATGCTCTGCTTACTCAGTCATAATAAGGTTCTTGCTTAGGATGGTTTAGACTGATGGAATATATTTTGATATAAAGATTCATGCTTTTGATTTTTTTTGACAGTACAGATGAGTATGAAAATAAAATAACCGGTAATCATATAAAAGACAATGAAACGTAAAGCATAAAAATGAAAGAAAGAGTAGTACCTTCCTCATGAAAGCCGGACCAGTTTCAATCCACCCAGCTGCTCAAGGCAAGCAAAATGTATCAAGAGTAAAACTCGCGTTTCTGTTGATGTTTGTGGTTTATTCCAGCATATCGGTCGTGTGTACCTGTGCCTAGGTCTTCCATCTTCAAATTCTCAAATGAAAAGAGACCTTACGAAGTACACCAATTATTTTTGTCGACAAAGAATGGCTTTTATAGTCTTGAGATGCAAAGCTTCTGAGGAACGTCCCAAAAGGCGGTCCTTAATCCTTGGAAGATGTACACACCAGGGCTAAAAACCCATTCTTTTCTATGCTTCTTCATTTTTATTTTTGCTCTCTATTCGTAGATGGGAAAGAGAGAAAGCCAAGCGGGAATTGAGATTGAACATAGAACAAGTAGCTGCTGCAAATTCAGAACCGGTGATGAAGCCTCAGATCATAAAACGAAAAGTAATTTATCGAAGAAACAAAGTAGACCCCGCAGATATTAACAACAAAGACTTGGACACTGAGAAGGATTTATTGCGTTCTTATGATGAGGGTTGGGAACCAGCTGACGTCATCGAAGCAAGAGAGGAATTAATGCAGATTAGTATAAAGGAGAAAGACAATTTTGATCAGAAAAAAGAATTACAAGAAAGTTTAGAAATTTTGAGAAAAGAGAGAATAGAAATTGAGGAGAATTTACCGAAGAGAATAACTTGCGATGGACACAGAGAGTTGTTGAAATTACTATGTAATGTTCATGAACTAGAATTGAAAAATGCTGAATTGGAATCTTTGGCAATGTTAAAAGATCATTTAATGCAACAAAATTATTTGAGTCTGCAAAAACAAGAAGTTCGACAAAAATTATGCGATGAAATTATTCAACTGCAAAGGACTGCATTAGAAGGTAAGACATCTTGTAAAATTTATTTATCGTTGGCACAAATATTATTGACAGGTTATCTGTCTTGTGAGTTGCAAAGATAACTTGGTTCTTCTCAGAAAATTGAATCAAAATTGCAGCACGACTAGTGACATCAACGAGTATTTGTAGAAACTGAACGGATGTAAAACTTTCAGACCTATAGCGAAATTTGCCATGAGCAAATTTCAAATGTTAGCACATTTTATTTTCTAAGTTCAAGTGTTATCTTTTCCGATCTTATCTGACGACTTAAAGTAACCATTATCAACAGAAAATAACTCGGTCAGCAAAAAGTGTTTCCTCTTATCCTGTTATACTCTCGGTGTCCCAAGAAACCAATAGCATATAACAATACTCGAAGAACAAGGAAAGCTATCTTTTCTAATGATAGAAATCTTGTTAAAATCATCTACTCTTACAAGCAATTTGTAATATTACATTCGTTCTTATGGCTGCTTGCATTTCTTCGTAAACTGAGGGACAGTGCAAAATTTATTTTATTACATGGCCGGTGCAAAATGCAACAGGGCAGCTACTTTTTTTGAGCTTATAAAGAACAAGGTCAACACTTTTTATTGGGCAAATATGTACGGGGCAGTAACTTTTTTATGAGCTCAAGGTGCAGTTTGAAACATAAAATTGTTCATTTTGAAGACAAAATTGCAAATTATGCAAGATGAGAAATGATTGAAGAGATTTGTATAAAATGATGTAAAATGTCCATGTCAATTGTCTGCAAGAACAATTGTCTAAAAAGTCAGTCACATCTTGTCTTCTTCAAAGTCAATATTTTGTTGACATAAACTTGTAAGAACAAAAGTGGATTTTGTAATGGTCATTAGCAAATTCATCTGTCGTACTATAGTACTATAACATCTAATGCTCGCGAATGCGGGGCAGATACATTTTTTAAGACAAAAGTGACGGGGCAGTTGATTTTTTTGCAGTAATTTTATACGGGGTAAGCAGATTTTTTTGCAAGAATTTTTCTTCTCCACCGGCCATGTAATATAATAAATTTTGCACTGTCCCTGAGTTTGAAGCATGACAAATTGTTCGTGTTATTTTTTCAGACAACGGCATTGAGACTTCACCAGAATTAGAAGTACTGTATCAGATGTATCAACAACAGCTAAGTGATGCTGACATTGCAATTGGATATGGTTCAACACCAAGTATTAGAGGGGTAGGTGCTTTGTTTCTATCAAGTCGTTAGCTGCTCCTTGCAAACATACTGTCGTTTCATTAATGTCGTTACTAGAAATGAACTGAAATAGCCTTAAAGCTGTTTGCGTAAGTAGCACTAACCTCGATATTCCTTTCAGCTATTCCAAAAAGAGTCTGAATCGAACGATATTTTGATAGATATTGTAGAATTTTCGAATGTTCACAACAGTAAAAGAAGCTCTAAGGTCACTCGATCGAACTTTTCGTATAAGAACGTATAGAAATATCGCTCGATCCAGACTCTTTTGTAGAATAGCTAGAAGGTCTATTGGGCTCTCTCGCAAAAGCCTCAACTATGAAAATATGCGAAATGGCTCAATTTAATACAATTTCCCTTCCATTTTGAAACTTTTGTTTTCATTGGCATCTTGAAAATCTTTAGCTTGTGTATATCATACAACGATTCTTGTATTGAAAGTATATTGAAGAGATCCTTTCTTATTCTCCGTAGGGTGCAAGTGGCGGAATTCAAGAATTAAGACCGAACCAATTTTTATACGGTAGGTGTCCTTCCTTTATTTAAAAGCTACTCAGAAGCGATATTTGCCTTAAAAATTTAAATGACATAAATTATAATAATTAGCAATTTATTGACAGTCGAAGCAAGTATCTGTGAATAATTAAGATAGCTAAAAGTATTTACAAGATACATCATTAATATTAATTTATTATAAAATAATTACATTATTAGAATACATATCATACACAACAAATTTACAACAGAAATTCCCCAAAGCCTACAGCTCCGTTTACGTTATATTCGCCTTTTAGACATTTAGAAAGAATCTCGGCCAAGGTCTAGAATTAATACGTAATATCACTTTCAACAGGCAATGTTCCTTCGCTAACGACAGTAATGGAAGATGGGATATCGAATACGAGGCCGGATGCAAGGAAAACGAGAAAGACATGGATTGAAAGCGTTTCTGATGTGGAAGGAGATGAGAGGTAGGCCTGATTTGTTAGTTTGTGTTCGCGCGTAATTATACACTATGCGATTACGCGGTGTAGGATTGACTATTAACTTGTGTTGATGTTTTNAAGATAGCTAAAAGTATTTACAAGATACATCATTAATATTAATTTATTATAAAATAATTACATTATTAGAATACATATCATACACAACAAATTTACAACAGAAATTCCCCAAAGCCTACAGCTCCGTTTACGTTATATTCGCCTTTTAGACATTTAGAAAGAATCTCGGCCAAGGTCTAGAATTAATACGTAATATCACTTTCAACAGGCAATGTTCCTTCGCTAACGACAGTAATGGAAGATGGGATATCGAATACGAGGCCGGATGCAAGGAAAACGAGAAAGACATGGATTGAAAGCGTTTCTGATGTGGAAGGAGATGAGAGGTAGGCCTGATTTGTTAGTTTGTGTTCGCGCGTAATTATACACTATGCGATTACGCGGTGTAGGATTGACTATTTAACTTGTTTTGATGTTTTTTTCTCTGATATTGAAGATTTTAATGAGTTATTTTGGACAGTACTAAGAAACAATTTTCGTCTGCATATCTACCATTTAATGTCAAACTGTCAGTTACAAAGTAGTTGCAATGCTTGAACGGATTTGACAAGTTTTGTAGAAAGCTTAGGCCTGATATTGTCAAATATCGAAAGTCGATTGCCACAATATGTATTTCCTTACTAGTTGCCTTAATAGGTTTTGTTGTGTGATCAGAAATTTTGTATATATCGATTTTCTTTCGTAGCCCACCCAAAGATTTCCAAGTGAATGTAGGCCAACAATCAAACTCCAAAATAAGTATAACTCCACTAATTCGACAAGATACATCAACTACATTTACGCTGGATGACGATCCAAGCACAGGTATAAACAAAATTTTCTCCACTTTCTAGTTTGTTGTTTTCGAATAAATTCTCACTGCTTCTGAAGATTTAGGAAAAGCATGATGCTTTATTATCATTATCATCATCATCTTTTTATTTATAGTAGGCAAAACTACAATTTCTAAATGAATTTGAACATTATTTACTAGATAAAAACTTAAAAAGTCTATCCTGTTAGGAAGCCAATCTGTGGTTCTTCATTTGTAGTTGGAAAACATTTACAATTTAACTAGTAGAAAAGGTTTATTCTTTGCCTTGAAATTGAAGTCATGCCTGAAGTCAACTGCAAATGTTAAGTAGCTGCAAGGAAGATCTTGATTTGAGGCTTTGTGCCCATCTATCTTCCTTGTCTCCCTCCAAAATTTAACTTAATATTTGTTAAAAACAGTACTTAAAATAAATGTAGATCTGACTCAATTGTAAATCAAAACGTTCCTGTAATTTTCTTACTGTCACGCCACGCCTATCGCTTGGGTAATTAACAAAGAACCACGCCCAATTTCCCCAAACTGTGAGCCTGTAAACATTTCTCATTTTAGGCACTGGTTAAAACAATTTAGATCCTACTGAAAGCAATTTTACTGCCATTGGCGTACCCCTGAATTTATCACAAAAATCAACAACACTATATTTCGTTTTTTATGGAGAGACTACTGTATTTCAATTTCAAACATAGCTCTTTTTTATATTTAAGTCTATTATCTTATCTATCCCTTTCTCTTCAGATTATTATGCTTTGTTTTTTACTATTTTAGCTGAAGATACCAACCAGTCGACAACTAAAATCAGAAAGCGAAGAATAAAGAAACGCTATGCACAAGGATCATTAAGTGATCATGAAGTGCGATACAGAACGACGAAGAGAAACGAAAACATTTTTGCAAAGGCAACGAAATCAGAAACTAAATTACTGACAAACATAAACAAAAATCCGGTGACGAAGAGACTCGTTCGTATATCCAATAGTATGAATGATTTGTCAGTTATCAAAACACCAAAGAATGATACGAGCAGTGTTGAGGATTTGCAGACGATAGAGGATGATGAAGATAAAACGCCTAGGCCTAGGCCGAGGCAGAGATCAAGCTCATTGGACATGGGAAGAGGTTAGTATGAAATTTAATCTATTAACACCCGGGGGGATCCGCATTTCATTATCAAATCCAATACAAATTATCGTTTTGAAGGGGGTATAGCAAGCTAGAAAAATTCATGTCACATCATAGGCTTCAAATCTTCAAAATAGATGTAGTGTAAATATGGCAATTAATCTTCCTTTTGATTGAATGGCTTGAAAGGAACTTTAAATACTTCACTGTAATTCTACCGTTAAATTTTTTGTTTGAGATTGTGACGCCATCAAATCCCTAAATCGTAAACCAATAGGGCGATCGACTGTTTACGTACTGACCTTTGTTATTTATGGTTTGCTTGAAAATTCTAAGATTTTTTCCCCATTAATTTAAAAGCTACTATGGTTTTAATTTCTTTCAAAACTCTGCTTGAATTATTTCATGAAAACGAAAACACATTTGAAAATAATCAAGATATTAAAAATGTCAACGGTAGAATTACAGCAGAGTATCGAAAATTCCTTTCAGGCCATTCAGTCCAAAGAAAAATCTAAATAGCAATTTACACCAGCTTCTTGTGGATGGGAAGCCTGTGCTTCATGTGACAGATTAATGTCAAGTATATAATCCTTTGAAATGGACATGTTGGAAGACTTAGCCTATACGTCATATCATGAGGATATAGTCCATTTCACTTCAAGAAAATTGTTTAATCGGCCATAAAAATCCATCCAAAAGACGCAAAGGTTCATGATAGAACATTCCTCGACCCCATCATCTATCATTTTGAGATGGGATTAAAGTCGGAAAAGTTAATTGGGGTCAATTTCTAAAACTATATCACTTCGACTTAGATAACCAATAACCAAATGTGATCTTCAGATAGGAGGAAAGTTCAAATGACAATTTTTTACGTTGAATAGACAATCGGGAAGTCGAAGATATGAGCAGTTCTTTATCTAGGGGGAAGATCATGACCTTTGCATTAGCTTTTTGGCTTAGACATAGACAGAGGTCATAGATTATGAGAAGGATATGTTTAATTTCAGACACCTACTAATACATCAGAAACTTTTGGTAGCAACGATTACGAAAAAAGGAGTAGAAAGTACAACTCAACGTAAGGGGATCATGTTGGTCGCGTCAAAGGTCATGTTTATTAGACATAAGAAGGTGTAATCGATATTAGACACCGGGAAATTTTTTTGTCATTTACGATGAACCCGGACTCGGAATTTAGAGAAGTTGCCAGTCTAATATTTCATCAATACTGTATTAAAGGAAAAACGTCGCCTTAGCGAGATCAAGTTATCACGTCCAGAGATGGTGTAAGTTTATTCCAGACGTTGGGAAATACAATATCCAAAGTTACGATGAAACTGGACGCACAGGACAAGAAAAGTCGGAAGTCCAACACATGATCAATACTTTATCTTGAAGAAAGAGTTAGCCATAAACAGGTTACTTTCTGCTAAAAAAAGACAGAGTTCGAGTTCGAGAAGGTGTAGTTTTGATTTCACACCCCAAGAAATTTCTTGTGTACTCAATCAAAATGACCCTATATCAAATTTAGACAGGTTGAAAGTCTAATGTTTCATCAATGCTATATTAAAAGCAAAANGTATAAACTAATTATATTTTATATTTTATTTGAATTAGAACAAACTATTCACTGTACCACGCAACAGCAACAACTTGATAACAAAGTTTGATACGGAGTCAATTTCTTGATACTTTCTTCTCGTTTGAATCTTGTTTGAAGATTTTCTTTGGCCAGTTTCAAACAGAAGAAATTTTATTATTATTCAATTCTGTTTTCAGGTTTTGTACAACTCGACGCTTTATCGAAAACCAACATCAAATTTTGTGTCGAAAGCTTCTCGTTTCCTGGTGGCAATTTCTCTTTTTGAAGCTGTATTCAGGAGCTATCCAGTCCCCAAGTGCAGTGCCAATCCTTAACAGAGCCAATTACTGTATTTCTGTTCTTTGTTGAAATCTACAATAATTCTGTTCCTTTTTTAGGCGACAGCTGATTGATCTGGAAGATTCTTCAATGCGCATGGCCAATGAGTACACAAGACATACGCAAACCATTGACGAGTAAGTGATGACTTTTTATTCGAACAAAAATTCTGAGATTGAGCAATCATGTTTTCAATTGAAAAATCATAATTTAGCCCAATATGCAGCGGTGTAGTGATAAGCCAAGGGTGTGGAGGATGTCTGTTGTCAAACCTGGGATGCTCTGCTTACTCAGTCATGATAGTCATGCTTAGGATGGTTTAGACTGACGGAATATATTTTGATACAAAGTTTCATGCTTTTGACTGGTCAGTGAAAGAGACTTACAAAGTACACAAATTTTTTTTTGTCGATAAAGAATAGCTTTTATAGCCTTAGGGTGCAAATTCTGAGGAACGTACCCAGAGGCGGTCATTTGTCGTTGGAAGCTGCGCACACCAAGGCTAAAAACCCATTATTCTGTACCAAAAAGACTTTGTTTCTATGTTTTCTTTATTTTAATTGTTCCTTCTAATCGTAGATGGGATAGAGAGAAAGCCAAGCGGGAATTGAGATTGAATATAGAGCAAGTAGCTGCTGCAAATTCAGAACTGGTGATGAAGCCTCAGATCATAAAACGAAAGGTAATTTATCGAAGAAACAAAGGAGACCCCGCAGATATTAACAACAAAGACTTGGACACTGAAAAGGATTTATTGCGTTCTTATGATGAGGGTTGGGAACCAGCTGACCTCATCGAAGCAAGAGAGGAATTAATGCAGATTAGTATAAAGGAGAAAGACAATTTTGATCAGAAAAAAGAATTACAAGAAAGTTTAGAAATTTTGAGAAAAGAGAGAATAGAAATTGAGGAGAATTTACCGAAGAGAATAACTTGCGATGGACACAGAGAGTTGTTGAAATTACTATGTAATGTTCATGAACTGGAATTGAAAAATGCTGAATTGGAATCTTTGGCAATGTTAAAAGATCATTTAATGCAACAAAATTATTTGAGTCTGCAAAAACAAGAAGTTCGACAAAAATTATGCGATGAAATTATTCAACTGCAAAGGACTGCATTAGAAGGTAAGATATCTTGTACATTTATTTATTGTTGGCACAAACATTATTGACAAGTTGTCTGTCTTGTGAGTTGCAAAGATAACACGTGGTTCTTCTCAGAAAATTGAATCAAAATGGCAGCACGACTAGTGACATCAACGAGTATTTGTAGAAACTGAACGGATGTAAAACTTTCAGACCTATAGCGAAATTTGCCATGGGCTAATTTCAATAGACAATAACGCTAAAGATGGCGGCTCCAAAGACTCTGTTGTGTTTGCTGCAAAGCATGCTCGTAAAAAGCTCCCTGACGACCACCTGACGACTTAAAACTTTTGGTCTGCCGTTTCGACCAGCTAGCTTGAATTCGAATCGACCTTGAATTCGAATGCAACATGGTTCGAAAGTAAACCTTTCCAAAGCAAAAAAAGTAAAGTTTTGATTCGAATTGAAGTTTTAGTTAAAGATTCGCGTTCGAATTACGAAATTTTCCTCCGAACTTTACCACAGCTAGCCAGTCGAAACAGCAGACCAAAATTTATATGTTGTAAGTGGTTGTCAGGGAGCTTTTTACCAGCATGCTTTGCGCGGCCGCCATCTTTAGCGTTATTGTCTATTATTCGCACATTTTATTTTCTCATTTCAAGTGTTATCTTTTCGGATCTTATCTGACGACTTTAAGTAACCATTATCAACAGAAAATAACTCAGTTAGCAACAAGTTTTCCTCTTATCCTGTATCCTGTTATACTCTTGGTGTCCCAAGAAACCAATAGCATATAACAATACTCGAAGAACAAGGAAAGCTATCATTTCTAATGATAGAAATCTTGTTAAAATCATCTACTCTTACAAGCAGTTTGTAATATTACATTCGTTCTTATGGCTGCTTGCATTTCTTCGTAAACTGAGTTTGAAGCATGACAAATGTTTCGTATTATTTTTTCAGACAACGGCATCGAGACTTCACCAGAATTAGAAGTACTATATCAGATGTATCAACAACAGCTAAGTGATGCTGACATTGCAATTGGATATGGTTCAACACCAAGTATTAGAGGGGTAAGTGTTTTGTTTCTATCATGTCGCTAGCTGCTCCTTGCAAACATACTGTCGTTTCATTAATGTCGTTACTAGACATGAACTGAAATAGCCTTAAAGCTGTTTGCGTAAGTAGCACTAGCACTAACCTCGATATTCCTTTCAGCTGTTCCAAAAAGAGTCTGAATCGAACGATATTTTGATAGATATTGTAGAATTTTCGAATGTGCACAACAGTAAAAGAAGCTTTAGCATCACTCAATCGAACCTTTCGAATAAGAACGTACAGAAATATCACTCGATCCAGACTCTTTTGTAGAATAGCTAGAAGGTCTATTGGGCTCTCACCCAAAAGCCTAAACTTTAAAAATATGCGAAATGGCTAATACAATTTCCCTTCCATTTTGAAACTTTTGTTTTCATTTGCATCTTGAAAATCTTTAGCTTGTGTATATCATACAACGATTCCTGTATTGAAAGTATATTGAAGAGATTCTTTCTTATTCTCCCTAGGGTGCAAGTGGCGGAATTCAAGAATTAAGACCGAACCAATTTTTATACGGTAGGTGTCCTTCCTTTATTTAAAAAGCTACTCAGAAGCGATATTTTCCTTAAAAATTTAAATGATATAAATTATAATAATTAGCAATTTATTGACAGTTGAAGCAAGTATCTGTGAATAATTAAGATAGCTAAAAGTATTTACAAGATACATCATTAATATTAATTTATTATAAAATAATTACATTATTAGAATACATATCATACACAACAAATTTACAACAGAAATTCCCCAAAGCTTAAAGCTCCGTTTACGTTATATTCGCCTTTTAGACATTTAGAAAGAATCTCGGCCAAGGTCTAGAATTAATACGTAATATCACTTTCAACAGGCAATGTTCCTTCGCTAACGACAGTAATGGAAGATGGGATATCGAATACGAGGCCGGATGCAAGGAAAACGAGAAAGACATGGATTGAAAGCGTTTCTGATGTGGAAGGAGATGAGAGGTAGGCCTGATTTGTTAGTTTGTGTTCGCGCGTAATTATACACTATGAGATTAAGCTACCACTAAGTACGGTGGTGTAGGATTGACTATTTAACGTGTTTTGATGTTTTTTTCTCCGTTATTGAAGATTTTAATGAGATATTTTGGACAGTACTAAGAAAAAATTGTCATCTGCATATCTACCATTTAATGTCAAACTGTCAGTTACAAAGTAGTTGCAATGCTTGAACGGATTTGACAAGTTTTGTAGAAAGCTTAGGCCTGATATTGTCAAATATCGAAAGTCGATTGCCACAATATGTATTTCCTTACTAGTTGCCTTAATAGGTTTTGTTGTGTGATCAGAAATTTTGTATATATCGATTTTCTTTCGTAGCCCACCCAAAGATTTCCAAGTGAATGTAGGCCAACAATCAAACTCCAAAATAAGTATAACTCCACTAATTCGACAAGATACATCAACTACATTTACGCTGGATGACGATCCAAGCACAGGTATAAACAAAATTTTCTCCACTTTCTAGTTTGTTGTTTTCGAATAAATTCTCACTGCTTCTGAAGATTTAGGAAAAGCATGATGCTTTATTATCATTATCATCATCATCTTTTTATTTATAGTAGGCAAAACTACAATTTCTAAATGAATTTGAACATTATTTACTAGATAAAAACTTAAAAAGTCTATCCTGTTAGGAAGCCAATCTGTGGTTCTTCATTTGTAGTTGGAAAACATTTACAATTTAACTAGTAGAAAAGGTTTATTCTTTGCCTTGAAATTGAAGTCATGCCTGAAGTCAACTGCAAATGTTAAGTAGCTGCAAGGAAGATCTTGATTTGAGGCTTTGTGCCCATCTATCTTCCTTGTCTCCCTCCAAAATTTAACTTAATATTTGTTAAAAACAGTACTTAAAATAAATGTAGATCTGACTCAATTGTAAATCAAAACGTTCCTGTAATTTTCTTACTGTCACGCCACGCCTATCGCTTGGGTAATTAACAAAGAACCACGCCCAATTTCCCCAAACTGTGAGCCTGTAAACATTTCTCATTTTAGGCACTGGTTAAAACAATTTAGATCCTACTGAAAGCAATTTTACTGCCATTGGCGTACCCCTGAATTTATCACAAAAATCAACAACACTATATTTCGTTTTTTATGGAGAGACTACTGTATTTCAATTTCAAACATAGCTCTTTTTTATATTTAAGTCTATTATCTTATCTATCCCTTTCTCTTCAGATTATTATGCTTTGTTTTTTACTATTTTAGCTGAAGATACCAACCAGTCGACAACTAAAATCAGAAAGCGAAGAATAAAGAAACGCTATGCACAAGGATCATTAAGTGATCATGAAGTGCGATACAGAACGACGAAGAGAAACGAAAACATTTTTGCAAAGGCAACGAAATCAGAAACTAAATTACTGACAAACATAAACAAAAATCCGGTGACGAAGAGACTCGTTCGTATATCCAATAGTATGAATGATTTGTCAGTTATCAAAACACCAAAGAATGATACGAGCAGTGTTGAGGATTTGCAGACGATAGAGGATGATGAAGATAAAACGCCTAGGCCTAGGCCGAGGCAGAGATCAAGCTCATTGGACATGGGAAGAGGTTAGTATGAAATTTAATCTATTAACACCCGGGGGGATCCGCATTTCATTATCAAATCCAATACAAATTATCGTTTTGAAGGGGGTATAGCAAGCTAGAAAAATTCATGTCACATCATAGGCTTCAAATCTTCAAAATAGATGTAGTGTAAATATGGCAATTAATCTTCCTTTTGATTGAATGGCTTGAAAGGAACTTTAAATACTTCACTGTAATTCTACCGTTAAATTTTTTGTTTGAGATTGTGACGCCATCAAATCCCTAAATCGTAAACCAATAGGGCGATCGACTGTTTACGTACTGACCTTTGTTATTTATGGTTTGCTTGAAAATTCTAAGATTTTTTCCCCATTAATTTAAAAGCTACTATGGTTTTAATTTCTTTCAAAACTCTGCTTGAATTATTTCATGAAAACGAAAACACATTTGAAAATAATCAAGATATTAAAAATGTCAACGGTAGAATTACAGCAGAGTATCGAAAATTCCTTTCAGGCCATTCAGTCCAAAGAAAAATCTAAATAGCAATTTACACCAGCTTCTTGTGGATGGGAAGCCTGTGCTTCATGTGACAGATTAATGTCAAGTATATAATCCTTTGAAATGGACATGTTGGAAGACTTAGCCTATACGTCATATCATGAGGATATAGTCCATTTCACTTCAAGAAAATTGTTTAATCGGCCATAAAAATCCATCCAAAAGACGCAAAGGTTCATGATAGAACATTCCTCGACCCCATCATCTATCATTTTGAGATGGGATTAAAGTCGGAAAAGTTAATTGGGGTCAATTTCTAAAACTATATCACTTCGACTTAGATAACCAATAACCAAATGTGATCTTCAGATAGGAGGAAAGTTCAAATGACAATTTTTTACGTTGAATAGACAATCGGGAAGTCGAAGATATGAGCAGTTCTTTATCTAGGGGGAAGATCATGACCTTTGCATTAGCTTTTTGGCTTAGACATAGACAGAGGTCATAGATTATGAGAAGGATATGTTTAATTTCAGACACCTACTAATACATCAGAAACTTTTGGTAGCAACGATTACGAAAAAAGGAGTAGAAAGTACAACTCAACGTAAGGGGATCATGTTGGTCGCGTCAAAGGTCATGTTTATTAGACATAAGAAGGTGTAATCGATATTAGACACCGGGAAATTTTTTTGTCATTTACGATGAACCCGGACTCGGAATTTAGAGAAGTTGCCAGTCTAATATTTCATCAATACTGTATTAAAGGAAAAACGTCGCCTTAGCGAGATCAAGTTATCACGTCCAGAGATGGTGTAAGTTTATTCCAGACGTTGGGAAATACAATATCCAAAGTTACGATGAAACTGGACGCACAGGACAAGAAAAGTCGGAAGTCCAACACATGATCAATACTTTATCTTGAAGAAAGAGTTAGCCATAAACAGGTTACTTTCTGCTAAAAAAAGACAGAGTTCGAGTTCGAGAAGGTGTAGTTTTGATTTCACACCCCAAGAAATTTCTTGTGTACTCAATCAAAATGACCCTATATCAAATTTAGACAGGTTGAAAGTCTAATGTTTCATCAATGCTATATTAAAAGCAAAANCGTCGCCTTAGCGAGATCAAGTTATCACGTCCAGAGATGGTGTAAGTTTATTCCAGACGTTGGGAAATACAATATCCAAAGTTACGATGAAACTGGACGCACAGGACAAGAAAAGTCGGAAGTCCAACACATGATCAATACTTTATATCGAAGAAAGAGTTAGCCATAAACAGGTTACTTTCTGCTAAAAATAGACAGAGTTCGAGTTGCCCCGAGAAGGTGTAGTTTTGATTTCACACCCAGAGAAATTTCTTGTGTACTCAATCAAAATGACCCTATATCAAATTTAGACAGGTTGAAAGTCTAATGTTTCATCAATGCTATATTAAAAGCAAAAGCGCCGCTTTTTTGCTCATGTCAAAGTCAAAGATCGAGTTGTCTCGACTAAGGGATAGGGAAGGCGTGAGTCTGTTTCCAGACACCTCTAATTTAATTTCAATATTTACGTTTAGACTTGTTTTCAGCTTGTAGGATTAGCAAATCGAAACTTGAGATTTAGATAGAGAGGGTTATGCCACTAGTCATTTATGGCATTTCCAAGTAGCAGTTTTCCATAGTTGTCCTAACAAGAATATTTATTTCCTTTTAGGAGCTGGGAATTTTCCTTCCTTGAAATAGATAGTATTTTCCACTCATTGCATTGAATGACATTGTCCTCTTTATTTAGGTGTTTGGTTATTTCAAACTTGGCCTAACCAGTTTTTCATACACCACTGCAGATTACAGGAATTCTAAGCATATAAAAATGGCTCAAGCCACTCAGATTCAAATTCTAGCCTATCAGATATCAGTACTTCCTGTTGACATAGATCAGTTACCCAAATATGGTTTGGCACGTGTCAAGGCCTATTGTATTAGCAAGACTTTTTATTGGCTAGAGATGCTTAGCTATATCTTAGATCGATTTTGCGTTTCTTACAGATACGCATTATGACCTTTATCTTGGAAATGCTAACTGATTTAAGTGTGAAAAACAAGTTTAGTCTAGGACTGATTATCCTGTCTCTCATAGCAATCGCCTTTCAGCTTGATAAAAGTATCNGATTACAGGAATTCTAAGCATATAAAAATGGCTCAAGCCACTCAGATTCAAATTCTAGCCTATCAGATATCAGTACTTCCTGTTGACATAGATCAGTTACCCAAATATGGTTTGGCACGTGTCAAGGCCTATTGTATTAGCAAGACTTTTTATTGGCTAGAGATGCTTAGCTATATCTTAGATCGATTTTGCGTTTCTTACAGATACGCATTATGACCTTTATCTTGGAAATGCTAACTGATTTAAGTGTGAAAAACAAGTTTAGTCTAGGACTGATTATCCTGTCTCTCATAGCAATCGCCTTTCAGCTTGATAAAAGTATCTTAAAATAGGTAACTTAATGAAAACGACAATCTATTTAAGTTTGTATGACGCATTTCAGTTACACTGTATCCATCATTAACTGAAGGCCAAGGAGCATTATGACAAGGTTTAGATTTAAAGAATGAGTAACAATACTAAATCTAAGTATCTAAGAGAATTCTTAAATTATAACGGTAATTATGAAGACAACAAGAATAAAAAATACTGTAGACTCAGATCCTAAACATTTCCTTTGATAATCTTCCCAAATAAAACTCTTTATTATCGACGTAGTTTTATTCACGAGGTTTATTGGCCAAAATAACCAGCAGACACGTGAAACTAAGCCTTCTTTATTTTTTGGTTCCTGTTTTTATTTGTTCGTATATTATTTTCCTAGAACTTTTGATTCGCAAAGTAAATACAATCAACTTTATGCATTTTATTTTTCAGAGAAGCTTCGACTTCGCCTAGCAATTCAAGCTGCTGAAAAACAAGCCAAGAAACAATTATTGAAGAAACAAAGTGAAGCGAATATTCCAATTCCAAGAATTAGTAAAAAGAAAATTTCCATGGATGAAATGTCAGTTGTTACAGTTGAATCAAGGACTAATGTGAAACCTTCTCCACATTCTGAAAGAGATCGTGAGTTTCAAAGTACTTTGATTTTTAGTGGTTAACTATTAATAACTTATGGTGTCTTTTGAAATCCCACCAGAAAGGAGAATAATATTTTTGCAACCACATCTGAACAGATAGGCAGAATCTTGATATGTTTCTGCTGCAGTGCTTTCAAATTGCCATGTTCGAATTGAATATGCAAATTTTCAGCAGTAAGTGTCAATTTTCTGCTTGAAAGCGGCGAGCAAGAAAGAAGCGTTCTGCGAAAAACATCCTGAAGAAACTTTCATATCACCGCCCAGCCTAAATATTTAAATTTTAATGCAAGTTTGTTTGTAGTGTGATGTACATTATATTTCCTTGTACTTTTACAAAAACATATATTCCATTCACATTGGTAGAAAATATAATTTCATACTTGAAGGTGATGATTTGACAATTTACTAAAAAAGAGCTCAAACCGTAAGAAATGTGAACTCATATTTCTCGAAATTCTAGTACTAAACAATTTTTGAGACATATTTTGAAACATTTCTTGGTGTTTATTTATTGTTTCCACCTGGAGCTGATTATTACATTATTTTCTCTCAGATGATCCAAGAATGATGCCGAATATTCCAGCACAACACTCAATTTCATACACTGGTACACCAACCGCAAGAGGGCCTACGACGAGAAGACAACATAAACAGCCTCAAAATGACAAAGTTGTCGCGTTTGGTGGAACTATGAATCCTCCATCAAAAACAACAAAACAAGCAAAGAAAACAAAACCTGGACTTGGAATCGGAATCGGAATGGGGGATGGACTTGCAGTGAGCGGATTTTCAGTTGGAACAAAACCAATCAAACCGGGACATAAAAGGTTTTAAGCGAAGTGGTAAATTTTGATGCTTGTCTGCTACGTCAAATCACAGAGCAAATCAGATGAAACTTCAACATGAACATAGAAGGTTTTAAGGCAAGTAAGACAGTTTTATGCTTGTATCAGATTATTGCAGGAGTGAATATTTTCGACATAGCCGTACATCAGAGTGTAGGGTCGAAATGAAGAAACCAATCTAGCAGTAAAGACAGATTCAAGACGGGAAGAAATCATTAGTAGAGGGAAGAAATTAGGAATCTGTGAAGCATATTCACCCCTGGATTATTGGCGTATTCGATGCAGGAAAAAGTGACACAAGAGTCCGACGCTCTTAAATCATTAGACGATGTTTGCTGCTTGATTGTATTGTATTATTAACACCACGTAAAGCATAGCAAATTAGCTGAAAGAAAGTTGCTGGATGTAAACCTACTAACTTTTGTCAAAATGAGATTTTTAGAATATAGGCCAGGATGTAGTAAATTAATACAGATGTGTAAATTTAGATTTAAAGCAAGCTTCATAAGTTTGTTGTGATGAAACAATAAATAATTACCTCCACTAATATATTGTATCAACTTTGATAGAAAGTATATTTGAAATACTGTAAAAAAACCTTCAAGCACATCATGCAGCAGACTGTTGATCTTGCCCGCAGACATTTATTGGTACAACCGATTTGTCGCATACATTTTTTTAAAACTATGGACAAGCTTCAGTACTGAAAATTTCTTAGGTGTTACTTGGGTTTCCTAAGTAAGAAATAGCAGATAAGCTAAAAAAAACTGATGTATTGTTGCATATATTGGATATACATGTTGTTTTTCACAAATGCATCAAATATCTTAAATTTAAAATCCTATTGATGCGAACGATCAATTTGCTTGACGATCCCACACCCGATCCCACAGTACTAGTTTCTTAAACTTTGTCCCTTAGAAAAAAGAGTGTACTTTGATATTTTTACAGAATTTAAGAATGTTGAAGGATCAACCCGCTACGGCTGTCAATGCGGAGATTATCAGAGCAGATTTTGCGGTCCCTTGGACTGTGAGAAGCAACAAGACAAGACACTCATAAAGCATGGTCAAACATATTAGGGATCCCTTTTAAACAACTGTTATGGTCACATAGCGCTGTTGATAGCTCAGCTGCTTAATGAATTTATGGGCGGTCAAAAATGTCAGATCTCCATTCTGCGAATTTCTATTAGTTTTCTAGATATTGGTGGTAAGCTTGTTTAAAGAATGCGCCGACCACTTATCTTGTTATCTTTTGAAAGTATGCTGCTTTGATTTGAATACATAAGTTTGTTACGTGAAAATTCAATTTTTGGTTGATGCATGTGACCATTTGTACCGCAGCTTCTAACAGTCAAATAATAATGAATATTATTGTACGTTAAAGTGCAATGTCTATCTTGCTAAAATTTGACGCTAGTTTAGATTGATGCTGACCAAATCGTTTATACAAGCCCTGCAGCTTCCTACCCCCTTGATTCGTTTCAATTATGCAAAATACCCCAAACTGATCAAACATTGTCTGCATATCAACCATTGATTTGAGCGCGAAAATTGCGGACTTGCTACGTAATTGTTGTTCTTTTGCCTGACTAAACGAACGAGACTTGTAGCAACTAACATCTCTTCATTTCTTTCTTTCAAATTTTTGACACTCGTAGTTTACAAAGGTTATTAACACCAACTAACTGCTAAACAAGGAAATCAAAAAGTACTTAAGTCTGTCTCACAGATGTCAGGCGAAAATATCCGGGAATAAGCTAATCAAATTGTTTTGTAGACTTAATTTTGCGTTATCGCAAATCTCACCTGACATCTAATATGAGACTGACTTTAAAGGGTCTGGGACAAGGTAAGGAACAAACCCTTCTTATGAAACCAAACTTTCGCCCTGATAACTATCTTGTATATTTGAGATAATCATTTGTATATTTGTATTATATTAGTATCATTTAGATTTAGATTTGTAGTACTAGCTAAGATGATTGTTTTCTTAACATAGAGAAAGCTCAAAGCGTCTAACTTCAGGTTTTGTTAACATAAATTGTAGATAAGGGACCATTCATCATTTACAGAGGGGTTGGCACCGAAGAGAAATGTTTTCTGATCCAAACATTTTCTTACCCAACTCAAAAAGTGATAGAAAAACATCTATCAATACCTTTTTATGTCAGAAAATTTCCTTTACCCACCACATTTCTCTTCGGTAAAAACCCTTCTGTAAATAATGAACGGTCCCTAGTATCTGAATAGATCTTTTCCTGCGCATAGAGAAGGGGACTGGAACAAGCGATTCGATGTGGGAAGTTGCATTTGTTTTTAATTGTTTTGTTCTCGAACAGCCCTCATCTATGACGAGACTGAATCGCTCGTTCCAATTATTTTTTCTGTTGATTAAGAGGTCTATCTCGTTTGTAGAAATTAGATTGTAGATTATTGTGATAACTGCATATGTAGATTCGGAGTTATGTGATTAGCAATACCAAGCTGGTGAAGAGATAGATTTTAATATTTGACAGATCGTTCTGAAAAGGATGGCTTGAAAGTTGTGATATTATTCCAATTTTCAACCAAGTTTCACAGAGTTTGCTTCGAGTTTGTTACAAAGTTTAGGCACACAAAATTATTGCCTGTAGCGGCTTAATGCTTTCCAGTAGGCTTGTGTCGAAATAGAAGTTAAATTTTTGGATATGAAGTGAACAAAATGATGAGAATTATAATTGAGGTGAATTGTTAAGAGTTGATTATTTTATTGATCTCATTCAGGCAGGTCTGCATGATGACTGTACAAGCTTTCTAGTCAGTAGACTAGGAAATTTCAAGTCTTGCCTTTTACATTAGGTGAAGCTGACTAATTTAATGCAGATGTCCCATGAAATCTATTCGAACTTTGCAAAAGAAGTCTGTTTTTAGGGTCTTTGCCAAAAACTTGAACAGATAGTAAATGTATGGATGGTATTTCTTAATTTTGTTTGGAATCAAGCAACAGCAGAGTATTAAAAGAATGATCTTTCATTTTTCTCAAAATAGTAATAAGAATGCTATATTTATTTGTAAATTATTTGTAGATTTGTAATTGATTGATGGATGTCGAGATTCGTTTATCATTCCATCTCGTTGAGTTCACTTTTCTTCATGTATTTGCCACACAAAGAAAACACCACTTCACAGAGTTTGCTTACTGTTTGGCTTGAAGAGCATAGGTACCGGGTGGGTCAGAAAAAGTTTCCACGCTTGAAAACTTCGCAATAGATGGTTTTGCCAATAAACAATGCGCAGATGAAGAGCACGGTATTAAAATGTCGCTCAATCCAGACCGATTAGGCAATGTAGGAAAAGTTAGTGACGCCAGGCAGTATTTTGAAAATCCCACACTTGAATCTTTTCAGATTTTATGCAATCTGATTGGACAATTCCATAGAGGCGTGTCTCATTTGTCAGCCAATCAAAATTTGATGCCTCTGCCCAAAGAGATACCACAGGGAACCGGGAACCAGGAAGTGTCACCCTCGTTCTCATTTCGGCAAGAACTTTCATCCAAAATGGCGGCGGAAATCATCCGCGACTATGCAGTTTACAGTCAACATTTGATGAATGTGCAAGCTAAATTCACCAATGGATTTGGAGATTCTGACGGGTAAGATCTTTATTAAGCCACTGGTGTTGTAGTGCGAAGATTTTATTGTTATGTGGTGTGTACGAATCAATATAATGTCATTTGAAAAGTAGGCTATTTTTAGGCCAGAAGATAAATTTAAAATAAACAACAGATTCAGAACAGCCCAAGCGGAAGAAGTTATGTATGCACTGATGAAGTGAAGTGATCCAGTATTGAAAGTATGACACTTAAACGACCGATATTTTGCTAAAAGCAGTAGGTGCCCACATAAAAGACTTCTTTCTAAAAAAGGACCAGATTGGATCTTTGTTTTGCACTGAGAGTGACTGAAAAAGCTAGGCCTAGCCGCCTACCCCAGTAGATCTTCTGCACAATCTTCATGAAAAACAATGGGGCCTATTGTTCTTCTGTTGGCTACATTCTCACACTTTTCCACGCCAGACTGTGCTGCAAGAATTTGTTTAGGCCAAAACGCCAAAGCTCTGGTTTGGAGGTGGAGGCAAATTTGTCCTTTGAAGATTAACATTTCAACTCTCAAAGCACCAATATCAACAAATAAAATATCTATGTTCAAGTTGACCATCGAGGTATGTTTTTAAAATGTTTTCGGATTGATTCATGCTAGATTCTCATCACTAGGGTCGACCAAATCTGTATACTTTTTTTTGGGACACCCGGTATATCTTAAGTTAAGTTTCATCCTGAACATGCAAGTAATCATGGCTTTGGCCTACACCCTCCTCCGTCAATGGCTGCAAAATTCTGTTCTCATTGACGTAGACATAATAGCATAGCTAACAACTTTCTTGTTATTGCAGGAAAGAGGAAATGGACAAGCATGATAATAATGATGATCATCACAAGATTGATTCTGATGCAGTCTCTCGCAGAGCATCATTGAGGTAAAGTTTATGTATCTACTTATTGCCTTTTTGACTACAAAGATATTTGCATGTTTCAGATATCTTTTGGAGCTGACTGAACAAAATTTGGATTTTTTACATGATATTGAAATAACATTAATGACAATAAAATCTATTTTAGAATCAAACACTTTAATAGCTAATAAGAATCGGCAATCGAAAAATCAAAATCAAAGTTGATTGGAACAGTTCTAATGATCAAATTCAGTGTGGGAGGTTCTATCGCTAGTTTTTTTATTTAAAGAATGTCAAAAAAACTTTCTCTTTCCAAACCCTTTGCAAAGTAGCTAAAAGGTCTCTTCCAAATAAAGTTTTTGGACTTACATCAAAAGTAGTGTTAAATTGATTGAATTGAATCTACTCTCAGTTTGAAGTATTTGAAAGCATCCAAAGGAAGGTTTATCCATAATTTAGCTGCCATGCAGCGATTTGAAACTTTGTTCAGTCATTTCCCCTCTTGCTGTTCGTTGAAATTTGCTATTATTGTTTTCTAGATCCCACTTTTCATGTCAGTTTTTCTCCATTCCATTTCACAGGCTCTCTTTACTAAGTAGTAACATTCAAGCTGAAAAAGAAACCTCTCTGCGTTCATTTCTAACAAAACGTCTTGAGAGAATGCAACCTTTAGAAGGTAGTGGTAACATAGCTTCAATCCCAGCTGGCAAAGTTTATGAGATAAATGCAATGGTGTATTTTTATATGATGACAGAAGATGGACTGAATTCTCCATCATCGGAAAGTACTTCAGATGCAAATAAGAGGACGTTCCTTGTTTGTTTCATTGCTGGGATTGAGAGTGGACTTGAATTGTATCCTTTCTTTGCTTCCACTTTAAATCTACAGTGCATTAGGTGTAGTATCCTGTACTATAGACACCCTATAACACTGTAATTGTTTAGTAGATTTTATGTAAATAACCATGTCGTACAATTGTATATTCAGTTCAGTGATCAACAGCAATGTAGCCATGTTGTGTCTTCCCTCTCGCCTTCCCTAAACAGGGAATATTACATTAGATAAGCTTTGTCATAGAATTTCGAGATAAATTTGTAGTTTAGTGTTGCAAAAAATATCAAGATTGCAGCTAGGCTTTCCTCGCCATTTTCCATAGTANGGGAGAAGGTCATAGTAGGTGATGATGGATATTGAAAGTCCGGGGATAAAGAGCTCTCTGTCAAAATATCTCATGGGGGTGAATGAGTTAAAGAAAAATGTCAAAAAAACTTTCTCTTTCCAGACCCTTTGCAAAGTAGCTAAAAGGTCTCTTCCAAATAAAGTTTTTGGACTTACATCAAAAGTAGTGTTGAATTGATTGAATTGAATTGAATCTACTCTCAGTTTGAAGTATTTGAAAGCATCCAAAGAAAGGTTTATCCATAATTTAGCTGCCATGCAGCCATTTGAAACTTTGTTCAGTCATTTCCCCTCTTGCTGTTCATTGAAATTTGCTATTATTGTTTTCTAGATCCCACTTTTCATGTCAGTTTTTCTCCATTCCATTTCACAGGCTCTCTTTACTAAGTAGTAACATTCAAGCTGAAAAAGAAACCTCTCTGCGTTCATTTCTAACAAAACGTCTTGAGAGAATGCAACCTTTAGAAGGTAGTGGTAACATAGCTTCAATCCCAGCTGGCAAAGTTTATGAGATAAATGCAATGGTGTATTTTTATATGATGACAGAAGATGGACTGAATTCTCCATCATCGGAAAGTACTTCAGATGCAAATAAGAGGACGTTCCTTGTTTGTTTCATTGCTGGGATTGAGAGTGGACTTGAATTGTATCCTTTCTTTGCTTCCACTTTAAATCTACAGTGCATTAGGTGTAGTATCCTGTACTATAGACACCCTATAACACTGTAATTGTTTAGTAGATTTTATGTAAATAACCATGTCGTACAATTGTATATTCAGTTCAGTGATCAACAGCAATGTAGCCATGTTGTGTCTTCCCTCTCGCCTTCCCTAAACAGGGAATATTACATTAGATAAGCTTTGTCATAGAATTTCGAGATAAATTTGTAGTTTAGTGTTGCAAAAAATATCAAGATTGCAGCTAGGCTTTCCTCGCCATTTTCCATAGTAGTGCCAGCCATAAAAAGTGGGAATGAAAAATCCTTAATTGTCAAAATTCAAGGAACAAATACGGCATTTTTGTGTCTTTTAGACAAACACCAAGGTCAGCTATCACAAAATGGGAGGATTTCCATTCAGGCCGTCCCTGTTGCACCAGCATAGGTTATGTGATTTACTCATTCAAATGGTCTGTCATCTCTAAAAATGTTTCAAGTTGGCACTAGCTAAAACGTATTGTAGATGAGTGCGTTCCACAGTATCTAATATATATATTCTGAGTAAAAAGTAGACTTGATTGCTATTATGCATTGTTTTTATTACTTCCTTGACAAGCATCAGATTTCATGGAGAGCTGGATAAATATTGTCAACTTCTGAGTCCATATATTCATAAGTACATGGTTTGTTTTTTATATCATCTTTTATAAAGTTGGAAATTTGCTTTGTAAGAAGAAAGGATCCAACCAGTTGATTTTAGCAATCAGAGTACATGTGTTAGGTACATTAGCACTGTTTTCTCGCCTTCGGTTCTTCAGAATTCTTGTTTTACAATTCTTGCAGTCTTTCATACTTCTCAAGAATTCTTATATGCATTTGGAAAATTCTTAAGAATACCTTGAGAATGCTTTGATGTTAATGTTCACAAGGCCTGTACCATATTGTAAACAGCTCAACCTTTTGATCACAAAATTTATCACAAAGTTGATCTTAATTTTTAGAGGAGTTTCAGCTCTGTAGATGATTCAAAGGCTGTCTCAAATTCAATGGCATGTGAAAATGTCTGGAAAGAAAACAATATTGCAGTGTTTTGCATAATTAATGTTGCGTTATCCTAAATCTCACGTGACATCTATTTTTAGACAGACTTTTAAACTTTGAAAGTGAGGGACAATTTATTATTTTAAATTCGCAGTAATTCTTATTTTGTAGGAATCTGTTGATGTCAGTGAATATCTGAAGCGACTTGAAGCCTGGTATGAAATCAATGTATGTAACACTTACTTTTGACTTAACCCTTCCCTGCTAATTTATCTTCTATGAAAATCGAAACTAATTATCAATGGGGCTACCTTAATTTTAATGTTAACAAAGGGATATTTTTAGATTTTCAACGATTTTTCTCCAATTCAAACAAACACCCTACGAGATTTTTGTAAGTAATTTGACCCCCATCCCCAATTGTCCCTGAGACATACCCCAGAAACAAAGTATTTTTCTCAAACGTTACAGAAATCCTCCCTTTTCTCGACTGTCACCTCTTTCAAGGTGCTGATCATATGAAGTGAACTGGAAGCGTGCTAGACTCTCAGACATTTCTTTTACCTGAAACAATAGGGTCTAGCCTACTTCACTAGGCTAGCTCACCTTGTCCCATCAGACACAGACGTTTGAAATTAGCCTTATTACATTAGACAAGGAAGTGTTGGAGAAGTTTGTTGATATGTTTCTGCTTGATTGAAACCAGGTGTTTAAACCCCCTGGTTGGTCATGTGGTGATTAGACTAGATAAGTCGTTCTTTGTTGGTGATTCCCTGGTTAGACCTTGAATGGTCTGACTCGATCAACTGGTCTTAAAACCGGTTTTCAACTTGTCAGGCCAGGCTTGTAAGTGTACACTTAACGATGATAGACAATAGTTGCTATGATGTCAGTGTTTGGATATCATGTGACTAGACTAGACTAGACCATGCTTGAAAATGGAAGAGGAAAAACCAAAGAAAATCACTCGTGGTTTCTGTTATTGTTATTTAAAGCCACTTATTGACTCTAAAAGATAGCAGTCCACCTTTGAGAGACTTGTCTCGGCTTTCCAAGCTATGAACCCTGATTTCTCAGTCAACCACTCGTTGATACGAACTTATGCAAGGGTTAAGGTTACTGTACCCCTTCAGTGACTACTCTCGGCGTTTCTCTCTTGAGTGTCGCACACACGAAATAAGACGTAGAAACTATACACCATTCGATTCGTCATTAAATGGAGAGTATTTATGAGCCAAAAAGAATACAAATATCCAAGAACTGTGCGCTATACAACGGAAAAAGCGAAAATTGGACCTTCCCCCCTCTATGACCCCCTGTACCCCCAGATAATTTTCATGTAAACCTCAATGAAATTTTTGCATTCTCGACATATTAATCTAACAAAGTGTGTCTCAGATTTCCTTTACGTGTCTTAGCTTCAGAATAATTAATAAAACATATTTGAATGAATCTCAAAACGAGGCCAGGGGGTGAAGGGCAAAATTGTTTTATTAATTAATCTGAAGCTAAGACACGTAAAGGAAATCTGAGACACACTTTGTTAGATTAATATGTCGAGAATGCAAAAATTTCANTGAGCCTAGAGTAGTCACTGAAGGGGTACAGTAACCACTGAAGGGGTTGAGCCTAGAGTAGTCACTGAAGGGGTACAGTAACCACTGAAGGGGTTGAGCCTAGAGTAGTCACTGAAGGGGTACAGTAACCACTGAAGGGGTTGAGCCTAGAGTAGTCACTGAAGGGGTACAGTAACCACTGAAGGGGTTGAGCCTAGAGTAGTCACTGAAGGGGTACAGTAACCACTGAAGGGGTTGAGCCTAGAGTAGTCACTGAAGGGGTACAGTAACCACTGAAGGGGTTGAGCCGTTATTGATGAAATCATCTTGCTAAATTGTATTCTATTTTTAAATCCAACCATTGCGTGAATTGCAATTGGTTTTAGGAGTTTTTTATTTTCTTTATCTGTTATGTTATGTATGCATCTGCATCTCTGGTCCACCGCCTTGTAGACAGAAAAGTGGTCTGTAACACTTTAATCCGCATCACTTTTAATTCGCTATAGATGGAGTCACAGAACCAGCTGTTCCTTCTCTTTGATTTGTCTCCTTTTTCTTTCACATTTGATTCATCCACCAACTTGAACTTTCCCCCTGAAAACAAAAGTGAATGGCAGAAAACTAAATATGAATCAACTTGTTTTTTTTCAGATTTGTTTCATCCAAAGATGCTTTTCACATCTTGATCAAGATTTGGCTGCAGTCCTTTTTGCGGTACGTTCTACGTCCTCTTTCTTTACACTGAGCCATTTTCGGTCTGGTTAGGGTTTGTTCCAGAGGCTGCACTTGTTTTTGGACTTCATCGGATTCTATTGGATTTATTGGATTTTATCGGCTGAATTACGATTATACGATTATATAGCATAAATTACCGAGTCCTCGATGGACACATTTCCACTCTTCTTTTCGTTTTCTTTTCAACCAAGTAACATAGCATATGCTTGCAGGTTCCATAACCAGATCCTCATCAGTGTGATGCCCGTAGGGGCTTTACTGATTATTTTTGTAGATGTAGATGTAGATCGGCTGACGGGCCTACCGTGTTTAAAGAATTGAAAATGAAAAAATGAAACGACTTAAGTCGATTTTATTCAACCATTGTGCTGTATTTATAATTGCCAAGGCAATAGAAAAAATGTAGGTCTGAACTATATTGTTGTTAGGCCCATAGCGTGTTGTCCTTGCTAAAATGAGAGACTCAAAAAAGATATGATTGGACGGGGAAAAATATAATTATCAAATATCACAGATATTTCAAAGTGTTGACGATTCTTTGTATAAACTGAGCAATTAAGGACTGATTTCATATACATCTTCGATATTTACTTTACAAGAATATTGACAATATTTTCAGACATTTCTTGGAGAAGATGTAAAAATGACTGGTATTCCTGAAGAAGCTAAAGAGGACCTGGAAAAGTATGTGTGTATTCATATGAACGATTTTTGTGAATTTGAGCAAGAGTAATTTTAATGGACAGGGTACTGTCTTGATTTACGACACAAAGGCAATCAACTTTGTGCTAGGTCCTTTTTTTGTGTCTTTGTTGTCGTTGTTCTAACGCAGATTTTCTCGATGCTGAATAGATCATTTGACCATTAAAAAAGGGACTGGGGTGAGCGGTTTGGTCTGGTAAATGGCTGATGCAGTTTTAAAAATGATAAATTCCATCTGCAGTATTGTTCGTAAATTTAAACTCACATTAGACACGCAACTGTGTATAAATAAATGAACTTTATATCTGTCGGTCATTGTGAACACTGTCCGTTGAAGACCCCTTCGGTGTGCATCCCTTTTATTTTCTTTTAGCTTTGTTGACTGTTGCAGTCTGTCGGAACTTCTTCAAGACAAACACATGGTAAACAATTTCATTTTATAAATAGTAGCAGTAAACAAAGCATTTTTTTGTTACAAAGATAAACAACGTTGTGGATTGTGTTGAGAAATGGCAATTATCTTGCTTTCTTTGAAAACTATAAAAAATGCGTGTAAAACACAAGACAACTGTTCTCATTTACACTACGAACCGGGGAAGGGCGTTGGCCAAATTTCGGGTATGGGTGTGCCAACCATATTTTCAACAGGGCACCGGTAGCTAGACCAAATTTGACAGAAAGGTTGTCCTTGCCTCGACCTTTTTTTTGCAAACGTTATACCGTTGGCTAGACTAGAACCTCGAAAAAGTATACCCTTGATGGCGTCCTTTACTCGGAAAGCCCTTTCCTCCTCCCCACAAGCAATGCACTATGCCAAATCAGTATTTTGGCCTGATTATCCAGCTACTTAGGTTGGAATGTAAATTTAT
This sequence comes from Aurelia aurita, assembly GCA_004194415.1. NCBI lineage: Eukaryota > Metazoa > Cnidaria > Scyphozoa > Semaeostomeae > Ulmaridae > Aurelia > Aurelia aurita. The sequence goes on from REGM01000017.1 coordinate 2,031,853, forward strand.
CATGTTCTCTCTTTTTTTGTAGGATCTTAGCATATCAACAATAAGTACATCAAAGTCATCCACAGATCCTGTCCTTGAAATTTCATTCCAAGATGGAAAATATCAAGTATCTAATCAAAGTATGTTGCTCTTGTTTGTTATTTTACTACCACGACGACATCAGTGATTAGATACCAGTTGACCACATTTTAAAATGAAAATGAAAGAAGGTACGAAATGAAAGATGAGAACGAATCATCATCATCATCATCATCATCATCATCATCATTACTTTATTTTAGAGCAGTGCATGCCGCATCCAGGCATGGGACCCCTAGTTTATCGACGGTGCTTGTCGGATGTAATAAGATACTTGCGATGACGTAAATGGGAGATGAACTGGTGAGCAGGAACACCGCAACATGACAAAAACAACTGCGAATATAGTTGAATTAATAATTTTGGTATGAATTGCGAAAATTTCGTCCTACAAAAAACCAAACAAAAAGCCAAAGTTGCCAAAGTTTGATTGTCTCATGGTTTATATTATTGTTATTTAAGTCCACTTATTGCCTGTCCGTATAAGAGAGCGGTTTATTTCATTTTCCATGCAGTGTTATATTTATTAGGAACGAGTTGCCCATGCTGAAAATTTATTTATCAGTAATGTTTGCTGTTTGTACGGTCATCTTCAGATGCTTCTTGGTATGCTGTCGTGGAATTGTTTTGAAAGAGCCAATCCATGTACAGCATAACCAAATGATCCAGGGGACTAATTGTGATGCCGAAAGGTCCGGGGACGAGATTGACGTCTTGTTGATGAAGTCCGACAGAGGGGAAGAAATAAATTTATCACAAGTATGTTTGTTTGATTTGAGATAATCCAATCGAAATGGGAACTGATTTTTTTGGGGATGGGAAAAGGGGGAGAAGCAATAAAAAGGTTGTATTATATTTAGAATATGAGTTGTGATTGATAGCGAGATTAATATTGATATCTTTTTCAGGAAGTAATCCATTTTGCCAAGATTGCATAAAATCAATGAAACATGTTGGTTTTGGAGATCCATTCAAATTACGCCAAGTTGTAGAGAATTACAAACTCAAGGTAAACAAACCCTCTTGGTCATCTTCTTGTCAAGTCAACTGGAGATTTTAAAGTTCTGACAATCTATTTACTCACAATTGATTTGTATTTCCTGACTGCATAACGTGGAATATTTCTAATTCTATTCGCCTATTCAGCCTGGTGATCTGCCTTTTTCGAAAGATGCCCAACAATCATTAGGCATATGGTTGAGGATTTTGGAAAAAGTGAACATTCGAGAAGACCAGATTTTCTGCATAATCAAGCTATAGCTATATCATAGAATTACGAGCTATGGTTATTCTTCTCCTTCTTCATTTTAAGTAATTAGGACTGTAGATGAAAGGAACTTGTGTAGTAAATATGTTACTGGAATGAACCTCTCGTTTTAAGCCTCGTTCCTGGTAAGCCGGACTTGCCCAAGTCATCTTGGAAGAAAAGAAAGGACAATTTGTCCCCAACAGCTCACAGCTGGATAACCGGAGGATTTTTGGTCCGGCAAGGAGCTTTTCTTGATTTTCGACCAATAGTAATGAAGATTTTGAAAGTCGTTTTCGGCCTATCTGGACCTATCTTCACCTTTATTTCGGTCTTACTTAGAACATGAAACAATGCGCTCCGTATTTGCATTTTCCCCCAAAAAGATTGCCAGCATTCGACTCCTTTGTTACCAGGCAAGCCACATGACATGTAGAAAAGACGAATTTATGTTTCTAAGTTTTATGAGCAGCCTTTCGACTCTTTTGACATCTCTCTCGCATTCTCTTTTAGGTTATACAAGACATGAATGCATTCAAGCGACTCACAAAACAAGCCGAAACCGATTATTATGCCTTATACAGGTAAGCCGCAATTAATTTTATTAAAACTTTTGTAAATTTGTTTTGTGAGAAAGAGGTTGTTTATATTTCGTACTAAAATCACTTTATTCAAATAAAATTAGATTCCGAGAACTGTAGGAGATCAATTTCAAGTATAATAAATATTTTGTCCTGCTTTTGACTCTGAGAATGCTTTACCCGAATCACACAATCAGGGTTGCTTTCCACTGGTTCGGTAGATATCATCCATGTTTTAATAGTCAGCCCTCAGACCTCTCGCATCGTATGGACATTTTCAAACTTGATTGCGGAAAACGACGTTCCTCAAAAGTAGCAACCCGTTCAACTATCAAGCGGAATCGCTCATACGAATAATAGAAAGTTATTGAGAGATGAGTTATCGCTATGTCGAAGTAAAACTTAAAGACCCACAGCTAACCATGATCCTCTGCGGCTTAAAGTTGACTTTCGTGTGATATGACAGTCGTTTCTGGCCTTGGTTCTGTTTGTTTTGCTTTTCGTTCAACACGCGCAAAGGATCATGGTTAGCCATAGATCTTTAAGAATCTGTTATATTGCAGGGGTTTTTGGAGCAATAATAGCTATGATTTGAAGTCCTATAAGTATATGGTCAAAACCAAAATTAATCATTGTTCTGTTGTTTACGCAAGGCCTATTTAAACCAATTCGGAACGTATCCGTCGAACTGTCAATAAGGATCCGGCAGGAACTTTACCTCAGAGAACTATTTTAACAAAAAAAGTGGCAGGCCAAGGTATTTACTTATTTTCACAAGGTTGTTTATGGTTTCACATCTTCACAGGGAATCTTTTTATAATGCTCTGCTTTTCCGTTCTCTTGCCTAATTCTATGTTGTTTTCTTAGGTGTTTTTCCTTCTTGATCAGCTGTGACAACGGCGAAATTCTCCTCAAAAATGCAAAGTCACAATCCGAAGACGAAAATAACAAAGGTTGTAGAGATGTTTTGAACGTTATTCAGAAATTTATTGACAGCAAATTAGGATTCGAAGGTATTTATGAACAGGAGAAATCCAAAATGAAAACACAACATCTCTTGCGGTTGCTAAATTGTTGATATCCAATGATCATATACGGACACACTTCAAATAGAAAATTCATTTACATCAAAAGCCAGTGTGTCATTTACGCATAAAAACCAGCAATAAAAAAGTAGCAAATACAGGGCGTTACGAAGCTACTGAACGTGGTGTGTCTCCGTCGCTAACAGAAAATAGTACCTCTTCAGAGAGGGACAACCTACTCAGTGTCTGGAAACCGTTAGACAATTTTGTTATGATGCTGTGGGACCCTTTCACTCACTTCTATGGCTGCATGTTTGCATGATATTTAATGGAAATGAACCGTCGAATAACATGGACAGATGTATTTCATCGAAATCGGTTTAAATTTCCTTCATCTTCCCAAACTCCTTCATAGCCTCTAGATCCTTTAAATTGTGTATGATGAACTATCTCTTATGACTGGATATATATTCCGTCTTCAGCATTTCAAAAAGTATAAATGCCACGTGGAAATACTGCTTACATACTCGTGGTCAGTTGCAGTCATGCTTTGTTTGAGAGTGTTCTATGTCATGATGGGTGTGACCAATATGTTTCCTTTAATTGCATGCAGAATAACCAATATTTTGGGTTGAAAATTGGTTCATCTGCTAGGAAGGGAGCATCTTCTAGGGGCACTTAATAATTGAAAATAAACATTTTGAGGGTGAGTGGCCGAGCGGATTTTACAGTTTCCGTTAGGTAACTGAAGTTAAGCTTGGTCGCGTGAGGTCAAAATCTGGATGGGTTACCTTCCAGACGCCCGACCAAGCAACTCACTTCGCCGTCTTTCGGAAGGGACGTTAAACTAGGGGTCCCATGCCTGGATGCGGCATGCAAATTAGGCCTAAATTAGCTGTAATATAGCTAGAATTGGTGCCAGCCTACTTAAAATAACGTAATGAATCAATGAATCAATTGCTCGAAAACTTTCGTGAAGAAATTTTGAGCAATGATTTCTGTCCAGTCGGAAGACTATATGGTATAGGTTATTGCATTCATTTGGTAAACATCATTGAGATAATTTTTAGTTTTAGAAAATGATAATATTATGGTTGTATTTATCTTGTTGTATAATTTTCATTATCAAGAACGCGAACGGAATTTTTAGCCTTGACGAGCACGGCTGTTAAGCCCCCAAGTGAAAAATGAGCTCGCCCTACAAAGCAGGGCCGTAGGAAGTAGCTGCTGATTGGGGAGTGTTTGTTCTTAACACAATAGAGAACAATAGATCTAATATATACTTGTGACGTAGCACCATTGTTTTCTAAATTATTGGGGGCCCAAGCCCCCTGCCCCCGCTTCATACGAGCCTGCTACAAAGTATCCAAAAACAGAAATCAAGTTGTCATTGGTTTCAGATGTTTGCTTTCGTGGTGTAGTAGTGTCCGATTGATTCATGATTTCGAGGTGCAGTTTGTGAATCACAAGTAAGCGATAATCGTTCATTTTGCCTGCAGGAGGTCCAAGCAAATCAAGGCTAAAAAATCCGTTTTTTGCGGTCAAATGAGGTTCGTTTATGCTTTCATTAAGTATTCTACTTACAGCTATCAGCTACATTCAATTCCAAAATTTATTCAATGGATTAAAAAATATTAAATTAAATGTTAAGAATCAAATAGCTACATTACATTATAAGCATCTTATTTGAGAATTACATGATACTGGGTCTCACTGTCTTATATTTTGTCAATTACGGTAAGCTTTAAGCTGTATTCACACTTGCAGCGTTTTTCATAGCGCTGCCCAAATACGGTTGGTGTTTCACAACGCACAAGCCTTACTTGGGCAAACGCGCGTCAAGGGAGTTAAGTGTGAATTCAGCTTGTGACACAACTCTCAAAGCTATGTTTATCATTCCCCATAAACAGTTATCCTTAAAGACAAATGACGGAGCAGTCTTGTCCACAGAGTGAATTGGTTGCTCATCTATGTTTACAAATCTTCAGCATGTATAGCTTTAATCCCGGGGGGGGGGGGGGGTATTTAGTTGTCCGGGGGGGGCGTCCCGTTTTTCGGGGTGTGGTTTTCCCCTTTTTTTTCTAGCCCCGGGTATCGAAAGAAGGCATTTTTTCGAGCGGCGGTTGTCAAAAGGGTGTATTTTTTTAAAACGGGTTTGTGCTTGGCCAGTTTTTTTTTTTTTGGTGTGTTTTTTTCGCCGTTTTTTTCTAAATTCGTCTCTCTTTGGGGGGGAAAAATTCTGGGGCGGGGTAAAAATGTTTGTTTTTGGTGGGCACCCCCCTGTACAATTGAAAGTCAAGTACCCCCCC
>REGM01000017.1:2037142-2087484 GCA_004194415.1 Aurelia aurita
CAGTGGCGGAAATTATGGGGGGGTTGGGGGGGCAGCTGCCCCCCCAATTCGATATGATTCGGAAATTTATCTTAAAAGTCGGATATTTTTACCTGGAAAGTGGAAGAAGAAAGGCCCGCTGATTCGGAAAAGTTTGGTCTTTCGGCATGAAATTTCGGTGTAATTAGTAAAATGAAAGCGTTCTCGTTTCTATTCGCTGCAAAGGGGACCGTTCAGTTGCGTGGCGTGGCCACGGGGAGGGATGGCGGCATATGCCCCCAACTTCTGTCAAAAGATGGTCCTCGAGATTCGTTCAAAATCGAGGAGAAAGTAGCCGAGTATAGGTAGGGTAGGGTAAGAATTTCCCAAGAAATTCTGGAAAGTGACAAGGAGAGTCATTCTAAGCCAAAGTAAAGGTTTGCATTTTAAAAATTTTCCCAGACCTACTATCGCAGAATTTTAAAGGCTTCCATTTCGGGATCATGCAAACATTGGATTGTGAGAAGCTTTCTAAAACAAAGTATAAGGTCTTTGCGCAAAAATTTTCCCAAAGATGGTGATTCATAGAAAACTGTTACAAAATTGGTAAAGATGGGATGGAGATAGGGATTCTAAGCCAAAGAAAATGATGCTTTATCACAAATTTTCCTGGGGATGATAACTTCTAAAGCAAAGTTCACAAAATGGTAAAAAAATCTATGTTAATACCGGTAAACATGGGATCGAGAGATGCGTTCTAAGCCAAAGTAGAGGGCGTGTCCTCAAAAAATTTTCTTGGGGGCTACGCCCTCAGACCCCCTCATTATATTACTCCCCAGTTAATTTATCGTGGCCACGCCGCTGAGACCGTTTTCTTTCGCTGTATGAACCTCAAACAAATGACTCGGAAAATTCACTGCGCTTGCCCCCCCACTCCAAAGGCTCAATTTCCGCCACTGCCAATGAACCTGCATCTTAAAAATTTGGCTTCCATCTTTACAGAAATTCACCATGAATCAAAAGGGTAAGCTTGACGGGAACGTAGGCCCTCGCCACTTCTTTCATTGTTTTGCCATCAAGTATCAGCAAGAACGATCTTTGTCCTCTGACACCAACAACCGCTGACAGAATGACGCCGTCATCTTCACTTTCCGCATTTGGTCTTCGCACAAAAACTGGTTCGGATGGAGAGCAATTCTCGACTTCCCACACCAGTACCTCCTTTGTTTTCACATTCACCTTCAAGAGAAATGTTAGTCACGTATGAAGAGAACACAGGCTCAAAAGGCCCAAGTAAACCAGAAATTTAGTTGTGTTTCTTTGTCCCTAAGAGCGTATGTTAAGTTCAACTCTTAAAGAAGAAAAATATTTGAAAGAGCTGCGAGTTAGAGAAAGAGGGAACATAGATTTCGCGTTAAAAATATGCTAGAATCCCATCGTGCTTTCTAGCTTCTTAATGTTCTTGGGTCATCTCTTTGGATCTTATTTGACGATCTGCTTTGATCGGTGTCAGATGAAGTGATCAACACAAGTTTGCTCAACTTTGATGTAATTATCGAGACTCAACTTGTAGCTACGATATTGGGAGACATTCTTGGGCCATCTTACAAAAGAACTGTTACAATTCTGAGACAACTTGGCGGAGTAACACTAAATGGGTTAAAAATTAGAGCTATCACAGAGTTCCTTGCGCAATGATATGATCCACTCTGCCATTTTTTCATGAAAAAATCTGGATTTCTGGGGGGAGGGGATTTTTAGCATCCGTTCAGGAATCAGTATGTCATTTCCAAACCTCCACATGAATACCAGAAATATATATCGATAAGAAACACGAGAATCCTTTGACAGAACAGACGACTACAAAAAAATATCGTTGCAGGGCATGTTCCTAGAATTCATCACCCTCTTAAATGGAATATAATCTACTGGGATGCTACAATCGAACTTGAAAAAAACTAGAAAATGCCCATCGGCGCCATCTTTTCGTAATCGTCTATTGCCATGCTTTTTTCAGATGAAAGACTAAAAAATCAAAAGAAAGATGCAATAACCATTTGTACAATCTCCTTTAGAGATTTGACGCTTATGCCGCAAAGATAACGAAACACTTACCTTCTTAAGTATTCCTAAGGAAACCTCGATTTCAGAAGAAGCAATACCGTATGCATAACTGTAATCTTTCCCATTGTAAAATTCATAATTGATCCTGGGCAGTTCAAAATTGTCAGTAATGGCGTCGTAATCTAGCCCATCCCCTTGTTTCTTTAAGTCCACATTCACTGGGTTTTGTACATCCAGCTTATCCATCGGCAAACGGTATCTTCTCAATTGTGCAGGGGTTATTTTCGTTGTTGTGCTATCCCGCTCTCTCAAATCCTTTAGATACAAAGCTTTCATTACAGCGGCATCTTTGTAACCGGACATATCGAGAACGATTTCATTCTCAGCCTCGTATGCATTTATCTGATGGAAACACATGAAAGCATCGACGTTAAACACTCCAGCCACTCTCCCTGATTTCCGATCAATCACATGGAAACGAGACTTGATGTTCGGATCGAAGTAGAACATTTCCACAAATGTCCAGTTCATGATTTTCAACAGCAGAAATTTGAGCGGGTTGCTTAGGAACACGGAGCTTTCCATAAAAATGAAGTAGTTTTCTGACATGGCGAAGCTGTGGAAATATGCAGGACCATTTGTACAGGGGAACGATGAGATCATTTCCAAGCCCGCACATGCTGCCTCGTTCTCATCTGTCTTTGGCGGGATTTTGTAAATCTCGTTTTGCCGTTTTACAAATGACGTTGAAATATTGAAATATGTGCCAATGTCATCGTAATGTGGATGCGCTAACCATGAACGTGGACCTGCAAAATTTGTCGAAAATTTAAAAAATTGACCTTATACAAGTTAATGATCGCCTTCATAAGTAAGGAATACTCAAGGCTCTCCCAGCGGCACAGGAAGCCCATATAACAGTTTATTCAAAATAATATTTTCCTTCCCTTCACTTGCTAGTCTCGCTAATAACGTTTGTTATTTATGAAATAAATATATTTTCGAGAGAGCACAAACAAACAAGGGCTGTGAAGCAAAACGAGAAACAGGAGTCAGTGTTTTATATTTTGGACAACCTACCTAAGCAGTGGATGTTTACCAATATGAATTTGAAAGTACTATGAAAGCTTCCTTTTGGTATAAAATATTATAGCATTGCAGAATAGAGCCGTTTGTCTCAATAATCTTTTCATCTGACCCTGGTCACATTAAACATCAGAAAATCACAGAATAATATCCCAAGGAGAAGAAATGAGAATCTATACATTTTCTTCTCTAAATGTGCATTACATTTTACATGCGGCAGCTCGTACTTAACAATATTAACTGCTGGTTACTAAAAATATGTACCTTTTATTTTCAAACCAAGGTCAACTCTTTCCTGGCTACTGAGGTCATCTTTGTCAATTTTCCACATCCTTGTTGCCTCAGTTGAAGCGTAATTGTCTCCTTTCATTTTCACAATGTTCACATTGCAATTGTCTGTGACTTCTGGCATTGAAAAATATGAAAAGAACCTTGCAAAAATATTTTTACATGGATCAGGAGGTGCAGTTGTACCAAATGATGTCATCGCAATTGTCCCTCTTTTTTCTGACTCCACATACGATTCGGTTCGCAGAAATCGGCTTGAAAATTGCACCTTGCCATCTTTTATTTGAAATTTGTTCAAAATTGCTTCTCCGTCAAACCAGTGGTTATAACTTGTGTTACCCCATTCAAATTTTCCAGGACCAACTCGTAGGAGAGTGCCTTCTACCCAGTCTGGTATTTCTCCTTCTATTTCTGTATCAATGGGCTCTGGATGTTCCTCAACTGTCTGGTACAATTCTTTTCCCACAGGTTCCGTGTTTGTTGTCATTTCAGACATGTTTGTCAATGATTTTGTTCTATGGGTACAAATATAAAGATAAGATGAAACTCCCTTTTAAAAGCAGAAACTGAGAAAGTAAAATATGTCATATTCTTATAAATTTGTATGTATGTATGTATGTATGTATGTATGTATGTATGTATGTATGTATGTATGTATGTATGTATGTATGTATGTATGTATGTATGTATGTATGTATGTATGTATGTATGTATGTATGTATGTATGTATCAATTTGCCACTAAAATATAAAATTTACAATGTTTTAAAAGTTAAAAATAGATACATTACAATTTTAATACGAAATAAATAAATACTTGAAAAAAACACCCCTAATTGTAGTGGCAGGGATAGCATTAAAAGGTCAAATTGACCTTATTTCCATAATGGTCCCCTCAGAGGTGGTTGCTAAAAAAAAAACAAAATAAAAAAATCCGTAATTTAGTAAGGCCAAATCATGAATCTGAGAGAGGACGTGAGGTCTTAGTAGAACATATATACGTCATTTTCTTCTCTCTGAATATTTTGGAAAATATCATCTTTGATCTTGTGTTTAAACGAGTTGACATTGTTTGTGGATTTTAAATCAGAAGATAGGTTATTCCATATTTTTGGCCCCAGGTAAGATAGGCATTTTTGACCTGTGTTACTTTTGCGAAATGGAAGGTTTAATTTAAGCTTAGATCTTCGCGTAACTCGGCTCTGGTCGACTGGATGAAATATTTCGTCGGCGTAAGCTGGAGCCGTTCCTTTGAAAAATTTCAATTGTGATCCTTCATCAAGGGATGCATCCAGATAAGCTAAAAAATAGCAACTCCATCTGCATTTTTATTCTTATTGTGCAGCCTGAGTTCTTGCCAGTGGCGGATTTAGGGGGTGCAAGTGGGTGCAACTGCCCCCCCCCCTTCATGAGGAAAACTCAGCTTGGCGCCCAATGAGCCCCTCCTTGTGACCAGAATATTGGGAAAAAGATACACATCAATGCGTTATTTAGTAGAAAAACCCCGGGGGGTACATAACATGTTGAGAGTACGGGTATGTGCCACCCATATGAGTGGGTTTTTGGACCGAAAATTCTCTAAACAAGGGTCATTTTTGGCAGATTTTCCTTAGACATAGGTCGGTTTGGCTGAAATCGGCAAAAATTCTTTAAAAATGGGTAGTTTTCCGCCAAAATTCATCATAAAAGTGGGTACGAAGGCGAAATTTGGCAATTAGAAGAGGGTAGCTTTCTGAAAACCAGGAACCTTTCTTATCTAGGGCCGAAAATATGGAATAGTCTTCCATCTGAGCTGAAATCATCAAACAATATAAATACGTTCAAACATAAGATAAAAGAAATTTTTTTCCAAAATATACAGAAAAAGGAAGATGACATATATGTCTTCTATTAAATATTAAGACCCTTCAATATCGCTCCCGATCATGTTTGGTCTTATAAATTACGTTTTGCATTGAAAACACATATAAATCTGTTTCTTTCCCCCTTTAACAAACGTTTTTTCCGTTATACCGACACCTCTAAGGGGACCATTATGGAAATAAGGTCAGCTTGACCTTTTAATGCTATCCCTGCCACTGTAATTAGGGGTGTCTTTCTCTACGTTTTTAACCTTATATATTGTATTGTATATATCTATTTTTATATTATAATAAAACTTGTAAATATTTTTAGTTTTAATATTGTGGCAAATTGATACATACATGCATACATACATAACCCCCGTACATTCCTAAGTCGTGTACCCCCTTCAGGAGAAAAATCAAAGAATCTTATGTTTGGCACCCTCTCTACAGGTTGCCCCCCTTCAACCTTGAGATGGATCCACCCCTGGTTTGGTTCTTGCAGCCACATTTGTTAGTCTTTTCATAGGTTTGTTTCCAGATTCATAAAAGTAATAGGCAGAGGTAAATAAAACAAAGAACAACCCACACACTCTCTTCCTAACTAATGCACATGCCAATTTCAACAACAATTCCAGCACATTTTTCACTTTTGCCCAGCCCCTTTGTCTTGAACACATCTTTCAAGGCCTTTCAACCCTGCTGATGACCTTTAACTTGCAATATTATCTTTGAGATTAAGCATTTTGGGGTGCTTTCAAATTTAAAGTGGGTGTGGCACCTGTAACTAAAAGTTTGCAGGCTTTGCCCCCAGACCTCATAACATTTAAGAAGGGATTGCACCCTTCAATTAACCAATGAATATTTTCAAGGACCCCTTGAATTTCATTGTATGGAAAGTGACAGGAAGATATAAAATCTCCTGTAACCATAGCAAACTTCCATAGAATGGCTTTTAGAATAGGACTTTTTCAGCAGGGGTGCATGCTTCTTATTCACCAGTTGTGCATGCTGGGAATAGAGTTTTGCTTACTGTATAAATAGCCTTTAGAAATCACATGTCCATCTTATGAATAAGCAATAAGCTTTTCTCATTCATGCCTAAAAATATCATAAGTCTGGTTATTGTATTCCCAAGTGACGAAATGTCCTAAATTAACTTTGCTGTTAATCTGTGTGGATTCCTAACTTCAGGACAATCTACTTTGTGACCCCTACATTAGACTTATTCATAATTTCACGAACCTTGTTTCTTGCCTTCACAATGGACCAAACTAGACCACTGCTACGCTTCCCAGACTAACTGTTGCAGCCTATGTAGCTATGTAGGCCTAAGGCCAGTATCGATTTCCAAGATAAATGTGGACCTGCAGACATGTTCTCCACTGCAACGGATAACTTATTGATCTAAAATTTGCACAGTGCACAGTTCTTGTTCATGTCCCTTCAACGTACATGAAAGAAACTGCATTAAATGCCCTTACCTTCTTGCTTCTTTTGTAGACTTTCGGAGATACACTTTATGAAGCTTCGATTCCAGGATGTTCCCGTGAGGTCTGATGCAAGGGTCAGAGTCTGAGCTTAAAAGTCGCACAACCTTTTGTAAGAAGACTCGGGGCGGGGTCAACTCCGTGACCTCCTCCATTTGCCTCCATTGGAATAATTGTTTTTTTTTCCAAATATGTTTTAGGGGATAGTAAGGAAGGNTCGGTGCCCTCTCTGTTGGTTCGGGCTGGGTCTGCAGTTCGGGCCACCCCCGTTCAACTTCAGGCTGGATCCGCCCCTGCAAGGAAAGCCATTTCTGTCGGCAAGTTGAGGGTCTGCACCCCCCAATAATTTTCTTTAGCTTCGCCCCTGGAAGATCATGAATGTCTCCACACCTTGTCCTGATTATCGAAGTTTTTCTCGCCAAATAGCCCATCATGAGGTCTCTTCTCCTTCTCATATTAGGATGGTGTCTCCAAAAAGGGGCGTTTTCCGACGTTTTGAAGGGCGTGGCCCCCAAGATTCAAGCTCCCGAGACCCCCAACTTTCCCGGGCAAGCCCCCGGACCCCCAACTTTTTGCTCGCTTCGCTCGCAATTTTGCCCCCCCAACGATAGCACCCTGGCTACGCCACTGAATACAACACACACAAGAAATGTCACAAACAAAAATAACGTACAACTTTGAAAAATAAACATACCACATATACAATATATAAAGTAAATCAGCCCATTAATAATTTGTTACAATTTTTACAAGATTTTACAGAGATTACTTGCAGAGATATTCATGTCAAACGTTAACTTTCAGCTATTTGTTATAGAGGTGTAATTTATAGAACAAATAAACACGGATTTGCCGGACTTCAAGTCTCTCAAACTGCGAAACGACAAAAGTAGGCTTAACGTTTTAAACCGAGGATCAGAAAGCAGAATGCATACAAGAACGTTTTTTGCGGATCAGAATGCTCTGCTAATAAAATATGTCTTTGCACGGCCTGAGATTAGGCCACTTTTCAATTCGGTTCAATGCAGTTCGGAGAGTCTTATCTCACGCTAGTCATTGGGCAGAGATTCTCGGATCCAATGGTTCCTGATTCCATTTTCCGGATTCCGTTTATTCCAGCTGTGATAAATCACAGATCAGTGTGATAAATCTACTAGTGGTGGCATCTCCAGTCGGGATTTTAGCCTTATAGTCCCTCGAAAATTTTACTGCTAAACATCTCACGGAATCATGGACTCTTTTATGTCTAGGCCTACAGGTAACATGGACAAGACTCTTATTCTCAATACATCGTCTCTGACAAATTTTATCCTATGAACATAACAGTTAATCAGCAGCAAATAATTCCTTTGCATATTCAAAGCAAAACTTCGCCAATGAACCTGCATCTTAAATATTTGGCTTCCATCTTTACAGAAATTCACCATGAACCAAAAGGGTAAGTTTGACAGGAACGTAGGCCCTCGCCACTTCTTTCATTGTTTTGCCATCAAGTATCAGCAAGAACGATCTTTGTCCTCTGACACCAACAACCGCTGACAGAATGACGCCGTCATCTTCACTTTCCGCATTTGGTCTTGGCACAAAAACTGGTTCGGATGCATAGCAATTCTCGACTTCCCACATCAGTACCTCCTTTGTTTTCACATTCACCTTCAAGAGAAAGTTTTTTTTATTCAATCAAAATTTTTACAACAACAACGTACTTAAGACACTGCAGATGAACTACTTTACGACACTGCAAGGACGATACCACAGGGAACAAAAGACAATGACTACCCTGTGGCAATTACATAAAGAACATGCTACTAAATTACAACTGAATATACAACTACAAAAGCTACCCAATAGCGATTAAATACTGATAGATACTAGAGCCTGTTTCACAATGCAGGTCGGGCCAGCACAGGCGATAATGCTGAACAGCAGAAATCCTGGCTGAGAGAACAACAACGACAACAACTGCCGCCGCCATTGCTCCCCTTCCAGAGTCCCCACCGCCCAAGACACCGCACCTGTTTTGTCAGGTCAGGGTTTCTAGTTCACAATAATATTATAAGAGAAAAGTTGGTCTCGTATGAAGAGAACACAGGTTCAAAGCGCCTAAGTAAACCACGAATTTAGTTGTGTTTCTTTATCTCTAAGAGCGCATATTAAGTTATTAAAGAAGAAATACTTGAACGAGCTGCGAGTTAGAGAAAGAGGGAAAATAGAATTTGCATTGAAGATAGGCTAGAATTCTAGCGTGCTTTCTGGGTGATTAATTTCTGACAGCTTCCTGTGTTCTTGGATCATCTCTCTGGATCTTATCTGACGATCAGCTTTGACCAGTGTCAGGTGAAGTGATCCTCACAAATTTGCACAATTTTGATGCAGTTATCGAGACTCAACTTGTAGCTACGATATTGGAAGACATTCTTGGACCATCTTACAAAGGAACTGTTACAATTCTGAGACAACTTGGCGGAGTCACACTAAATGGGAAGTCTAATGCTACAATCGAACGTAAAAAAAAACAAGAAAATGCCCATCGATGCCATCTTTTTTGTAATCGTCTATTCTATTGCCGTGCTTTTTTCAGATGAAAGACTAAAAAATCAAAAGAAAGATGCAATAACCATATGCTGGAAAAATATCGAATATTTACCTTCTTAAGTATTGCTAAGGACACCTCGGTTATAGAAGCAGCAATACCGTATGCATAACTGTAATCTTTCCCATTGTAAAATTCATAATTGATCCTGGGCAGTTCAAAATTGTCAGTAATGGCGTCATAATCAAGCCCATCTGCAGTTTTCTTCAAGTCCACATTCACTGGGTTTTGTACATCCAGCTTATCCATCGGCAAACGGTATCTTCTCAATTCTGCAGGGGTTACTTTCGTTGTTGTGCTATCCCGCTCTCTCAAATTCTTTAGATACAAATCTTTCATTATAGCGGCATCTTTGTAACCGGACATATCGAAAACGATTTCATCCTCAGCCTCGTATGCATTTATCTGATGGAAACACATGAAAGCATCGACGTTAAACACTCCAGCCACTCTCCCTGATTTACGTTCAATCACATGAAAACGAGACTTGATGTTCGGATCGAAGTAGAACATTTCCACAATTGTCCAGTTCATGATTTTCAACAGCAGAAATTTGAGCGGGTTGCTTAGGAACACAGAGCTTTCCATGAAAATGAAGTAGTTTTCTGACATGGCGAAGCTGTGGAAATATGCAGGACCATTTGTACAGGGGAACGATGAGATCATCTCCAAGCCCGCACATGCTGCCTCGTTCTCATCTGTCTTTGGCGGGATTTTGTAAATCTCGTTTTGCCGTTTCACAAATGACGTTGAAATATTGAAATATGTGCCAACGTCATCGTAATGTGGATGTGCTAACCATGAACGTGGACCTATAAAATTTGACGAAAATTTAAAAATTTGACCTTGTACAAGTTAAAGATCGCATTCATAAGTAAGGGATACTCAAGGCTCTCCCAGCGGCACAGGAAGCCCATAATAACAGTTTATTCAAAATAATATTTTCCTCCCCTTCACTTGCTAGTCTCACTAATAACGTTTGTTATTTATGAAATAAATATTTTTTCGAGAGAGCACAAGCAAACAAGGGCTGTGAAGCAAAACGAGAAACGGGAGAGTCAGTGTTTTATATTTTGGACAACCTACCTAAGCAGTGGATGTTTACCAATATGAATTTGAAAGTACTATGAAAGCTTCCTTTTGGTATAAAATATTATAGCATTGCAGAATAGAGCCGTTTGTCTCAATAATCTTTTCATCTGACCCTGGTCACATAAAACATCAGAAAATCACAAAATGATATCCCAAGGAGAAGAAATGAGAATCTCTACATTTTCTTCTCTAAATGTGCATTACATTTTACATAACGTTTGTTACATAACGCTAGTCTCACTAATAACGTTTGTTATTTGGGAAATAAATATTTTTTCGAGAGAGCACTAGGAAACAAGAGCAAAAGCGAAACGAGAAACGGGAGAGTCAGTGTTTTATATTTTGGACAACCTATCTAAGCAGTGGATGTTTACCAATATGAATTTGAAAATACTATGAAAGCTTCCGTTTGGTATGAAATATTATAGCATTGAAGAATAGAGTCTAGTATTCAGAATAGAGCCGTTTGTCTTTAAGATCTTTTCATCTGACCCTGGTCACATAAAACATAAAATCACGAAATGATATCCCAAGGAGAAGAAATGAGAATCTCTACATTTTCTTCTCTGAATGTGCATTACATTTTACATGCGGCAGCTCATACTTAACAATATTAACTGCTGGTTACTAAAAATATGTACCTTTTATTTTCAAACCAAGGTCAACTCTTTCCTGGCTACTGAGGTCATCTTTGTCAATTTTCCACATCCTTGTTCCCTCCGTTGAAGCGTAATTGTCTCCTTTCATTTTCACAATGTTCACATTGCAATTGTCTGTGACTTCTGGCATTGAAAAATATGAAAAGAACCTTGCAAAAATATTTTTACATGGGTCTGGAGGTGCAGTTGTACCAAATGATGTCATCGCAATTGTCCCTCTTTTTTCTGACTCCACATACGATTCGGTTCGCAAAAATCTGCTTGAAAATTGCACCTTGCCATCTTTTATTTGAAATTTGTTCAAAATTGCTTCTCCGTCAAACCAGTGGTTATGACTTGTGTTACCCCATTCAAATTTTCCAGGACCAACTCGTAGGAGAGTGCCTTCTACCCAGTCTGGTATTTCTCCTTCTATTTCTGTATCAATGGGCTCTGGATGTTCCTCAACTGTCTGGTACAATTCTTTTCCCACAGGTTCCGTGTTTGTTGTCATTTCAGACATGTTTGTCGATGATTTTGTTCTATGGGTACAAACATACAGATAAGATGAAACTCTCTTTTAAAAGCAGAAACTGAGAAAGTAAAATATGTCATATTCTCATAAATTTGTGATTATTCTTATTGTGTTACACGAACTAAGCCTGACTTCTTGAAGCCACTTTTTAGTCTATTCATTGCTTTGCTTCATAGCATATTGAGGGTACAATGCTTTTAGCCCTTCGAACAAAAATAGATCAATTCTATATCCAGAGCTTTAAAAATCTAAGAAACTCATAAGAACTGGTAGCAAAAATGACCTAAAATATGCAATATGCATCCGATGCTGAGCTTGGTAGCCAGTTTCTTAAAATTTAGGCCATTTTGCTACCAAAAGTTTCTTATAAATTTCTTAGAATTTTAAAGATTCAAAACTACCCAAATCAAAACGAAATATCGATCTTCCTGCGGTACTTTATGACGATTAGAAACCTTTAGAAGAAACATATTCTTGGGACATTTCATTCGATAAGCATAAGACATATCTTTGAAATCATTTGAAAAAGCAATTGTTTACACAATGTAACTAGCAATAACAATAGTCAGTGAGTATTGGCTTTTGTACCAAGTGGAAACAGACAACAAACACAACATTTGAACATGACTATGATTCCACCATGAAATAAACAAACGCTTCTTCCGCTTGCTAACTTCAAAACAACGAGCCTAACTGCATTCTTTCTGTTCTCTACTGCAACGCAACGGATAACTTATTGATGTAAAATTTGCACAGGGCCGTAGTAGGAAGCATCTTAAACTTGGAGGGGCACGACACTTCAAGGCAGTAGCGTAGCCAAGGGGCAAGGGGGGGCGGTCGCCCCCCTAATGGTAAAAAAGTTGGTGTCTGAGAAAAGCCCAAATCTGCAATAAAATCAGCACCTCAGGGAGGGGGGGGTCAATGAAATTTCTGGCAAAATTAGTAATCCTGCAAGGGAAATGTCATGTCTTTCGTCATCAAACTTTTGAAATATTACAGCACTAAAGATGAAGTTCATGAATGTCTCCACACCTTGTCCTGATTATCGAAGTTTTTTTCGCCAAATAGCCCATCATGAGTACTCTTCTCTTTCTCATTTTAGGATGGTTTCTCCAAAAAGGGGCGTTTTCCGACGTTCTGAAGGGCGCGGCCCCAAAAAAATTTTTTGCTTGGTTTTTTATTCGCTTCGCTCGCAATTTTGCCCCTCTAATGACAGCACCCTGGCTACGCCACTGCTTCAAGGGCACTTTTTTCAATAAGCTAAAGGGGCATTTCCTGAAGAAAAAGAGCACTTTTTTGTTTATTTCAAAATCTGGGGGGCAGGTGCCCCCAGTGCCCCCGGTTCCTACGTCTCTGCAGGGCACAGTTCCTGTTCATGTCCCTTCAACGTACAATAAAAGAAACAGCAGTAAATGCCCTTACCTTCTTGCTTCTTTTTGTAGACTTCCGCCTGCCGGAGACACACTTTATGAAAGGTAATGTCAGAGTCCAGAAAAAAGCAAAACCTTCCTCCGGATGCAAATTTCGTTAACTTTCTTGTTTTATGGTTTTATCAAATCAAAATAACCAGATTTTTCGAACTCCTTGCATTGTTTATAACTCTAAATTTGTAAACTCGTTGCTGCTGCCAAATAACCCAAAATTTTCCTTCGTTTCTTATAAAATCTACTAACCCTTCCTCAAATATGAGATTAACCAGCAAAACCTTCTTCCGGCTCACAGCCGAGGGGCCGTGGAGCCGTGACTTTTTTGGACTTTGGGTAATGTGTCCATAATAATAATAATAATAATAATAATAATAATAATAATAATACCATTCTCCATTCCGGAGCAGTTACTTAAAAGTAACACTGGTTTTTAGAGCGGCTTAAGTACAGCGGCTTTGCGGGGGAGGGGGGGCCATACCTATTTCACGTGATATTTTCAAGTGAGCACTGCAGCGGAAGAGCTTACGAGGTGACCAGGTTACAAAATATCTTATGACAAGATACTGTTACTGTCTTCAGTATCTAATTACTATCTTCAAGATAAAAAGATAAGATATTGCCCATCCACTCTCCTTCGCAGAGGCTGTATTACCGGGGGACGGATAGGAGGGGTGATATGATCTTAATTTTTTGGTGATCTGAAAGTTGAGTAGACTGCCCACAGACTTTACTTTTTTGCGGAGGAGGAAAGGAAAAGCTTTTCCCTTCCTCCTCCGCAACAAAGTAAAGTCTGTGCGCAGGCTGGAAGTTGAGTATCTTTTAAGAGTTATAAATTAGCTGTTAGCAATATTAACCCTATTCTACATGGGGGGGGGGCAAAAAAGGCCCCCCCAAGCAAACTTCCTCTAATTGCTCTAAAACTACACGTGATAAAAGACTAGAACCTGTATGACTTTTAATAAAATTTAATACTGTATCAAATAAACAATAGGTCATTGTCATATAATTGGTCACGTGACTATGCCATGCTTATATTTGGAGAGAGGTCTCAAAGAAAATCGTTAAAACGTGCATAACATTTCTCATAGACATCTGATTTCCATGAAATTAGTACCAATCAATTTGTCTTGAAGTCTACTTTCATTTGATATATAATGTTTTGAATTTTGTTGACGTCAGCAAAATTTAAGATAAATGACGTCATACTTACATATGACGTTATATCTATGATAAACATATAAAATAATTAGTATATTATGATTGAAATTGATCAATTAACAACTCAAGATCAATTTCCTTTAGTTTATATGACTAAAACATGTTCAAAAATGCCAATATGGCATCATTAAATTTGCTTGGGTATCATTTGTGACTTTGATTGACAGTTTTTATAACAATAGAATTGAAAAAATTTAATTGTTGGCATTTTTCATCAAGAACAATCAATAGTCATCATATAGATATCTTCAACGATGTTCATTGACAATTTTCCTCTGAAAAATTTAAGTTTTTAGGAAAAGAACCAAAATCAGCAAATTTCCATTGTTTTTGCGTTGCCTAGCAACAGATCACGTGGTTAATTAGCATATAATTCTATTTTTAGAATCATAATTGCTTGGTAATTATGTGTACCAATTTGCGTTGCCGTAGACATCACGGTTGCTGAGAAAATCCGGGGGGGCCTTTTTTGCCCCCCCCCATGAAAAAGTAGTACTTGATTTACCCATGTAAAATAGGGTTAAGGAAATGTTGCGCAGAGTTCATTGCTAAACACATTGGTGTAATATTTTTCAAAACCAACCAGTAGTTTGGCTATTCCATCTCTACCATTCTACCTATTCCATCATTCCATTCCATTCCATCATTCCACACTCCATGTTTTACAGATAATTTCAGTGGCTAGTTTTGATTGTAGTCTAATTGTTTTAACCATGCATCCATCCGTCGATCTTGCAGATTCGATTTACAGTATATAAAGTTGCTACGCGTGCGCTCCTCCGCAACAATAATTTATCATAAGTGCTCCTCTTTCCTCATAGAACCCCCACAAACCCTGCTCGATTTTTACAGTAGATTCTTTTCTCATAGAACCCCACAAACCCTGCTCGATTTTTACAGTAGATTCTTTGCAGTGAGATCACTCGAAAAAAATGCAGCAAGATGTACGCAAGATTGAAGATTTGTATCTACTAATATGAGACTGCTGAACGAAAAAGATTACTTGTAACTTTTATGATTAAATAATTACAATTTATCACATACATCAGCTCAGCAAGCGGCAAAACTAAAGATTCTTTGAGTCAAAATTATTAAAACCTAAAATCCACCCACAGTCCATCGAGAAACTAAGCGAGAGCATACCTACTATGGTAAAGCATTTCAGATATAAAATTTTTAAAAGAACTAAGCAATACGTAGAGAAATATAATACAACACACACAAGAAATGTCACAAACAAAAATAACGTACAACTTTGAAAAATATCCATACCATACATACAATATATAAAGTAAATCAGCCCATTAATAATTTGTTACAATTTTTACAAGATTTTACAGAGATTAATCACAGAGATATTCTTGTCAAACGTTAACTTTCAGCTATTTGTTATAGAGGTGTAATTTATAGAACAAATAAACATGGATTTGCCGGACTTCAAGACTCTCAAACTGCAAAGGACAAAAGTAGGCTCAACGTCATGGCCTGAGATTAGGCCACTTTTCAGTTCGGTTCAGTGCAGTTCGGAGAGTCTTATCCCACGCTAGTCATTGGGCAGAGATTCTCGGGTCCAATGGTTCCTGATTCCATTTTTCCGGATTCCGTTTATCACTGATAAATCACAGATCAGTGTGATAAAGCTACTAGTGGTGGCATCTCCAGTCCGGATTTTAGCCTTATAGTCCCTGGAAAAATTTGCGGCTAAACATCTCATGGAATCATGGACTCTTTTGCGTCTAGGCCTACAGGTAAAATGGACAAGACTCTTGTTTTCATTACATCGTCTCTGACACATTTTATGCTATGAACATAATATGTGGATTGCAAAATCGTTCTTATCCCTCTTTCTTAGCTACCGGGAGCAACCCCCCAACAAAAGAGTTACACATGCTTGATAACGGGGAGGGGAAACGAGAGGGTCGCTATCTTGGGCTCGTTAGAGCACTGGCATTCTTAGCTTATAAGAATTAGTATGCCTGAAGGAAAGTTCCCTGTACTTTAATCGATATTGCTACGAATAGGAATCTTCATTTAGCAAAATAGTCGCCATGGAACAAGGGTATCAGCTTCGTTGGCACATATGCTCTTGCTACTTCGGTCATTGATTCACCATCAAGGAGTAGGAGAAATGATCTTTGGCCAAAACACCCCACAACTACTGACATGATAATGCCTTCATCTTCCTTTGTGGCATTCGGTGCAGGGAGGAAAACTGGCTCTGAGGGGTAACAGTTCTCCGCTTCCCATTCTTGTGTACCTTTCGTGTCGACGTTAATCTGAAAAGTTCAAGAAGATAAATTATTTGCTTTGAACAAGAACGAAGCTCTCTCTCTCTCTCTCTCTCTCTCTCTCTCTCTCTTGGTCAGATAGCGCAATGTGCTGCAGTGGT
This sequence comes from Aurelia aurita, assembly GCA_004194415.1. Taxonomy (NCBI): domain Eukaryota; kingdom Metazoa; phylum Cnidaria; class Scyphozoa; order Semaeostomeae; family Ulmaridae; genus Aurelia; species Aurelia aurita. Next base: position 2,053,764 of record REGM01000017.1, read on the forward strand.
CGACAAGAGTACGCCAGCCAGGAGCGAAGTAAACTTGCTCCAAGTCTATTTCGTGGTCTATCAGCGTTAAAAGAATATAATGACTTCTGCGGGGGCGTATGCCACGATGACACTGCGAGGGAGAAGCGAGGCAGAAGTCATTATATTCTTTTAGCGCTGATAGACCACGGAATAGACTTGGAGCAAGTCTAGGAGCAAAGCAAATTTGAATACACAATAATTCCCCTCTAAAAGCTGAACAGTAAAAAGCAAGTTGGTAACAAAGCAAACAACCGAACTGAAACTACCGCTACAAAATGCTTCTTCTTGCCCATTTGTTATCTTCACTCACTACTCTCACTTTACCTCTTTCTTCTAATCCTCCCAATCTTTCCCCCTTCTTTATTGTTCATGGCGGTTGGCTGGTCACATAACATAGGATATACGATGCTTTTAAAAAGTCACCTTGAGGATTGTCGTGAGTCCTCTTCTTATACTCGAGTTTCCAGTTCCATATGTATATTGATATTTCTTTGTATTATAATGATCGTAATTGATTTTTGGCATTTCATAACTAGGATGAATCATCTTATGATCTAGGCCATCTGGATATTTCTTGAGAACACATTGAACTGGTGACTCTGATGAAACATCTTGAAGTGGAAACCTATATCTTCTCAACTCGGCTGGAAATGCATCTTTAGTTCGTCCTTCTCTGATCTCACACAGGTACAAGTTATCAATGACTGACCCATCCGGGTATGCTGTGATATCGAAAACAATCTCTCCGTTGTCCTCATAAGCATTGACTTGATGAAAACAGAAAAATGGATCTGCAGTGAAGACTCCAGCAAGTTTGCCAGATTTTCTGTCAACTACGTGAAATCTGTGAATAAGAACCCAGTAATTAGTACCAAAGAGGGGCTAGAGTGGGCCTAAGATCCTGTCAAGGGAAGCTTATTTAGATCAGCTTCATTTCTTATTGACTTACACAATATCAAATGTAAAGAAATTTAAAGGGCTACCATATACAGAAAATAGTTTTTAAAAGAAAGGAATTTTTAAATAATCTGCAGTCGTATGTATTTAGAAGTTTGAACAAGCTGAAGAACAATGTATTTTGCTAAAAATCGATAAAGCTGGACAATTGTAGTAAAAAACAAAAGGAAAAACATGAACCAACAGTACTGAGGCGAATAAACACAAAACTGATGGAATAAACACAAAAATGATGGAATAAACCGAGTTGTAAAAATGGTAAAATATTTTCCTGGTAAAGTGGTCCACCATACCGGATGAATAAAAAAGATTGCGTAAATCAGTTACGCAATGAGAAAACCTTTGCGCAGTTTCAATACCACCCTTCAACCCTTTGGCTGAGGAGTGCTGAAACCACGCGCAGGCTATTTAGAGAACTTTTCGAACAACTGTAACAAATCTGACAGCAACTACAATGTACAAATGCTTACAATATGTTTACGAAATGGCATGGCAGCAATTAGTCCCTGGCAACCAAACTTTCAATTTATATGCAAGTCTGGTACCCTGGGTAGATAACAATGAGCTAAACAATGAAAACCTCTTTCGGTTTTAGTTGAGACTTGCACAACTCCCTCGCTGAGATTGACTACATACACACTACGAACAATAGCATGGTACTAAACAAAACTCTAATTGCTGAAACAAACAAACAAACAAACAAACAAATATTGAAATAAACATGATTAGAAGTTGGGGATAAAGCTAAGATATTAAAGTGAATCAACGGAGCTAAGTGGAGGTCATCTATAAATAGGACAAAGAAAAATCCTACGCACGGTATTGTTCCTCTCGCTAAACAATATCCACGTACGTGTTGAAATCATCAAATATAATAGGCTAATAATAGAATACCCAGACCCCTTCCGCGCGGGGCTTTTATATCCGTTGATTCTCTTTAACGATTCGAGCTATGTAGAAAGTTAATACATTGATCAATAATGTGAGGTTTAGTATACCACGCTTTGAAGATATATCTACATCAAAAATGATGTCAGGCAAATTTTGCAGCAAAGAACATACCTAACGCATCATACGCTTAAAATTCACGCCGATGTGCGCCTGACAAAACCTTTGTGTAGACTTTGAAAATGAAAAATATTTCCCAGATGTGTAGATGAAGAAGATTCAGCTATCTAAAATGCTGTGTTTCTGCGAGCTCCTTCGCTGCGCAAAAATGCTGCGTGGTCTTTGTTGCATTCTGAAGAAAAAAATTCCCATCTGAAATGGCATTTTGTCTTGACTGCATAAAAAACTTGCGCAGTTGACACTGTTCCTTACTGCTTACAAATTGCAAAGATAGGGTACAATAATACTTCTTTTGGCTATTAATTAAATGCGCAAGAAAACTTTATGTTTCATGTATACAGCAAATATCTAAATATACAAATCGAAACTAGCATCTGCGCAAAGAACATTGTGGCCCCCAAAAGGAATTCTTTGGGCCCTGGTTCCGACTTTTTCCTTCATAGATCCTTGATACAAAAACCAATTTGAAAAAGTATGCATCAACTCTAAGCACTCGAAAGTAGCAAGCGTTGTAACCTGGATCAGAGATGCGTAGTATAGCAGGAAAAATCGTCTGCAAGAAGACAGGGCCGTAGGAAGCATCTTAAACTTGGAGGGGCACGACACTTCAAGGGCACTTTTTTCAATTAGTTAAAGGGGCATTTCCTGAAGCAAAAAGGGCACTTCTTTGTTTATTTCAAAATCTTGGGGGGCACGTGCCCCCAGTGCCCCCCCGGTTCCTACGTCTCTGCATGTCAATGATAAGAAACCGCCAGAAGACTTTAAAACATAAGATTGTACCAGATGGTCTGTAAACATGAAATATCTATTGTAAGAAGACAGACCAAAAAGCATGAAAGGCGTTGTGTTGTACTGAATTTTGTAAAACCCTTACCAAACGAGCAATGGCGAAAATTTGAGATTTTCTTGTGCAGCAAAATGCTCGTCCACTTGACCACGTTGGAAAATGGAAAAAAATGCTTGACAAAAATATTTTGCTTGTGACAAGCAGAGAATATTTGTGAAATTTTTAGGAAATAAAGCCCAAAAATTGTGTTTAATTCTGCTTGATAAGCAATGTTTTGCGACGTGACCCAACGAGAATAAATTGCTTGGCAAGCAAATCTCAAATGTTTGGCTAGCAACTTTTCCTCAGTTAGCTACGGCTTAAGTGCAGGCTTTCAGAAAGTATTTTTCTTTATCTGTGTGACCTTCGCACCAATGGATCACTATTTTTTCATTCAAGGACGAGCTAAAGTGACAATACAGAAATGCAAGACAGTTGAGTTATTCGAANTCCGACTTTTTCCTTCATAGATCCTTGATACAAAAACCAATTTGAAAAAGTATGCATCAACTCTAAGCACTCGAAAGTAGCAAGCGTTGTAACCTGGATCAGAGATGCGTAGTATAGCAGGAAAAATCGTCTGCAAGAAGACAGGGCCGTAGGAAGCATCTTAAACTTGGAGGGGCACGACACTTCAAGGGCACTTTTTTCAATTAGTTAAAGGGGCATTTCCTGAAGCAAAAAGGGCACTTCTTTGTTTATTTCAAAATCTTGGGGGGGCACGTGCCCCCAGTGCCCCCCCGGTTCCTACGTCTCTGCAAGAAGAGCGAGCGAGGGAAAATTTTTGCTCGCTTGCCGCTGCTACGAACCGAACCTTTGATTCAGGTTGCAAGCCTTGCGCCTTGTGCCTGGATAAAATCTTCATATTGATCAGAGCCAAGACACCCTTTAGGAGCCACATTACCCTAATCGTTCGCTTTTGATTGCGGACCATATTCCTAAGCTGTCTATTGCTGTAAAAAACGTTCTGAGATCCAGCAAAATAGCCTGCGTGCAGCCTCAACGCTCTACAGCAAAACGAACCTGCAAACAAAGGGACGAGAAAACTACAAGAACAGTAGTAAGTAGTAGTGTTGTGCGTAATGAGGTGCGTAGAAGAAGAAAGTGAAACGAAGCAGGAAAGTAGGGGTTGAATAACAGGATTTAGAGAGGTAACAGCGTGAAACACTGAGAGAAATAATGTGGCAAATTAGTGCAAGATAGAGTTTAGATAAAGAGAACGCAGTAAGGGAATGTAGTAAGAAAGAAATAAGGCAAGTAGAAGTGCAAGAGCACGAAGACAGTTGACAATAGCAAAGAAGGTAAAGTGCAGAAAGGCAAATAGTGGTAAAGGAAATTGAGTTAAAAGTTTGAGATTATGTTTGGAGAAAGATTACCAATACGGGGAAGTGAGAGATCGAAAATGAAAGTTATGCGACGAGCTGATGAGCCAAAATATTCGAAAAACAGATAGTGACGTAATTTAACGTAAAACATAGAACTGGATATGATTATGAGAATTTCATATACGCTCGTCTCAGCTCAGAATTTTGTGTGGTGCTGAAAAATCTCACGCCCCAGTATATGGCAAATAAAAAGATTCAGGATAGTTAGGAGGTCAAAGAATTACATACAGAATGAAGAGGAGACTGTAGCAAGATAATTTTGCCAAAGCTCTTTTAAATTCCGCTTCCTTGGCGCAAAAAATCAAGTCAGATCTGCATCGATGCTGCGCTTGAAGTTTTTTTGTAGGGCAATGCTGCTATGTGCGAGCACGCAGAAAAAAGAGCCCGAGGATAAGAATTGCTGATTGGAGACGTGGGGTGAAAGAGTGGGAGGCAAGGGGGTCAAGGGTGGTAGAGAACGGGGAGATGAAAGGGGGAGAAAAGGGGGTCAAGGGTGGAAATGAATAAAATGAAAAACCTCGATTTGATCTCCGGCTTGAAGATCATCATGTCTTTGTGAGTCTTATTGAACAACTTGAGAGAAAGCTCGTTCAAGTAATGCGATTTGAAGTAGCTGCCTAGAAACATCGACCCCTCGATGAAGATGAAATAGTTTTCTGTCATTCCAAAACTGTGGAAATACGAAGGTTCGTGTCCCATAGGAATGGCTGCTACGACTTCGATACCATCGAGTGGTGCTTTCCGCTGCCCCTGTGCAGGAGGAATGCGAATGAACTCGTATGTGTCTTTGTCGTATGCAGCAGAGCAATTGTAGAGGGTGCCATCATCCCCAAAGTGTGGATGTGATGTCCAGGAACGATGCCCTGTGGCAGAATAAGAAATACACGCTATGGCTACAACGACTCTGCAACTACAATAACAATGTCAATATTATGATAGGCTTTATTGATTACCCTTAATTGAGTACCCTCAATTTAGTACCCGTAATTTAGGACCCCTTGATAAATTAACTGTAAAACTTCCTAGTGAAGCTAGAAATGTCCCTGAAACAACGTACTGTACATTTAGAAATACCAACGCATCGGCCTTGAATACAAGCCCATTTTCATGCTTCATGGCTGTAACAAATTTAAAAGCCATAATCATATGCCATTTCGACCACTGTATATTCTTTAAGCCCTGTCTTTTGCAAGATCAGAGTTCAATAAATCATTGCATTCTATAAAAGTACATTTGAAGCCCCCTTTTTGTGCTCTGTAACTACAGGTGCTTGATATAATTTCTTCTTCAAGTGCTCATCTGAATTACGTGAGTCTATTTGTACGGAGTCTATGGAGAAACTTCTTTTCATAGCTACCTTCTTTGCAATGTAGTAAGTCCAATTTAAAGAGCAAAATTAATATTGGTGCAAACATAGTGGTGCAAATGATACTTTTTCAGTAATGTTACTTTTGCAGGGCTTTTGCAGTGCTCTCCAATCCCAAAACTTGAATCTAGTCTCTCCTCTCCCCCTAAATGTTTTCTCTCCCGCCTCTAAATCACTCAAGCAAATAGCTTCAAACTTCGACATATGACCCCAACATACATTACCTAATGAAGTGCCTTCAATCAAATGGAAAGTTCATATTTAGAAAATTGAGCAAAGTCAGAATCAGAAAATAATTTTCTTCAAATAGTAAACAGTAATTTGTTTTAGGGGTAAAGAAAGACCAATTTTATAACCAAACTTGAGGAGCATGCGCAAGCTTGGTCATGATGTATTACATTGTCCCTTCTTGCTGTTTTATGACAATCTTAAAATAGACACAAAAATAAGTCAGGAGACATAAATTTCAATGAGACTGATTATGAATGTTATAAGGAGGATGTTCTTTGAATTCAGGACCGCCATAAAAGATGGAAATACCATAATTTTAGGCCATTTTATGAAAGGACACACAAGGTGACTGACAGTTCGAGAAGCTAAAGGAATTAAACGTTAAACGTAAACGCAGGGCCTTCTCATAACAAGACCAAGGCACATTGTTATAGTATCACATCACGTGACTGTGGTGTGGTAACTTTGCCAACTTTTGTTTTGTGGCCCCAAGTAATGGGCGTTGGCCTAAAACGTCGACTATCAAAATTTCTACCAGGGCACATTTTCTACCTTTTATTTCAAATCATGGAGAATCGGACATTTCACGTCTTTTTTCCTTTTGGTTAGCAGTTAGATATCAGGACATTCATGCTATGTTTTATTTGCGTTCAATTTGAGACTGATCGAAAAGCCGTTGTTGATAATGATGGCTGGTGATGATTTCCTCCTCTCCTTTTCACTCTCAATTTCAGTCTAGTTTAGCGATCAAAACGTCAGTTAAATGCACTCACATATTTACCCTGTATTGAGAGTTAACTTTATGACTTGCACATGCCATATGGCAACTTGACTTCAGTACAAGTGACAAAAATTGTTTGTTTTGTCGCCTGGTTGCGCAACCATATGGCTAGTCGTGTTAGTCGTGTTAGCGAAGTGATGGCGGCAGTCAAGTTGTTTGGTTCGGGTGGCTCAATTCATATCCATATCCATAAACATTTAACGTAAATAAACTTACATAGACCGAAATATGTTTGATTTTTATACCTTAACCTCAAACGAAGCGGACGAAAAAACTGCTTGTTTTTGTCATTAACAAAAAAGCTGTCGCAAAAATCGACGAAGACTTCAGTTCAGTTTGTTCATGGGCTGGTTTGCTACTTCGTTTAGTAGGGCATGATTAGGCGGTTCGGCGCAAAATACTCACCTGGCAACCTAGCAGAGATATTCATCGTCGACTTTTTATGCAATGTATCTGTATCAATGTTACTCAACAAGACAAGATCTCCGATTGAAAACATATCGTCCTTAATTTTCACTACATTGTCATTGCCATTATCCGATTCTGGGTCTGGTGCAAAATAGTACATCATAAACCTTTTGAAGATATTCTTGCATGGATCTGGCAGAGAAAACGTCGCAAAGTTTGACCTCGCAATTGCACCCCTCTTTTGCGCCTCTAAATATGAAGCTGATTCCAAAAATCGACTTGAGAACGTGACTGTTCCATTTTCTACGTAAAACCTGTGCAAGAGAGCTTCTCCTTCGAACCAGTGATTAAAAACAGTGTCACCCCATTTAAACTTTCCTGGACCAACTCGTAGAAATGCTCCCTTGATCCATTTTGGTATTACACCTTGTATGTCTGTGTCTAGTGGATTTGGTTCCTCATGACCTTCTTGGTAAATTTCAGGGCCATAGTTCATCGTTTCCATGTCTACTGAAATCCTAGGCCCTCCAGGCAGAAGGACGCTCTTGCTGGTGTTGTCTTATTGTGTATGATCGCCTTACCTGCTGCGTTCACTCATGAGCACAATATGATGCGGTATTTACTGTTTATGCCAAATTAACCTTCTTTGTTAATGTGGATTTCTGTCGCAATTGCATCCTTTTATACCTTCCTAGCTAAAGACTTGCATTTCTGTTGCGACCCCCGGTAACTATTTCTTATAATTGTTTCCGTACAATGAAGATTGTACAAAATTGTTGATGGTAAACTACTATTATCTGTACTCACACATCCGTACTCACACATCAAAACAACGTGGTGATTCCCAATAACAGTTTCGTATTAAAAGTGACCAGGGGGACAGTCATAAATTTGACGAATCTGTCTTTACAAGTAACAGATATGTCGGGAGACGCAAAAGCTAAATTGTTTTCCCCTTTGACCATTTGTCTTGTTAAATGTCTACACAGACAAGTGTATGATTAAAAAATTTATCCCAGATCTTTAGAAGTGTGAAAAGCAAGACATTTCGGTTTTTATACGAGATTTTTGCGCACAAAGCGTAAGTCTACTCAGAGTGGGCGGGCGATAACAGTTTCAAATCACAGAGGACATGTGAGAAGGTCCGCCACTGCCTTCGGGACGACATGGACTCTGCTGTGGAGAAGCTTCGTTGTCTTGGTCAGACCCAGGGTCAGACCTAGACTTTTAATCTGGACATGGGCCTGAGTTGTGTTGTGTTTTGATGCAATGGTTCAAACTGTTATCTCCATATTTTCGTATACTAATGACAATGCATGCAAGGGCGCCGGAGGCACGGGGGCAGCTATTGCCCTTTCCAAAAACATTTCTCTAATGTCCTTTTCGAAACCTTTTACCCCTCGTGTTGTGTTCAGTGCTCCTTTTGATCCAATTTTCAGCAGTTGCAAGCAAAACTCGACATAGGTTACTGTTAAGAGCATACAACTAATCAAAAGCAAAAAGGAAAAGCCACTATATCAATTTTGCTTGTTGGATTTGAAGATGCTGGCGCCCAGGGTGGGTACTTCACTATCCAGTCAAACGTGGTTGTGGGCCAGTTTTGGGGAAGATTTTGTCACGAAAATTCTGGGAATGTTCAGGTTTAGGATAAATAAAAACTTTACAATTGTTTTATAGGGAAAACACTTTTTGGAAACCTCACCCATATTCTGGGATTGGGTCTCGAAATCCCACCTGTATTTTTGGATTGGGTTATAACAGAAATTATTGCAGGGCACACCACCATCTGACCCAATACGTGGAGATAGTAATTTAACCTTGAGCTGATTGACATGCTTGTAATACTAAGACATTACTATAGTTCGAGCAGTGTTGTTCCGTGCTACAAAATTTAATCTTTACAAAATCCTTCTCTGCTTCACTTTACATTCATTTTCATCTTGATTAAAGCTTACTGTGAAATATTCATTTTAGTTAATGCTAACCTGATAAGAAGGGCAATCGGGGCAATCGATGAGTAACTTATCGAATAGTCTACAAAATGATAGAATATCTTTGTTTCAAGCTCTTTATGGACCAGATTATAGTTTTCATCGGACAAATTGCAACAATTGATCCCATTGACAAGCTGAAGCAAATTGACAAGTTGCTCGACTAACTCAAGAAAGATACTTCAATTTTACTACATGGCATTTAAAAATTTCTGCTCGCTTCGCTCGCAAACCTGAACTACATTGATCAATTCTTAGCTTAAAGAAATCCTCCCAAGTCCCATTGAAGTCTCATACCTTTACCACTAACAGCCCAATTGCACATCTAATAAACCACACCTAAAAATCGTAAAATAATACAGTGCACTCCCCGAAGAACTGTACAGAATTGCATTTACACACATACTAGTTTTCTTTGTCAATTTAGATCCTTGTGGCTCCAACACCCTAAATTCACTAAGGCCGCCACTAATTTCCACTCTTCCACCGCTGCTCGTAGCCNAAATTGCAACAATTGATCCCATTGACAAGCTGAAGCAAATTGACAAGTTGCTCGACTAACTCAAGAAAGATACTTCAATTTTACTACATGGCATTTAAAAATTTCTGCTCGCTTCGCTCGCAAACCTGAACTACATTGATCAATTCTTAGCTTAAAGAAATCCTCCCAAGTCCCATTGAAGTCTCATACCTTTACCACTAACAGCCCAATTGCACATCTAATAAACCACACCTAAAAATCGTAAAATAATACAGTGCACTCCCCGAAGAACTGTACAGAATTGCATTTACACACATACTAGTTTTCTTTGTCAATTTAGATCCTTGTGGCTCCAACACCCTAAATTCACTAAGGCCGCCACTAATTTCCACTCTTCCACCGCTGCTCGTAGCCTTACCTGTGACAAATAAAATTCCTGAGAAGAATGCAATGTGTCAGTTCTCCTATTTTGTAATGCCCCTTTTTTGGAGTGGCTGCCCCACTCGCTTTCGCTCATGATGTTCTTAAATGATAAAGGTGGCTGAACAAAAGGCCCTGGGGACGAGGTTGGGTGGCTGAGAGAGCTGCCATAAAAACATAAAGAATACAGCTCAGCCTGGTTCCCTGCTAGACTAGCTACACAACCTCTGTATGCTCCTTAGAACAGCTGGCCATCAGCAACAACAACAGCGAAATTGAGGGACTAGTGTAGCTAGTCTAGTTCCCTGCGTCAACTTGACCGCGTTCGCGTGAGAGTCCTGGACGCCAGGGAAGGGGTTTATTTTAGGCCGAAATGACGTCAGGGAACCAGACTGCGTCCTAAAATAGAGTCTCTGCGGAGGAGCGTGTCAGGATTGGCTGTGGAGGAGAGCAGTCCTGCGCATGTTCAGTATCCTGATCCTGGTTGTGGTTTGTGGTTTGTTCACGCATTTCGAACGAAGGTTGGTTGAAATTACGCTAGCTGAAGACTGAACTCATTTAAGATATTTTAAAGCTTTATGGACACATTCTGATCGACCAGCGAGCAATAAAAGATGACTCAGGATTGATCAAAGAAAGTATAAAGAATACATCAGGAGTTGAACAGCAAAGAGAGCAACTGGTTTCAATCACAAAATAAACAAACAGCAGCGTCTCTAAGGCTGAAAGAATGTCCTACGTTTCACACAACAATCGTTGAAGCTCTTTTTGTCAGAAAACAGCAGGGTGATCGGCTAAAGAAGTTGATCGGCTGAAGAGATCTCGAAAGATAACAAAAGTTAGAGACCTGCTTTGTTGATGTTGTTGATTTGTTCATCAAAAGGATGTTTTTATCTTTATGAAAGTTACAGCCGAATGAAACCACTGAGCAAAGTTTACGATGAATGATCAAGTTTAGATGACTTCGACTGAGTAATCTCTGCACAACAATGTTTCTCAGACATATGGTGATGATGGCAGAAAGAATGGCATGTTTGTTGTGCTTGTGCTTGTGTTTTTCTGTAGCTGTTCAAGGTGAGAAATCAGGGATGCTAGAACTTCCACATGTGCAAACGTTATCTATTGTTATTTGTTGTCTGTTGTTGTGTTTGTGTTGATCTGTTTGTGCTGCAAATTTCTCAATTATCAATTCAACGACAATTTTAAGATTTTTTAAAAAGCAAATTCGTCATAAAAATCACCAGAAAAGCTTTTTAACACACATCGTTGAATGATGAATAAACTCTCTGTGTTGAATTATGATGATTTGCTTTTCAAAACAATCCTCAAGTGTTGAACCACCAGAAAACTTAAGAAAATGCATTTGGTGTTCTGCCTAAGAATTCTCAAGAATTTCTTAAGAATTCTTGTTTAAACAAATTTACAGTCTTACATATATGACTCAAGAATTCTTATTAGAAAGTGGAGAATTCTTAAGAATTTTTGAGAATTCTTGTCATGTCAACGTGCGCAGGCCTGTACTGTACACAGGGACGGAGAAGAAAGCAAGCACGAGAGCTGCTATAGTGCCACTTATCTTTTCCATCCCTGTATACATGTAATTTTTATAAGAAACTGCTTATACAAAAGTCAACTCTCAGATTACTGAAAAATTAAGAAACTCCAGTACTGAGAAAAAATTTATACAAAAAAGTATTTAGTTTAGTCAAGGAAGTCCTTAGCGTATTTTTATTCTATTTTCACTTGCTTCCTTATCACTCGGAATTTTCTTGAGTAATGTGTAAATGCTGGAAAGGCTTAAAAAACTTTGTAGTGCAATGTTTACGAAGCCACAGGAAGTAAACATAAAGATTATTGTGGACCTCATGATGAGAAACTCGTAAGAAACTCTGAGTACTTAAAATCTACTGGCTCAAATTCTTAGTTTCTTATAAAAAATATGTCTATCGCAATTAATGGTTTCTTAGTTACCGCAGCTCTTGTGTTTCTTTTTACAATGAATTGTTAATTACTTTTGAAACATAAGAATCCACTCACAGGAAATGCTACGATATCCTGATATCAAACTTATTTTGCAAATATTTTAGGTCAAAGCGTTTTACACAACATGAAAAAATACTTGATTGAAATAAAACCTTTCCTTGCAGAAAGAAAGAAAATTATTTTTTCTACCTCTAGTGATGTACTGTATTTTCATCGGACATCACAGTAGTGAAGAACTTTTATGTGGCATATAGGAGCAGTAATCATCCACCAACTGCTGCTTTTTTAAATCAAATCTCCTAGATAAATTTTATGGCCTTGCCCTTTAGGTTGGCTTAAAATAGTATTGGAGATATTTCCAATAATTTGGATGGGTTACCTACAAAAATGATTGGATATTACAGCCTGTTTGGAAAAAAGTTAATCTTGGGGTATTAAGTTTAGGGTGAGAAGAGTGAGTTAAATTGGGGGTAATGGGGCCTGCACCTAGGAAAATATCGAGACTATGCCGTTTAGATTGTTGGAAAATGGCCAGGATGTGGAAATATCATTTTTCAACAATGGAAAGGCGTCTTGGAAAATATCCTTTCAAATTGTCAAGATTTGAAATTTTTTAAATGTAATATACTATCAAATATTTTGCCAAATATAAAATTTAAGCCAAATCTAAAAGATGCAAGATCCAATATTTATCTTGAAGGTAAAGAAAAGCCCTCGCAGATGGGGGGCCCTGTGTTCGTCATTGTGTATCTATCATAAAGAAATTCCATGCTTATCTTGAGACAAACCAATGAATAGACAGAATGTCACTCTCAAAGATGTAAAACTGCAGGCCAAAATTATAGTTTCACCTGCTAAATTCCACCCACATATAAATTCAGTTTATTTTCTCTTGTTTATGACAGTGATCGTGCTTGAAATCAAAGACGAAAAATGTTTGAAAATATAATAAATTGAAACAGAAGTCTACTTAGCAGAAACTTGATATTTTGTATATCAAGTTCAAAATTCTGATTTGCTATAGTTCTCTAGCTTATCATGAGATTGAATGAAGATAGAAAATATTTGGTGTTCAGCAAAATCCTCTTCACAGTTCTTCATTGCTTCTTTCTGGCATTCAAATTAAATATTTATAAGTGTTGTCTCCAAAGAGAATCAATCTCACGTGGGAGTATGAAATCTGTAAGATGAAATCTTTGCTGTTATCCTATTTGTTTAGTTTTTTCTTTGTTGTAGGATTTCCTTAGAAATATTGAATTTATTGTTTTATGTGAGATATTTTATCAAACAAACAGGTGGTCCTTGCAAAAATTTAACCTGAATCACCTTGGATTAGCATCAAAAGCTTATTGGCTGAATTTTTATTCTATTCAGAAAACTGATCGATAGAGCAAATTCTCTTTCTATTTTTAAATCGCGGATTACTCTTGAGAAATTGGCTTTTAACTTGAAAGTTTTCTTCAATCATAACTTACCAAACCAGAAAAACAATATTGTGTTTCTTTTGAGATCTTGCCTAAGTATTATTTTGCTATTATTTCAAGCAAGAAACTGTTTTGTTATTAAAATCTTATATGCTAAATATATTTCTCATTGACAAAAAGGTTGTTGTGAAAACTGAAACCCACTATCTGAAAGACTTTAAGACTATCTGAATTGATCTTATCAGACTCTTGTTATGACCAGTGCTGACCATTGGCAAACTCTTATGACTGATGCTTTTACAGATAGGATTGATGCTACTATCAACTAAAACTGTAAAGAAATACTCACATTTTCTGCTGTCAACAAGTTCCCTTGTTCTTTGTATCAAGTTTTCAATTAGTATATTCTTGATAGATTCCAACCTTCTTCTATAAAAGCAACAGGCTATTGGTGCCTGTAAATTTTAGCATCTTTAGTAACAGAAGCAGCTTCTAACTGCAAGCAAGATTTTATCTCGCTGAGAGAAATTCATGTTCCATACATATACATTTGAAAAGATACTTAATTTGAAGATGTGCAGTTATGATGACATGAATTCTAATAGTACAGGCACATTACAACTGTTTCCTAGCCTAAAAGTTCTTCAGAAAGTCGTAAGAAATATTGTTCAAGAATTGTCGAAGCATTTCATAACGCTCAAGAATTCTTTGCTGCATTTGAAGAAATCTTGAGAATTCCTTGANTCTCCAAAGAGAATCAATCTCACGTGGGAGTATGAAATCTGTAAGATGAAATCTTAGCTGTTATCCTATTTGTTTAGTTTTTCTTTGTTGTAGGATTTCCTTAGAAATATTGAATTTATTGTTTTATGTCAGATATTTTATCAAACAAACAGGTGGTCCTTGCAAAAATTTAACCTGAATCACCTTGGATTAGCATCAAAAGCTTATTGGCTGAATTTTTATTCTATTCAGAAAACTGATCGATAGAGCAAATTCTCTTTCTATTTTTAATTCGCGGATTACTCTTGAGAAATTGGCTTTTGACTTGAAAGTTTTCTTCATTCATAACTTACCAAACCACAAAAACAATATTGTGTTTCTTTTGAGATCTTGCCTAAGTATTTTTTTTTGCTATTATTTCAAGCAAGAAACTGTTTTGTTATTAAAATCTTATATGCTAAATATATTTCTCATTGACAAAAAGGTTGTTGTGAAAACTAAAACCCACTATCTGAAAGACTTTAAGACTATCTGAATTGATCTTATCCGACTCTTGTTATGACCAGTGCTGACCATAGGCAAACTCTTACAACTGATGCTTTTACAGATAAGATTGATGCTACTATCAACTAAAACTGTAAAGAAATACTCACATTTTCTGCTGTCAACAAGTTCCCTGGATCTTTGTATCAAGTTTTCAATTAGTATATTCTTGATAGATTCCAACCTTCTTCTATAAAAGCAACAGGCTATTGGTACTTGTAAATTTTAGCATCTTTGGTAACAGAAGCAAACACAAGCAACTTCTAACTGCAAGCAAGATTTTATCTTGCTGACAGAAATTCATGTTCCATATACAGTATACATTTGAAAAGATACTTAATTTGAAGATATGCAATTATAATGAGATGAATTCTAATATAGTACAAGTGCATTACAACTGTTTCCTTGCCTAAGAGTTCTTCAGAAAGTCTTAAGAAATATTGTTCAAGAATTGTCGAAGCATTTCATAACGCTCAAGAATTCTTTGCTGCATTTGAAGAAATCTTGAGAATTCCTTGAGAAGTCTTTGATGTTGATATACACAAGGTCTGTACTGTACACCACCATTGAAAGAGTTATTTTATTACGCAGGATCAAGGGAGAGTCCAGCAACATCCTTAATCAAGAACTTACTTCACAACTATTCCAAGTACGCAAAACCAACACTGAAGGCATCATCAACAGTTGACCTTACATTTGGAATCGAACTGGTTCAGATTGTTACCATAGTGAGTGCTTGACGTGATTTTGTCCACCTTAAGATGTTGATTTGTATGTCTCAGCCATCCATCTGTGATCAGGGTGGATCACTTTCTTTTGAATTCTTTACAGTAGAGATTCAAAAATCTCATAGATGTGCTCCACTTCTATTTCGTTAATTTAAAAGAATAAGTGGTCTCTAAACCGTTTCATGTAATTTTTTATTTTTTGACAGAGTTACCAAAGAGACTTGGAGCAAGTCTAACATGTGATATTTTATATTTTTTTAAGTAGTACACCCAATTCGATATTTGCTAATTATGCAGCCTTGTGAATCACATTCTTTGTTCAATTATATGAGTCTTTACTTCCAGCAGATGATGCCAAATCAAGTACTGAAGTCAAAAATCTGGGTTAGAATGGTATGTGGTCGATAATTTTGCCCCTTTCTAATTTCTTTTTCACACTACCATGCCTACAAACCAACCTTAGATATATATATAATATAATCGATTTATTTAAAGTTGGCAACTTACATAGCTACTAAATAACAAAGCTAACTTAAGCCAACAAACTAAATACAATGTTAAATAAATATATATACAAGTAAAAATAAGTCAATAAAATTACAAAGTTTATATCAAATTACAAAGTTCATATAGAAATAGTGTAACACTATAAAAAGCCGAGCCGAGGAATGTACTGCCTGCAAAGTCTGCAGTCGCAAACTTCATTGTTCCAATATTTGATTTTATTCTTAAATTGTTGCACAGAAATAGAATCCTTAATTTCCTGTGGAAGGGAGTGCCAAATACGCTGCCCTCTGTATCGGATTGTTTCAGTACCATGATTAACTGTATGTACCATGGGAAGCAAGAATGGATTGGTATTTCTCAAATTATATGTGACACTTCTTTGCAGGAAAATTTCGTCCATAAAACTGGGGTTTAAATTGTTAGTAGTTTTGAACATTTCAGTCATTAGCAATTGCACATTTTTCTGATGTACTGTTACAGATCTATCTTTTTCTAATAAGGTTACGAAGCTGGAAGTATAGTCTTTATACGCAATTCGTAAGGCTCTCTCGTGGAGCCTATTGATTTTGTTATTCAACTTTCTGCTATGGAACATCCATACCAAAGGACAGTATTGGAACTGGCTAGTTACGAATGCTCTCATCAAAAGTCTTAATTTATCAGTTCCTAGATATGCGGACATGCGTGACAAGGCAAATAGTTTGCTACCAGCCTTTTTACAAATATTGTTTACATGCTTTTCAAAACTGAGGTTTACATCGATCAAAACCCCTAAAAGTTTCTCCTCTTGTGAATTATTGACGGTACTGTTGCCAATATTTATGCTGACATCTTGATTTGTTCTTTCACCAAAAATCATAAAGTGGCATTTGCCTTCGTTAAGTTTCATATAGTTATTTTCAAACCATTCGATTATAATTTTAGAATCATTTTGTAACCTAGAGATTACATTTTCGAGACGCATATCGCATGTATAAATTGTTGTATCATCGGCATAGTTACATATATCCGTCTCTTGAATTGATAATAGCAGGTCATTGATGTAGATATTGAAAAATAGAGGTCCAAGGACGGATCCTTGGGGAACACCGAACTGAATATGTTTATAGTCACTGAAAGATCCATTGATTTTTACTCTTTGTTGCCGATTTTCCAGATAGCTGTGGACAAGCAATAAAGCATCACGGCTAAAGCCATATGCATGTAACTTAGCAATCAGTAGGTCATGTCGAATGCAGTCGAAGGCCTTTGAAAGGTCCATGAAGATAGCTCCAACTNTGCTTATCTAAGACATTTCCAAAGGCATCCTGAAAAGACGTGTAAGTCAAACGTTGAGCATCAAGGTCAGCAAGTTCTGTCTCAAGATCCTGTCGAAATACTTCCTCTCGAAAGTTTCTATAGTCTCTGTAGTTAACAACGTTTGGCTCTGTTTGCTAACATTTAGTTATAACAATCTACTGCGTAAGTGAAAAACCATGGTGGGTGTGTTTGTCAAGTCACATAAAAAAACGACACAGAGTGCATTTGTGAGAGCTTTATATTGTGGGAGAAAGATCTTGTCATAAAGCATATGAATTTCAGTGATTCTGTACGAGGCGGTCTTCCACGTCTACGACGTGCTGCCGACTTGAGCGACATCACAAACTCTTTTTCATGCATCATTTTAGGCCACCTTTACAAATAGAGCTGCAATGCATGCCGGTTGCCCAAGAGCTTTTAATCAATTAAACACCGTAATATAATCAACAAAGTGATTTTTATGATTTATTTCTCATTAGAAATGGAAGAATGAACTTCTTACATGGAATCCAAGTGATTATGATGGAATACAATCAGTGAAATTGGATGCAGATAGCGTTTGGACGCCAGATATACAACTTTATAATAAGTAAGTCTTTTTCTTCATCGCCAGTGCCCCTTTGGAGCCGTAGGCACCTTTCCAGTCAAACCAAGTATGCGTTTCTATTCGTTGCAGCAAGCCGTTGACATTCCTCCTGACCATTCTCTGATGTTATCCCCACCCAGGCTGCTCTTCTTCTTCCTCTCTTATTTCCCCCCATTCTTTCACCCTCTATCGATACCATAACTATGCTGGCTGGTCTCCGTTTCCAATGCTGATATTTTGCTATCTTTCTCCTTTTTATTAACTCCAATCCTTGCTCGCAGTAAGTTTAATTATTTTATACAATACATCGGGATTTTAAAGAGAGAAAATATTCAGCCTTGCTCGTCATTGAACTTCTATCAGGCCTAGCTTTCATGCTCATTTATTGCCAATTACCAATGCTTCTTTTTATTTATTGACTGTCCTCGTATTGTTTAGATATTTACCTTTCTGCCGTGTAACTGAGTAATGTTGCAAGTGTAAGCACTGATGAATTTTCAAATTTTTTAGATTCGATGAGGCGGATCCCAAGGCTGACGACGACGGTTTGCTCTTCAAGACCCAAGTTTCACTTGATTATACCGGAACAACTTCTTGGAATGCCCCCGCAACTTTCATTACTACCTGTCGATTAGATGTATCCAATTTTCCATATGATACACAAAATTGTCACATGAAGTTTGGACCATGGAACAACGATATATCGTCACTCAATATGACTGCTGACAATCTCAAGGTCGTTACAACTACTTACATGGAAAGCACTGAATGGGCATTGATATCTGCGACGAAACAACGAAACCTCGTAAAACACGCATGTTGTGAGTATCCGTATTCAAGCGTTACGATAAATATACGAGTTCGTCGTAAACCATTGTTCTATTGGTTTAATTTCGTCATTCCGTATGCAATGTTGCTGTTTTCGCTGTGGGTTGGATATTTCGTTCCACCGCAAAGTAGTGAAAGGATTTCGCTATCATTAACAATTTTACTCGCATTTTCAATCCTCGTTCAAGCCAGTTCCGGTTATTTGCCAAGATCTGCCGAATTACCTTCGCTGAGTATTTTGTACTTTGTCGTAATGCTGGAGGTCGCTTTTTCGGCACTCATTACCTGTGCTATTGTGAGTGTTCATTACCGATCCGCACTTGGCGATAAAGCAATAATGCCGAATTGGCTTGAGGAACATTTGCTCCGCAAAGGAGAAGCATTTTTCAATAAGATAGGCCTGTTGTCCAGGTACAGACAATCCAATATTTTGAAAGATGCTATCAGCAGACCTGAGAGTGGAGAATCAAGAAATGGACATCAACAAATTAATGATGAAATTGTTGAGGGAAATGGTGGCAATGTCCAAGGATCCAATTTTAAACCTAACAATGACAACGGTCAAATTATTGAGAATTCCGAGAGATCTGGCAGTGAACCCCATTCTCGTGAAAATAGAGTCGCTCGCAGGGGCAAGAATAAAAGTTTATGGAAAATAGCAATGGAAACTTCACCTCCCGGTTCTGTGGATAAAGACTTACCCGAACAAGTTTCACAGAGAACGATACACCAACCTGATTTGAATGAATTGAAATTACGGACGATTTTAAAGCACCTGCAAGTTATTACAGACACTGGACGGAGTGAGCTGACGTCCTGGCAATTGAGTCAAAAATGGGAAAGGCTTGCAGCTGTATTTGATCGAATGTTTTTCGTTGTTTTCAGCATATTTACGATTTTTACTTTTTTGAGTTTTACTGTTTTCAAACCAGCTATGGTAGCGTAGTAAATGGTGCGAAACAGAACTATTTCGTCACAGCATCAAAAGTCAGGCCCTATGCACACTAAGGTGTTTTCAAGTTTCGCCTGTTTTAATAAGCTCTCGAATCGAATTAAAATGCTCGAAATGCGAATGGGGTCGTATCGAGGTAGCGTTCGATTTCTTAGTGTATTTCCGTCTCAGCTAAGTTGATACATAGACTGATTACACGAGTCTCAGTTTTTCGCATTAGTCTAGTTGATACATAGACTTGCAATAACTATGTTTTGGTAATGACATCATAGTGCCAAATTTGGATATGAAGATTAGTTATCGCTTAGGGACCATCCGAATTGATCGGTTAACTTTCGGCACGGTGAATTCTCTTAAATAGCAGCAAGTTATGGAAAAACTTCCGATAAAACCGCTTAAATACCGGTACTTGGATGATAAAATATTTTGCTGACTTTATGCCGAAAACATGAAGTGCCCAGTGTTTCGATTAAATATCCAAAAACATTGGATCTTTCAGCCGATATTCGGCTGTTCCTCGCTGAACAGCCCCAAAACAGCCGAATTCTGTTGCTAAATAACTGATTTCCAAAATTGCAGTATTGGAATACTTAAATTGAAACTCTCGGTAGAATTCGGCTGAAAACAACCGATCAACTCAAAACTTGGCTGGAAGTTATCTTTTATTTAGCTTACATTATACCGTATATTTGTGTTGTGACGTTTTATGTTTCGGCGTCACATTATACATCCTAAAAGTATTCCTGTACTTAGGTTTTTGTTTCAGTACTTCATGGTCTGGTTCTGTAATTCGTAGTGAGAAAACGGCGTGATATTGGCTGATTAAGTAACAAGAGAAGCATTTTTTGGTTTGAAAAACTTACAGTAATATAACAGTTAACATTAGACAACTCTTCGCAGTATGTTTATAACGCTTCGCAGTCCACTCTCTAAATTTTTCGTTAGATCCTTAGAAATCACATCTCCGGTGGATCCATTAGAAGTAGTGAAGCAGGTGGATGGATTACCAGCTGTTACCAGCGTGTTACCAGGTGAACGTGTTACCAGCTGTCTTTTTAATTGAATTCAATGTTTTGAAAATTGGTGATAATCATTTAGACGATTTTCCCCAGCCAGATCCACTAGACAAAAGGGTGCTGCATAGGTCTATCTTACACGTCACAATCTCCCCCCCCCCTCTTCCCCTATTTTATATGCAAGGTATTAACTAGTTTCAAAATAATATGCACGAGAAAATTTTTGTTAACCAAAATCAAGACTTATCGAAAGATTTATGTGCCAAGAGATGCGTTTCGAATTGAACCGTGGTGCTTTTCTCTTTCCTATCCCATGGACAATGGGTCTGCACGCAGGCTAACTATTACAAGCTTCAGTTGGCCTCAGTTACAACAATTTTCGTAATTTTTTTGTATTATGTTTTGAATGTTTTCTATCAATATATATGCAATATATTTGTATTTATCTTACTTCAGTATTTTATTTTATGGCCGTAGTATGTACAAAATTATATCTATCGGTTAAATTATATTAATATTCAATTTTAATTAAAACAGGTTGAATTAAATTTTCAAATAGATTTTGAGCAACGAAAATGTAGAATAACAATAGGGGGAATAAACTCATTTTTTTAAATAAGAAACTAAGGTCCGGGATTGGTAGGCAGTTTCTTAAATTTTAGTGCCATTTTGCTACCAAAAGTTTCTCATGTGTTTCTTTTGTTGCTAATGCCCTAATAAGTGTAGACCCAATATATCTTTGTTAGAAGGGCTTCCAAATTACTTCAGATCTCAAAACATGTTATAAAACAATTCGCACTCAAAACAATGCCAAAACATCCACTATTATTGTACAGTGTCAAAACATTTTCGAGTGACCTGGGAAAATTAAAGGAAACCACAAAAATTTCTTAACTTTTTAAATTCAGGTAGGGTAGTTTCTTAAGTTAAAAAACGTGATCCTACCGTTTCTTATAAGCTGTTTCTTATAAACAAAATGAGTGTAGTTAAGTTAATATGTATCATTGTTAACGTATATGGAATATATAACTTGCCTGTAAGGAATGTATTTATCGAGCGAAATAAAGTATGGAGGATGCTATTAGTGCTGTCTGTTGTTATCTAGGGGGGAGTAACAAGTAACTCACATATTGAGTAAGGTCAGTTGTTCATGAGCACAGATTGGGACATGAAAGAAACACAATTGCTTCAGCTGTACCAAGTAAAGGTTCCAATTAAAATCTGTCTCACATTAGATTTCAGTTGAGATTTGCGATAACGCAAAATTACTTGAAGGTGTTGTGGCGCAATGGTGTAATCATCTGACTTTGCGGCCAGAACAGTCAGGCGGACAGAGTTCAATCCCAGGTAGAACCCCACCATTTAAGCGTCATGACAAGGGGTTGGGGCGGGTCGGGGACTCGATTAGGTCTTCTCTACTTCTGCGATCCCAGCGCTTGGCGCTAAAACGCAACTTCACCTTCACCTACTCATGCAAAACTCTTGAATTGTTTTATTTGCGGAATTATTCACCTGCATCTATTGCGATAATTACCTTGGCTCACTTTGATTAAATATTTTGGCATATTGCACCCAATGAATATAGCCTGATCTGATAATCACAACGCTTACAAATCAAAGGAGAAGAAAATACTATGAATGTCAGAAGATACAGGAATACAGTAACAGGATCAAATATCATTTTGTGCCGTCTTAACAACATAACTATTTATACTGTTGCTTGTGTGGTCTTTGACATCTTTTGAGAATTTTCTGGAAAGAAATATTGCCACTAGCATTGTTAAGCAGAGATACTTTTTTGGAAAAATTCAAGAAATATAGACCACAATTCAAAACAATTATCTTTATCAGTCTGAAAAAATGTGTGGTCCAAAATATGGGATTTGTTGCGAAAAATATTGACTGGGTTCGCCTCCATTCCCCCATGACTTTCCAAATGCAAAAGAAGAGGAAAGGAATTGAAGAAATTTTAACAAAGTTTAAAAAATTATTTAAAAAATGCGTTTACATTAAAAAAAAATTATTTTGTTGTTGTCATTGTCAATGTTTTGGTTGTTGTTGTTGTGCCGTTAGTGCTTGATAACGAGACTACGTGCTGTTGTTGTTGCTGAAAAAGAAAAGATCAAAGGCGGGACCAGGTGCAAATGAAGATAAACGCAGCTTTTGGCTGCCGCTTCAAGGAATAGAGCAAAATTAAAGTGGAGAAGAAGTGAAGTAGCTTTTATTTGTAAGGTGTTATTCTCTAACTACCGTCTGATTACATTATTCCGTCAAATTTGGACTTCCATCGGTATTATTATTATTATTGGCTCAAGATGTTGTCATCATATACACTACTACACAGTATACTATCAAAAGCAAAGGCCCAAAGAAGATTGGTAGATTGGAATGTTATTTAGAGAGTGTCTGCTGTGGACATGTCCGGCATCCAAAGACCATTGCTGGTGTACAAAGTTGCATATAATTTTTTTCTTTAGAAGATTCATGAATGAATGTGTGCTAATGCTATTGTATTGCCATGTTTTCATTGCTATTCTATGTTAGCTGCGAAAGTCTGCTAACTGTGTGGTGCTGAATCATGAATGTAAAGAGAGACTGATTAGATAAAATTCTGAGCACCAAAAATATGTATTA
Source organism: Aurelia aurita (assembly GCA_004194415.1). Taxonomy (NCBI): domain Eukaryota; kingdom Metazoa; phylum Cnidaria; class Scyphozoa; order Semaeostomeae; family Ulmaridae; genus Aurelia; species Aurelia aurita. The sequence goes on from REGM01000017.1 coordinate 2,076,922, forward strand.
AGATTGCACACAACAAAATTCTTTCCGATAAGTTTTGAAAGTATCCTTGAGCAAGAATTTCTGAAATTACCCCGGCCTTGCCACAAGCCAATTTTTAAAAATTTACACAGCAAGGACTGTTTAATGTGCCCCAAATATTTTTATCACATAGTACGAAGATTTCCAACCAGCTAATATTGTGATCTTCGCTCACAACCCTTGGCTGCATCAATGCCATATACTTTTTAGACCTGATTATATCAAACATGTTTTGATAAGGGGCATCTACCTTCTTAAAATGATTAGCGAAAAGACAGTGATGTAGTTAGTAAAAAAATCAACATACATATCAATTTGCCTGTTCTTAAAAATATCTCAAGTAAGAAATTGCACAATGTCTAAGTATTGCATATTGATGAATCCTATTTATTAAATGTGTCAGTGATAATTTTTTAGCCTCGCAAGTCATCCTTCATTCTGCAGTTACTCCCAAGTGAAGTCAGTTTTATATTTATGCTAATAATCTCTTCTAGGTCTTAATGACATACATCCCAGATGCAAACAAAAATGTTTGAAATTGAATAGAAAGTATGGATCATGATGACATAGAGTTACAGGTTAATATTCACTAAAATTCCCTCGTATTTTGTAGTTATGTAAATTATCAGGTAAGGTCTGAAAAAGGAGAAACAAAATTATAAACAGGACCATTACAAAGCTAGCAGAGTCCGATAATAAAACTGTAACACATTAACGTAACAAGAATTCTTAAGAATTTACAAGATCTTCACATTCTTATAAGACTTCTTGAGTGGTATGTATGAAAGCCTGCAACAATTCTTAAACAAAAGTTCTAAAGAAATCAAAAAAATTTCTCAAGAATTCTTCGGAATTCTTAGGCAAAAAGTCAGTGTTAACATGTGCAAGGCCTGTGTACTGTATTCTATTGATATAAAAATGATCAGTTCTTGTTGTTCTTATTCACAATGTTTACTTGTAGAATACTTCGAAAGATACTGAATACATGTATTGAGTGATCATATTTTTTGCAGGAGGTAAGAGATGAGATTGGTTTGACCTCAAAAGAAGCCCAACAAATCTTACAAGACACCATAAAGGAAGAAATTGCAAAATATGAAAAACACAGAAAAATACCCCTTGTTGATGATATCGTGAATGCTTTCTACAGAGGCAGAAATTCGCCTGTTGATTGGTTCGGAATTTGTTTGCTTTTTGTTGAAGCTGGAGTTTTGCTGACTGGCTATTGTTTAGGAGATGAAAATACGTAAGTCTATGTATATGACATTAAATCTTCCACTTCGTTGGAAACCTTTTGTTTTCATCGTAATATCACTTTTAATTCATTTCCCAAAATATGTAAAATGAACTCTAGAAATATTTAGAAAACATATACGTACAACTCTTTTGAAAAAATGTGATATGAGCCTTCCATCTTGTCCCTGCAGTAACAATATTGGTGATTCCCTCCATTTGAGGGATTTAACGCTTGTCTTTTCCTTAATTCAAAAATGTGAACATTAAAGCTGAAGATGATTTCCTCAATCCATTTAAATATTTTTTACTTCACATAATCAAATTTTTCAAACTTTTTCATCTTCAAGGCCTCCTTTTGCAAGTCAGAAGTAAAAATCTTATACGGTACAGTACAGGTCTTGCGCAAATTAACATTCTTTTCCTGTCTAAGAATTCTTAAGAATTCTTGAGAAAAGTTTCAATTTTTTAGAATCCTTGTTTCAAAATTTACATATTAAATTTATTTATAGATTCTTGTTTTTAAGATTTTCCCTGAAATGTGTGCATNACATGATTTTAAAATCACAAAAACCACGTACACTATTTTGAGAAGTGATTTGCCCCTCGATCAAACCTACATCATAATTCATGCACCCAAAAAAAGAAACAAGGTACGAAACTTTTATTACGTATCTCTAACTGAATGAAGGCTGAAAGTTAAATGAATGAATTAATGATTTCTGAAATTCCCAATCTGTTTTCTTCTTATTTTTAAGGTGGCACAAGTAGGCAGTGATATTTGGACGGTATGTTCCTTCATTAACTTTGTTTTCTTTATTCGTTTATTTCTATCTAGCATCCGAAGGTAGTTTTAGGCCACTGAGAAGCCAAGCTTATCGAAGCAGTGTCCTGGTCCTTCCTCTCGATGTGATCACACCTCCGTCTTTATCTGACCTTTGTTATTTAAACTATTTGCAAATCTAAAAACAAACCGAAGAAACTGAGTCAAAATTGATCCGAGCGAAATTCTTTACATCACAGGTGAATCAAATTGATTACCAATTGACTCTACAAGAATTATGGGAAATCCTTCGTGGTGATCCTTCTTCGTTACCTAGGACTGCAAATCTCTTACATACACTTGGAAATGTCACGGTAAGAAGCCAGCTTTATTTCCATTGTTCAGTTATATTTCTGGTTTATGGCAGACGCTTATCTGTCCATTTGAGAGATCGAGAAAAATGAAAACTCTTGGCTTTGCTTTTCTTCAGAAAATATCCGCTATGAAATGCTTTTTTCCGACGAGTTCTTTTGCTTCATGATTTCGAAAAAAGTAGACCTCAAAATATGGTTTCGTATCACTCGAAATAAAACGTTTCTTTTTGTCATCAGATATTCTGTTGTGCTGATAAATCAGGGGTATTGTGTTACCCCAATCTTACCCCTGCTAAAGTGCTGATGTTTAAGAACGTGGTGGAAGTGTCTGATACAAAGCAGAAGCCTGCAAGAATGTTTTCAGAAATACACGAAGCAGATGAAACTAAAACATCTTTGAATATATCTGATATCGAGGGTGAGTTATCTGCAGAATTATTTTTGTTAAAAGTTAAATAAATGACAAAGAAGCAAATTTTCATGGTAAACCTTTGCAGCAGAAACTCCCAAATCAAGAACCTGCAGTCTCTGAGCTTATCCTAACGCATGTAAAAGAACAGGGAATGGTCAGGGATGTAAGAGAACAGTGCGATGAAAAGGTCTTGTTCTGCTCAAAGGGCATAAAGTTTCGTGCTTCGATCTTTTGCCTCTGTATATGAAATCTGTTTGTATTGGGAGATATTGCATTAAAGCAGCCACAAAATTCGAACTGGTTCATTTTGAAGTGCGGAATCATCCAAATTGCTTCACTTTTTAAATCATTTTATCTTCTCTTTTTCAGCAATATCTGAGATAAACATAGAACATAATGTCACAGAAATTTTGAACATATCATATGATCCGAGGGTAAGAGTACAATTTTATTGTATTTATTGGCTCGTTTTATGAATACTTTATCTATATTAGCTTGTGCTTAAAAGTAGCGAAAAAATATCAAGTACCGAGAACAACAGTATTAACTTTGCTTTTGAATAAATTTCAAAGATTTTGATAGAATTTGATTGTATTTCATTTTCTCATTAAAGAGTGTGAATGGTATTGTGTTTGATGATGAATGTTGGAAAAATTACATGGAATCTCTCAAGCCTTTGGTAAGTGCTATCCTTGCTTTTCGCTCTTCGCCTATTTTTTTTATAAGAAACTAAGAATTTGAGCCAATACTGAAATTTTCTTAAAATTATCAGATTTTCAGTACTCAGAGTTTCTTACGAGTTTCTTACAAGTTCCATAACAGTCTTCAAGTTTAGTTCCTGTGCCCTCGTGAGCATTTCAAAACGAAGTTTTTTGGAGCCTTTCCAATGTTAAGACATTGGTCAAGTACCTTCCGAGTAATATGATACAGGAAATAAGTGAAAATAAAGGAAAAACATGCTAAGGATTTCGTTGACTAAAATACATAGCTGCTTAGATAATTTTTTCCCAGTACCGGGGTTTCTTAAATTTTCAGCGGTTCCCAAAGTTTAAAAGTGTTTCTCTGGCGTGTCATTTCATTTAAGTTTTATGCAGATCCCTTATTCACGAAGTACCCAAAGAATTAATAATATTTGTTTGATGTTTTCTTTCTCAATAGGGTCTGAATATAGTATTGAATTCTCCATGCCCATATCCACTGAAACGGCTTCTTCAAGAGAATTTCACAGGACATATTTCATTGGCAGCCAACAGTTCACCGATTCCCAATATCAGAAGGTAAAACTTTCATGATTGTTTTATTTTGAATTTGATAACTTTTTCGCTCTCTCTTGCTTCTGTTCACATTTTTCAAATTTTCTGCTCTATTTACGTTTTTCAAGAAAGGAAATTATGATTACTTATTACATGAGTTTATGTGATTTTTAGGTGTACTTGTCCTCTCGCAAAAGAAATTGGGTTTGAGGAGCATGCTTCTGACAATTTCACAGCATATGGACAAATTTTCACTTTCAGACCTGTGGTATGTAAATTCAATTTTCATTGTCAGTTCCACATTTATTCTCATTTTCATTTTGAATCGCTGCATCTACCGTCATTTTTGGATGTGGTAGCCCTTCTTTTTCTGTGCGTAACAATCTTTCCATATTTTTTAATTTTAGCACGCATCCGAAATGGCAGTTTTTCAATCAAACTACTATTTGTCAATAGTCAAGGACAGACTCGTTCCCAGTATGGTTTCAGTTATTGTCAGAGACAAAGGCTCAGGTAACGCCTAACTTTAATTCTTCAAAAAATAGATCAATCAGTCAATCAATCAATCAATCATGCAATCAATCATTCAATCAATCAATCAATCAATCAATCAATCAATCAATCAATCAATCAGTAATAGATTCAAATTACACAGCCTCCGAGAGCTGGAATTGGACTTTGATAACGTTTCCTCAAATTCAAATTTGAAACAGGAGTTGTCTCAGATGTAACAGTTTTTTTTTTGACTTAATTTTCTTTTTTCGTAATCAACGACCTCCTTCGGTTAAATAAATTAGGCCTTAATTAGCTGTACAGTAGCTACTATTATTTCACCCCTATCAATAAATGGATAATGAATAAGGTAAACAAATAGCAGCAACCATATGCGTCCGTAATTCATTTGCTGATTGCACTTTCCTAAAGTACTTACATTATTGTTCAAAAATAGAGGATACTGGCATTATTTTCAAGATAGAACATTTTTGGGGGATGCTTTGATAAGATTTGGTTTAGAATTCTCGATAATTAAATATCATTATTTGTTAGGTATGTTTCAACTGCTGACTCAAGGCTCTGCTGACCTCGTCTTAGATGCCTGCACTGACTTCTGGGATGGGGATGATCTTTGTGAGCTTTCTACACAGGACAGGTAACTAGCAAATTTCCATTGAGTTTAGATTCTCGCGAGCAGCTCCTCTCATTATGTTGGTTTTATTAAAATGAATGAACGGAGTTTTTTGGAATAATCTATGGGCAGGGCAAAGAAAACGCCTACACATGCCATTGTTTCTTTAGCTACACAATGCCCATGCACGTGCCGAGATCGTCAAATACAGTAAGCTAATTTTAGACCTGTGCTCGTGTAGCTTCTGACTCCTTTCATCCCCTTCAACTTAATTATAAGGTAGTATCCTTCCTCATTTGTGTCTATTTACAAAGTCATCTTTTGGCAACAATTCTTATTCGACTGCTTAATCCCCTTGTAACACTTCCGTATGCAATCGATGCCCTGCTAACACTTCCGTATTCATTTCCAGGAAAAAGGCATTAGATTTTTACCAAAGAATGTGTACAACTGGGCATTGTGTTGCATTTTCATACCGTCCATTGATTGAGGTAACCAGTGTGCTTGATTTGGATGTCGTTCTTTTTATTTCTGGCAACGTTACTACCTGTTGTGCTCAGAGTCAATTGAAAAGAAGTTATTTGCAATTGACTCTGCTGTGTTTTGACCTTTCGCTTCTATCTTCGGACCTGGTGGCCGAATAGCAAAATAGAACTGACAAACTTGTTTGCCTGCCGTGATTTGTAGAGAGAGAAAAGATTACAAACATTTTCCAATATTAAAGTTAGGATGTCAGGCGATGAGGAACTTGACGTTGAAGTTGTTTTTGAAGAAGCTTAGGAGGCCCAGAAATCTTCCAGTCTTGAATGAATCATTGTTAGATCGGACAGATTTTGATAAAATTTATCGAGTTTACTTCGTGTGTATCGTAAAGAAAACTTCTTTCCTGCCCCCTTTTTTCAAAAAGATTTTGAAATACGAATCTTAGTTAAAATCTCTTACCAAAATTGATCAACTTTATATTTCCTTGTCTTGTAGCGAACATGTCCAAAGTTTGACAAAGACATATTTATAGAATGCCCAGCAGCAGTGTCATTTCCGAGGCTGGAAAGTGATGCTGGAAGTGCATGGAGGTATTAAAATTGTATTATTAATTTCATCAGATTCAGTATGTGATCATAATATTTTAAGGGTTTATTCAATTTTCTTCATCAAGTTTGGATTCAGTCGCATATACTTTTTGAAGAGCCTTTTTTTTGAAGCTCCAGTTATAGATAGATTTTTGTTGGGGATGCAGCGAAATTGTTTTAGCTTTATTTCTAAGAATTGAGTATGTTCATGTTTGCTATTGTTCTTTGTAGTATCCCAAGAATTCAATTCGAGGACGAAGTTTTGAATAAGGTAAAATTTTTATTTTTTGCAGTGCACCATCCTTTCTTTAAAAAGGTAGAAAATTTGCGTTGAAAAACTACCAATAGATTATAACAAAATGGCAATTGTTTCTAATTGTTTGAAATTTTATCTAATTTAGAAAAAATTGTTTAAAGCTAAGTACATCATTTTGGAATTGTGTGAAATGTTTCTGAATCTCCTGAAGACAATTCAATCCGCGAAATACTACTTTTATGTTTTTCCGAATAAGTCGATATGATAGCAGGCTACTAAATCACAGGTTCACTGAATTTTCATAAAATCAAACATGTTCCTTATTCAGTGCCAGTTAAATAACTCGAGCAACAGGCAGCCTGTTTTCAATTAATCTCTTTTAAGCTTTTAAGTTTTTAAGTTTTCAGACTAAATTTTTCTCTGTTGATTGTTATAATTTTGTCAATTGCATCTCTCTTGAAGCCACCGTTTACTGCTTTGGCAAAGATAAGCGAAGAAGACACAACGGAAAGCATTGTCGTTGATGCTGAAGATCCACAAGATATCGTAAGGTATGACATTTATGTGGTTATTAATGGGCTTGAGGTAGAATTTATTCATTTTTGTTAAAAAGGCTTCCAAAGTACCTAGTAAAATCTCAAAGCAAATATTAACAGGATTCAGACGAAAAAATAAAGTTAAAACATTTGCAAACACTACACAGTGTAAAAAAATTTTGCTTGACATAGAAGCTGCTAATTACTAAAATTTCTTCGGTTTTTTAATCCAGGTAGCACGGTTTCTTATTTTTTGAAAATTGCTCCAACAATTTCTTATAAGCAGTTTCTTATAACATGCTACATGTGTTTATGTTATAAGCTGTTATAACTATCAAAGCTTTATATTAAATCGCTAACCTTGAATGCTCATAAGCGTATGGGAAGATATAATCTGGGGGGCTGCCCGATAAAAGTTCCATTGTTTACGAAATTTTTGCCCGAATATGGCAGATTTTTGTAAATTTTTCCCAGGTTGAGGGGGCTGTTGCCCCCCGCCTCCTACGCCTATGTGAATGCTAATGTTAAACAGACGACTTTTCTTTCCAGGATGCTTGGAAAGCAAATTTTTATTGGAATGGTTACATATCATGATTTGGTGAAAGAGGTAGGTCATCTTGCTTATTAAACAATTGATACTGTAAATCCCCGCGTATAGGAACCTACTTTTTTGAGAGCCAGGCTGAATTAGGTTCTTATTTTAAAGGTACTTATGTTAATTTCAGGGTATAAAGGTTCTCATTTGAAGGGTCCCTTGTGGAAACCTCTTAGAGGTCATCACCAAGAGATTTTCAGCCCTGTTATTTGTTTTAGCAATGTTATTAAAGATCTAATAACTAATTCTAAGCTTGCAAATAGCAGAGTAACAGGTTCAGATTTTAACAGCCAACTGGGACAAAAACGAACGTAATAAGGACAATGCAAAAATCAACTTTACTACCCTTGTCATAAGAACATATTTTTCCATCAAACTGAAACAGGTTCTTAATTATGAGGTGCATAATTTAGGAAAAACAACCTGTAGGTTCTTATTTTTGTAGGTTCTTATATGCGGGGATTTACTGTACTGTACAAGTTTGAATCTATATTTTGTGAACACTAAGTGTTGAATTTCTCATTTTCTTATCTTAGTTTGATTTTCAATTGCAGGATATTGGTTGTTTGGTTGAAAGTTTAAATAATGGTGGAATCAGATTTGTGTATTTCTCGACAGATAATGAGCTGAGAAGTAGAGTGAGTTTAGTTTTTGTTTTGTACTAGTCTTTAGGAGTTAAATTGATTGAAGGCCGATGAAGTACCTTTAGTTGAACTTTAATTAAATGTTCCTTTCTTGAAAGTCCACCTTACCAAAGTCTCAAAGCCCGATGCTTCTTTCCGAATAAAAACAAATTTTCAAACACTAGAGAAACATAGAACCTTTAAATCTAGTCGCGTATTAATAAACCTTTAGAAGTGAGTTACTGACAAAGATGAAAGCGATATACATGAACAATGCTGATGTATTTTTAGCTGCCTTGAAAGAAACAATTTTTCATCTTTTACAATAAAAAATTATTAACATCTTTATCTTAAAAATATAGTGCACTTTTTGAAATATTGAAATATTATGTACACCTCATACCCTTACCTAGAAAATGGCACAGAAGGAGGAATGAAGGACTGTAAATTGTTTTCTAGGTATTTGCAGAAAAGCTTGGTCTTGAAACTGGATGGAACTGTCATATTTCCTTAGCACCATGTGAAAGAGGACATTATGACGGCGGCAGTGTGAATGCATCGGGGTCTATATCATCAGAAAGGGATTGTTTATTACGTGGATCTAAATCGAATATTGCTGAGGGTACGTAGGCCATAATTTGTTGTTGTTGTTGTTGTTGTTGTTGTGGAGGAGCTAATTGTTTATCGTTTATTGTTTAGTTTCTTGTGGAGCTCATTTTCTGTGGAACAGAACATCCTCACTCTCCTTCGCAGAGGCTGTATTACTGAAGGACCAAGGAAATGAAGGACCAAGGACGGACCGCGCCGAACGAGCGCATCCGTCCTCCGGTAATACAGCCTCTGCGAAGGAGAGTTGAACATCCTACTTATTTGTATAGTAGAGTGGAGGATGTTTTGACGAACAAACAATATTTGAGGACACTTAAATTGTCTGCTTGCAAGGCAGATAAGGAAAATGTTTGCCGTTAGAGCACCCTGTCGTGTTATGCAGTGGCCCGTGGCATAGCAAATACACAAATGAATAAGACCGAATCAGACACGCCTTTACTTAGGCCCACATCATTCCAACTCTTCCTGCTCAACAACTACAACAACAATAGTAATCATAATCATAAACATGTGACACTCATCGAACATTGCTTCAAAATATGCTTTCCTTGACACAAAGCAACAATTTGTTTTATTTTGGAAAACATGCTGAGCAAAGATTCCTTATTTTTTATGGTAGGTAAAAATTACCTATGATAGGTAAAAGTGTCCTATTCTTTTTATATTCGCTTTTTAAAAAATAACATTGGCGAGCAAACTCTCACATATTTAGCAAACTGTACTTGTTATTTTTGTGAAAGGTTTAGTAAAAATGATGCAACTTAATTTCTTAGATTATAAAAGTCTTCAAGCAAATTTCTTCACATTTTATAAGATTCTTTGGACATACTTCAGCCCGAGATAATACCTGACTGACTGATTTATTTACTCGCATTTTTTATGGTCAATGCTTTTTTGCGTCCCTCATCAGTGTATTAATTTTCGTTGATTCCTTTTAGTAAACAACGAGAACAGAAACACGGCCTATGGCTCTGGAAGTGAAGGGAGTATTTCAAATGGAGACATCATCAATATGGAGAGCAATCTTGACAGTGTTTACGTTATTCCCAATCGAGTAAGAATCTTTTCTTTTTAATCGTCAATCACCCATTAATTCATTCATTCATCCATTCATTCATTCATTCATTCATTCGTTAATTCATTCATTCATTCATTCATTCATTCGTTAATTCATTCATTCATTCATTCATTCATTCGTTAATTCATTCATTCATTCGTTAATTCATTCATTCATCCATTCATTCATTCATTCATTCGTTAATTCATTCATTCATTCATTCATTCGTTAATTCATTCATTCATTCATTCATCCATTCATTCATTCATTCGTTAATTCATTCATTCATTCATTCATTCGTTAATTCATTCATTCATTCATTCATTCGTTAATTCATTCATTCGTTAATTCATTCATTCATTCATTCGTTAATTCATTCATTCATTCATTCATTCGTTAATTCATTCATTCATTCATTCATTCGTTAATTCATTCATTCATTCATTCATTCATTCTTCGTTCTCTACCATCTAAACGTTATCGAGCATTTAAAAGTTATTACCCAAAGAAATTTCTCGAGGAATAGGAATGCTGAAATTCTCAAAAAGATACCTCCCATTACAGACCATACAAACGATGTACAAGAGTCTTGTAGAGCCGTACTTTCGATATTGTTCTCCTGTTTGGGGTAACTGTGG
>REGM01000017.1:2095782-2115445 GCA_004194415.1 Aurelia aurita
ATTTTGAAATTCTCATTAAAATCCATTGTTAATATGATATCTTTGTGCATTTTTTTTAGCCCATGCCCTTTCCAACCTAATAGACTGTTTACATACAGCATATGACTTGAATTGGGCTTTTACTTTTGGAGGAATCTTTCTTTAAATGATAGCATGTTTTTAGTCCGCAAAATGTTGATGACGTCAGCATTATGCAAATTTATGCAAATTACATATGCCAAAATTTCTTTGTATTGCATGCTTGTTCATTTGATATGATGATATGAAACCAAAAGTTTACTATAAAAAAGTTTGCTCTTTTGTTGGTAAGCTACCTTAAAGTATCTCTAGTGCATTTTATTTTTGAATTTCAGAATGTTTATCAGATATCAGAAGAGAGAAAGATTAAAATTCGACACAAAACTTGGAATGAACTCACCAGTCTGAGATCAGTTGCTTCCTAAATACTGTTACATTTGCGGATAAGTACTTTGTAGATTAGATTTACCAAGTAAAGTTAGCTAGGTTTATAAATCTGTTTCTCAATTTTTATTTGTTAGTTAATTTTCTAGAATGGTTTTGATTGTTTCTGGGTTTTGATAGGATGTTTTTGAAATCCTTAGAAGTCATAAGTTATTATGCAGACTCTTGTGTTTATATATGTTATTACTAATCCTTAGTTTTTTTATTTTGAGTGCTCAAGTTTGATATCAAGGTGCCATCATGCAAACATCCCAAACCCCTCTGTAGGAGCTTAGCCGACTTAAAACTCTAACACTACGTTTGAGAATCACTAAGAAACTTTTACAAGCTAATTTCAAGGACAATATGGCCGAGGTGTCGTTGAACCCGCATTCTTGAGTAATATTTACTGCAACCTTATGTTTATAGCTTTATAGAACGCTTTTTGCTGCTATTTTTTGCTGAAATTGAACAGCAAGATTTAAAATACACTCATTTTTTATAAGAAACTAAGGTCCAGGATTGGTAGGCAGTTTCTTAAATTTTAGGACCACTTTGCTACCAAAAGTTTCTTATGTGTTTCTTATATTGTTAATGCCCTAAGTGTAGAGCCAATACCTTTTTGTGAGAAGAGCTTCCAAATTACTTAGTAAGATCTCAAAACATGTTATAACATAATTCGCACTCAAAAAAATGCCAAAACATCCACTATTATTGTACAGTCTCAAAACATTTTCGAGTGACCTGGGAAAATAAAGTTGCAAATTACAAAACTTTCTTAGCTTTTTACATTCTGGTAGAGTAGCTTCTTAAGTTTTAAAAATGAGCCTACCATTTCTTATCAGCTGTTTCTTGTAAACAAATGAGTGTACTGTATTTATAACGTACAGTAATTTGCTTCAAATGTAGCATTTATGTAGTTCGTACTTAAATTATAATTTAGGTGTGAAATTTTTATTATTATTTTGGTTAGTGTAGATAGTTGTTAGTTGCTTTTTCATTTGATATTTCATACAGACATGTTACATAACATTATTACATATTGTCACATAGAGGTGTTAGCTTAGAACTGAAACAGGAAAACAGAAATTATTCGAGAGATTCTATATTTTGGATGGTTTCTCCCATCGATCGTTCCTGGACTGAGAAAATTTAAATGAGATCCTGAAGGGAACTGCACATTTGCTTCAAACTTTGTATTTCACTTCATATTTTTAATTATGAAATCATTGCTGGTCCTAAGTATTTGTTTGGTTGAATCACGTAAAATACGATACAAAATCGGATTGGTACATAATTTCTTTGTTGACACCAGGAAGTATGAAATCGTGTTTAACTAAAGTTCTGGAGGCAACCCACCAACTCCAAATGGTTGGAGACAACGAAAGCTATCAATCATACCTTTTGAAACAATTTTCTCTGGCTCAAAACCACGTCGTAAAACATCATTTCTCGTCGTCTTTTTACAAACAATTTAAATCTTATGCGACCTGGGACCAAACTTGCAAAAGTTGCTTTTATTTTCATGCACATCCAGAGGGGAAATGTCTGGGGGAAAATGCGGTTTTGCCTCCATCAAGAAAGGAATTCTCGTTTATGGCTTGGCCATATTTGATGCTAAGACCATATTGTTGGTTTGTGATCCAAGAACTGCACACTGCATTCCTCAAACTTGCAAGTAACACTCAAAAACGCTTCCCTTTCTTGCTTCTTGGAAGATGCATTACGTCACAATTTCACGAAAATGAGGCAAAACGGCCTAGGCCTAGCCACTTTTCCCCCACCTAGCTAGAGGTTCTTGACGAATTTCAATCACGAATGTTTTGGTGATCTCAAACAATAAAGGCAATGGACGGTAAGTATGTACTGATGAATTTTGATGTTTTACTGTTAAAATTAGGTTCAGAACATTCAGTTTCTCGATGTTTTTGTTTTGGCTTTGCTGTGGGTGGTCTCGTGGTATATGAGGTATATGTTCAAAGTAAAAATGTTGTTCTTCCTTAGTTTAGGCCTAGGCCTACTATATTTATTAGCTAACGTGATGCTATACCAGAAAAACAAAAAGCAGATAAAATATCGAAGGTTTCTGCTTTATTCGTTAATCATTATTTAAGAAGAATTGCCGTTATATCTACATCAAATGGTGTTATTTTGCCAGACGTAGACAAATGGAGACAAAAGGATATATAAAGTTCTTGTTTGTATTATAAGATTTGAAATTTCAGATTCAATGGTTCTAAAAGACGTCAAACACGTGATCCTTGTTCTATCTGGAAAAGGCGGTGTTGGCAAAAGTACAGTTGCAGCTCAACTTGCCTTTGGGTTGATCAAAAATGGGAAAAAGGTATATGACCCAACTTTCATCCTATCCCGTCACCGTTTCTCAAAGAGCTAAAGATGTAAAAGTTGACATTGATTACCCGTTTAAATCTTTAGATACCAACCAACCCAACTGGGTTTTTTGTTTCTTGTGTGGAGAAATGCGCTGAACTATAGAAGAAAAATAGGCTAAATTGTTTTTACACCAGACTGCATTCTTTGTTTCTTGCTCGGAGAAGTACACAGATGAAAACAATAGAAGAACAAAAGGTCCTATTGTTTTCTCGAAGATTGCGTGGAGAATATATTTTCCCCGAACAGCAAAAATGCAGTCTTGTTTTTACAAAGGTTGCACTGAGAAGTTCTTCTCCGAGTGTGGCAATAGATCCAATCTGGCTACCTGGCTCCTTTACAATAATCAAGATCCATGGAAAGCAAATCTTTGAACAATACACTGTTTGATGATCTGCAAAAATTAATGGTTTCAGTGCCAGAAATCCAGACAAATAGATAAATAGAACATGGTCCATTTCGCCATTCTGTCACTAAAATGCTCTTGCAGTAGAACAGTTTTTCAGCACTTCTCTCATATTCTCAATCACATCTTCATTCATAGTTATAAACAAACCTTTTTCATGTTTCTTTTACATTACAGGTTGGAATTCTTGATCTGGACCTGTGTGGACCAAGCATTCCAAAGATGCTAAACCTAAAAGGAAGAAGTATTCATCAATGCAATGAAGGGTAAGTCACTATAAAAGTAAACTTCAAACAAAGCATCTTAAGATATTATAAAAATTAGAATAGGTTGAGTTTTTTCATCCTTTTCCAAGAGCAAATTATTGAGAAATTAAAAACTTGATTGATTTGCAATTGAATCAAATAGGTTATTATTGCAACTAAATGTTTTATATATTAATTTTTTTGTATTTTTAGCTGGTTGCCTGTCTATCCAGATGATGACAAAAGACTTTCTGTGATGTCAATTGAATTTTTGCTACAAAAGGATGATGATGCTGTTATTTGGAGAGGACCAAAAAAGAATGGTATGAAAACTTGCCTCATATTTCATACTCTTAGTAAGATTTTTTAAAGCAGTCGAAGTTCGTTCTTTCTTAGTCTATGTTCCTTAATTCTAGAAAGTTCTTTCACCCTTTGAAGCCTTGATAATTGTTTGCCTTTATTTGGTATCTTTGAAGCTTGCATGCGTTTGATTTGTTTGTTACAAATCTTCAAATAATTCCAAATTTGTTCTTTCTCAGCAATGATAAAACAATTCATAAAAGATGTTTATTGGCAAGATTTGGATTACCTCATCATTGACACCCCACCAGGTAGGGACAATTCATTTGATACTCTGTCCTTTTATCTTGAATAAACTGGAAAAAATATTAGTGCAAAATATATCATTAATGATAATAAAAGAATTCGAGAATAAAATAATAGAATGCCATGCAGATTCAGTTGTATTATTGTGAATATTACTTAAATGATAGCTGAGGACGGATTTTAATGCCTCAATGTTATGCTTATCTTGTCCATTTCTTGACAGGTACTTCAGACGAACACATTTCCATAATCGAGGTATTAAAAGATTATGAACCTGATGGAGCCATTCTTGTAACTACCCCACAGGTGAATATGTTGATTTTGAAATAATCCTGTCTTTCTAGAATAGGGCAGTTGTCGATTAGGACCAGTCCATACCATACTGTATACTTGCAAGCCTTGTTTGCAACGTCGATGAGGAATGTTTGATAGATCAAAATAGTCGCCAGTGCTATTTAAGGCCATTTAAGTAATTCCGTGTTTAATTATTTGTGCTTACGGATGTGCAACATCTATGTTTGATGTCCAAAAAACATCTGCTATACTAGTTCTACATTCCTGATTTTTTACTCATACGAAATATCTTGTTTTTCACCAAACTTAATAGATAGAGGTTGGTCTTAAGCGTCCTCGTATTAGATGAAACGTGCTGTTATCTTTTGTGATTTTTGCAGTATCGTACACAGTTTGCCAGAACAGTCATTACAAGAATGTGCTAAGAACGTTAGCCGCTGCGCGCAGACTAAAGAATGTAAGATAATCATTATCACAAAAGCTGATTTGTTGGCCAACTCTCTGCAGATGATATTTTCTAGCTACCATCTTGATTTTCTAACCAAATGTCATATTCTGCTCCTAGAATGTTGCAACTGGCGATGTTCGTCGAGAATTGACATTTTGTCGTAAAACAAGAACAAATATCTTGGGAATCATCGAAAATATGAGTGGTTTTGCCTGTCCACATTGTTCAGTAAGTTTCTCTCTTGTAAAGTTTCTTGATCTATCACGTACAAATTTAAGTTTGACCAAACTTGAACAGAAGCAAGGTCACATTGAAATGCTTAGCTATTTTCTAACCTGAAAAGTAGCTGACAGGACTGCCTTGCAATTGCAAACGTTGACCAGAGACGTAGAAACCGGGGGGCACTGGGGGCACGTGCCCCCCCCCCCCAAGATTTTGAAATAAACGAGAAATTGCCCTTTTTGTTAGAGGAAATGCCCCTCTAGCTTAAGGAAAAAGTGCCCTTGAAGTGTCGTGCCCCTCCAAGTTTAAGACGCTTCCTATGGCCCTGACGTTGACACTTCTTTTTCATCTAGGAATGTACGAACATTTTCTCATCTGGCGGAGGCAAAGCTCTTGCGGAACATTCTGGTGTACCATTTTTAGGTAATCTTTTACTCTCCCTTCCACCAAGAAAATCAAATATAGCTACTTTCGTATCTTGGTTACTCAGTTCGTTGATGACCTCAACACAATTAAAATGAAGTGTGTAAAACAAAACGTCAGTTCATGAAAGACTGTATTCAATTTGGCCGTCTTCACACTAGAAGTTGCACCGGAAAGTTTTGTTGAAAAGTTTGGAAAAAACAGTCAGGCCCTAAAAAAATAACATTTCTGGACAGCCAAAACGAGTTTTATCAACTGATTTTCATGAAAAACTTTCACATTCATTTTCTCTTTGGTAAGCTACGATGACAGTCAAAAATCTTTGTGTAAATGATGCCTTTCTTTAATTTGCAAAACTTTCCTTCCTCGAGGTATCAGAAATATTAAATCAGTTTGTCACCGTTTTATCATATCTGGTATTGCTATGCATTATCCTTCTAATCGTTTCAGAAATTGATATGAAATTCTTCAAAGCATTACGTCAACATAATTGTTTTGTTCTTACAGGCTCCATTCCAATAGACCCAAATCTGAGCATATCGGCAGAAAAAGGCATGCAGTTCGAAATGGATTCAACATCCCCTACTGGAAATGCGATCAACAATATTTTAGGAACACTAATGAAAGAGGTTGAAGGAACTTAGCAAACTTGAGATGCCGATGGTTGCTGGAAAGTCACCTTGGTATTTGTAAGGAGTTTGTAGTGACGTGAGCTACGCTGGCGGGATTGGATAACATCAAATCTGCTCTCCAAAGGACTCGTGTAGTTTTGAATCTAATTTAAAAGTGATCGAAATAAAAACTGCATTTCTTTCGGTAGCTATTTTGACACCTTTAGTTCAACACTAGTAAAACGCGGCGTTCGAATATCAAATGGGCTTTCAAGCTATCTTGAAAGATCTTGAAAGGAATAGAATTTCAAGGCTAGAACTGAGTGGTAAAATTTTGATTCAGATCAGTAATATGTTCAATGATTAAACAAATAGCTATCATTAAGCTGCCGAATAGTTGTCGAAAATCGAGTTGTTACTTTATTGCAGTCATGGTATACCACATTAACGAATTCATCAATATTTTGTCCAATGCTGCTCTTGCCTAGCTGTTATCTAAAACGGCATTTCGGGGGCATTTCGTTGTAGAACGGCCACAGCTGTTGTCTTTTAAAAATTCAGAATGTTCTTTTCTCTGTTTTCTATCGTAAAATCTCCTTAATTTAATTCTGCTCAGCGATTTAAGGATTAGAACCCCCCTGAGTGAAGGTATAGGTCCAATAAAATAATATTTGCTGGTAACTTAGTTTTTATTTGGCAAATATTTGCAGCTAGAAAGAATCGTGGAATGGACATGTTTGCAATGACCTGCAGTTTATTTATCAGCTGTCCATAAGAGTCATTTCACCATTGGGTAATCACAACTAAATATTCGTTGTTTGCACGAAAACAGTGCTGCGTTGCGTCAAAGACTTTGATTTTGAATGCGGAGGAATTTCCTTAGCTTCCTTGGCAACGCAATCGAATTTGATGTCACATGATATGGTATTGTTTAGTAAGCCAATCACAGCTTGCTTATTGTTTAGATTCCTTTGTTTTAAACGGAAATGCCCGTGCCGGAAATAAATAGTGTTGTATTCCAGCGCGCGTTGCCAAGGAAAAGAGCATCAAATAGGCCTAACCACAGAGAGGGTGCAGATGTTTAACCTTGTTGCGAGAGAAACTTGGTAAAATATTTAATGTTAACGAAGATATAATTGGAGAATGGCGACTAAGATTGAATTAGGGAATCTTCTTGATCTTGCTATTGGGAAGCCAGCGATTGGAGCAGTCAATTTCAAGACGTTGCACAGCTTCCTACAAAAGTTGTTAGGCCACCTAGCGGTTGCTAGTGTCCAAGTGGAGGTAAATAAAAAATAAGATTGTTGTGCTTTTGTTAATCAATCATTCCAGATAAAATAATTTCCCAGTTTTTTTCTAACATGGCTTTAGATGCAACACAGAGTAAACACGAAAACATTAGGTACCGTATCTATCTATGACAATTTTGACAATTAAAATACATGTGCCAAGATTCTCCGTTCTACATAAAATGTATCAGATTCCCTAAACCTAACTAACGGTTAAATATGTATCAAAACTGGACATAACATGCACAAATCAGCAATTATAGAAAAATTAGTTTATTATTCCTGATTCCAAACTTTTGACCGGAAAAAGTATCTAAGAAGAAAAGTCTGAAAAGTCTGGGCAAAAAGAAGGGGGGATCAGCAATAGATTTTTTATATACAGGTTTCATAAAGTTTTCCACACACGGACGGGATTTATCGTTAAATCTTCTAGTTAATCGAATTTCTTGTTAAGTCATCGTTCAAAAGTTTCATACATGAATGTTGAAATTCCTTTCAAGACAGTTCCACAAAAATTTCCTATCAGTGATGCTCTAAATTTTCCCAGAAGTTGAAATGCCACACCCATTTTGCTCGACCCACCATCATCCCAGGTATAAAACAAACTAACAATTGTCATTTAACAGGTCTCAGTGGACAAGAATGATGATGCAGACAGTGGAAGAATGTCCGTAGATGGAAGCATCATATCCGAAGGGAGAAGTGTGAAGTTTTCTCAGGATGGAGCAGTGGTTGATGAAAGAATCCAAAGATTAGAGGACAAAATGAATTTGTTGGACTCATTCTCAAAGACCGATGATATTCTTAGATGGATCAAAGGACAAGATGAATCTCACAGTAAAGTTAGTGACATGTGGAATCTTATCAATTTACAAAAAAGAGTTGAAGGAACAGAAAATGGAGTCAAAAAGGTATGTCATGTTCTTATGCAATTTTTACACACCATCAACTTTGCTACTCGTGCATTCTCTCGCCTCGCATTCCTTCTCTTCTTGATGAAGCAATGTCCCCATGATAACTCTGTTCTAAAGTTGGCCTTTTAAGTTTTCATCAAATAATTTTTTCAAATAATCAAATAATTATTTCATCAAATAACAGTAAATAATTTTTTTCCACCAGCCCTATTTTTACACAGGCCCAAGGGTCAAACTCTCATAGACAAACCCCTAACACTGGCCCTTTTTCCACCAGGGAATAAGAGATAACATTGCTAAGGGCTGGCAAACTAAGAGCCAACAAGGTACATTGCTAGGTACATCTTACATGAGGGGTTTTCTCCTAGGGTCAAACGCTCATCTTAAATGAGGGGTTTTCTCTGATGAATATCTTTTTTTTTATTGTGAAGGGTTTCCTTTAAACAAGATTGAAGGAAATGAGTTTTCCTTGTAAACATGAATTCAAATCATATTCATCCACCTGCTTCAAAAGGTCGCCAAATCTTTGAATTGAACTGTGAAGGATTAAAATTTTGTGATCCTAAAGTAATTCATTTTCACATTGAAGGTTGGTATCCTAGTGGACAAGCTGTTGAATCAGTTGAAAAATGTCACAGAACTTGAAGGAAGAATGTCCAAGATGGAAAAACGAATGGATGAGGTAACTCAGGACTTCTCATGTCTTGTGAGTTTTCAACTATAGATCCATGATTAGAAGTACAGTTCTTTCATAAACAATGTAAAAATAGCTTAACAACAAACTTAAGGTAACATAAAAGTAACCTAGCTACTTTTCTTTCATGAGAATTGTTGCAAAATTTTGTTCAATATTGGAATAAAATTATTTTGTTTCTGCAAATTCTTATGGGGAAATGATTCATTCCTAAGAATTCTAAAGATTCATGGATGTTAAAGGGAATCTAAGCATATAAAAGTGGCTCAAGCCACTTGCGGTCAAATTCTACCCTATCAGATATCAGTATTTCCTGTGGACGTAGATCAGTTACCCAAATATGGTTCGGCATGTGTCACAGCCTATTGTCTTTGCACAGCTATTTTTATCGAAGGCTTACATATGCTTAGAAACAGAAGAACTGTACAAAAGTACTGTACTGTAATTTATCAAGTCGAGTGCAATGGCAGCAATAGCTGTCAATCATTTACGGGAGACAAATTAAAGTAGGATGGATTTTCAGGATCATTGTCAGAATGTCAACACTTTGTTAATCCTATAGGACTTGTCATGACTGATGACAAAATTCATTTTATTCTTTTCAGTTTGAAAAACTCAAAAAAGAGATGAAAAAACTGGCAGAAAAGATCAACTTATTAGGTATTGTACCGTTTTTTATGTTGATTATTGAAATATTGATGCAAAGAATTTCTTTAGCTATCCCTCACAAAAATTATAATAAATTATGATTAATTGATCAATCGTTTCCTTGATATTTTAGCTGGTGATACAAAAATTGAGGAATTAATGGAAGAACTGGTAAGTTAGTTTTCATGAAGTATGCATGGATGGTCCCAGGGGATCAACTGGGGAAAATATAGAATGTTCACTACACAGTGCCCAGATCAGTATTTATTCTGAGCCAGAAACGGTATGAAAATAGTCAAATAATTGTGTACTAAGTACGAAGTACGTCTGATCTTTTCCTCTTAACTTGTTTTGAAGTTTACATCTATAGAAGATGGCTGGTATGGGGGTCTGGGGTATAGGGGTCTCAGAATGATTCACGAGAAATGAAGTTGACAAATAACAATTCAAATATATAAAATCGATTTGTATTTTTGCAATGCATGAAAATTCTTCTTAGAACCTTCTCAAGAAAGTCACGATTCATGAAAATTAAGGGCTACTGTACAAAACATGAAAATGGTAAAATAGAAACTCCCACTAGCGTTGCATGCAAATACCCATACCAGCCCTCATAGAAGGCTTTCGTTTGCATTATTCAATTGTTTGTTTTTCTAGTAAATATATGTTTATTTTGATATTTGCAGAATGCACTAAGGAATAAAATGATGGAAATGCCGTCGAAAAAGGATCTTGAAATATTTGTTCAATGGCCACATTTGCAATCTGCTCTTGAGACTGGAGTAGTTGACAAGGATAAAATATCTGAATCCAAATCTTCTAAATCTGCTTCTAAAGTGATTGTTGGTGAACCTTCAGAGGATGACGAATCTTCGTCACATCCAACTTCAAAAATTCTTTACACCTTGAAAGAATTAGGAGGGCTGGCAAAAGAGCACAGAAAACTCAAAGAAGAGGTGGACAAATTGAAGGTATATTCTAAAAAAATTCTTTGCTTTTAGAAATCAAATAATTAAAATTCCTTATTAATTAACAAAAAGTTAATAATCTATTAGAACGTAAAATTAAATGTGATATCACATCCTCCACTATTTGAACATAAAATTGAATGTAACGCTGTAACGTCACATCCTCCCTCCACTTTCATTTTATTTTGTTGAAGACATTTGATCTGATCCTTTTAGCTTTGAAGGTGTCGTGTTTAGCTTTGAAGGTGTCGTTATGCTGCAAACACCACCAGTGAAACGATGTATTTACGGGATAAACGAGTTGGAAAACCATTAATTTATGTGAAAGGCTTAATTTGTTGGTTTCCATCAATGATATGGTAATGAACTATTTATCCACCTGCATTAAGTTAAATTTCTTCTTTCATTTTCTTAATGTGTTGTGCTCTCTTTTTCATTCAGAAACAACTCGAACAGAAAGCAAATAAAAGTGACCTTGAAAATCTTTCTTCAGGAGGTAAATTTCAAATGTTCGTCCTTTTTGCAAACGTGACATTTGTGTTTAAGGTTAAGTTATCATAGATTCTTTCAGTTACGTTTTGTTTTATGAAAATTGAAGCAAATTATGTCAGTTTGCTTCGTTAGTGAAAGAAGTAACAACATCTCCTGAGGTTTTAATCATTGCTGCATTTGCGTGAAAGAACATGAAAGAGCATGAGGATTATATCTATAGAAATCTCATCACGGAAATCCCTTGTTTTGCCTAAAACTTCCAGAAATCTGGTAGAAGTCCTTTTGCTGTCACAGAATCTCTTGCACTTGTTGACGGAGTGAACCACCCATCGAGGAAATATATTTTGTTGACGTTGTAGAAGTCATTTGTGTTGACCAATCAACTGACTTTTTCTTAATGATTAAATTGATTACTGTTTGCAGAGATACCCGAAGACCTGCTTCAACAGTTAAATGATCTACATAATGCTTTAGAAGATTTGAAATTGTGGAGACAAGATGTCGATGTGAGTTTCCTTCCTTATAGTTTTCCTCAAAGTTATGACTATATACCCCTGCCTAGAACTGAGGACGAATGAATGCCGAATAGCATATGCCGAATGAGTGATACATACGATTGCATGGCTGTGAGGAAGGCTTAACACCGAAACATGAAGAAACAAAAATGGTCTCTGTACGTGGTGAAGATCCAGAGATATGACTGACTTTAGATTTCTCCGAAATTTCATTGTGCTTGAGTGGCGCAGTGGATTGTCGCGAGAACTTTTGGTCAATTGAAGGTCCCAGAGAACGAATGAAAGTTAGTTTAATCATTTGAAATGTGGTCTCTCTAAGATGGTCCTTCTACCAACCTTAGCCTTTATTTGATTTTTTTCCCGAACTAAACTTTTCATTTTCCTCTTTACTCTCTGAAATTGTTGACTGACATTTAAATATTTTTCAAGAAGAGCCATATTTTCTATTCCGCAGTTTAGCTGCAGTGAGATCTTGTCTCTTGCCGTGCTCGTTGCATTGTTTTCAGTTCATATGTTTCAAAACTCTTGTATCTCGCAAGAAGATTGAAAATAAGTAAACAAAACCAACGATTAAAAGGACTGAACTGACATAAAAGATGACATCTCATAGGTCTATAAATAGCCTATTGTATTTAATATTCTCGGCTTGTGCAACAAAAAAACAAAACCAAAGAAACAATGGTGTGTGTAGGTTATTTCTTTGTCTTGTTTGTAGACCACACAATTTAGCTCAGGTCATTCACTATAGCAGAAAATGATTTTAACTTTTTGAAAGTAATTTATCTTTTTCCAGGTTGACAGAGAAGTGCTTGCAAACATGAAATCTGAATTTGATGAGATCAAAAAGGCAGTTGAAAGATTGCAGAGTACGATGAAACATGTTGTCGATGAACACACAAGAAAACAACAACATATCGATGTAAGTTTCTTTCTTTAGAATTGAAGCAAAAGCCCGAAAAATATACTACTTCCAAATATATTAAAAGCAAACATTTTTGGGCTGTACAACTTCTGGGTCAATGAAACCATGGAACGCTTTACTTCGAATAATAGCTCCAAACAATGATTTTGTCCCCGTAGTGTTTTGGCCAACCTTAAACTATTGTAACAAACGTTCCAAATTTTCATTGAAATGTCAGCAAGTTTCACTAGAAAGCGGCCCAAAGTATGTTTTCTTATAGTTACTTAGACTGATTACATAGTCGTAGTTATCGCTATTGCTAGGCTGATGGACGCTCAACTACCAGTTTGAGCAAACAAATCAATTCAATTAAAAGTATTGTTGTTGTTGTTGCAATAACTGGGACTATGCAATGAATCTAATTGTCACTACGTCAAAAATGTTTATTTTAATGTAGTTTATATCGCAATAATTGTTTTATCTGCATGCAATTTCTGACGGATCTTCCTAAATCAGTATTCAAACATTGAAACATAATCACGCCAGTAATAAAAAGAATGCGTTTAACTCTCAGGCCTTGAACTTGTAATCTTTCGTCTGACCTTTAAAATCAGGAATTTTCTTCGAAACGAGAATTCCATATTAAGTTATTTGTTGTTTGAATTGCACTCTTAATCATAAGATAGTATTGAACTAGAAACTTCTTAGAAAAGTTTTAGGGAAATAGAAAAGTTTTGAGGAAGTATTAGAAAGAGGATGTTGGCGATAACTCTTTAATATTTTATTGCAGACATTGTTTACTACGACAGATAAACTTGAAGAAAGCAAAGTAGACAAAGAGGATTTATACCTTCAACTGGCAGTTGTAAGTAAATTTACCAAATCAAATAGAGTATCGAAATTTCAGAAAAATCAAAGCCTTATTGAGAATTGATATTGTCTCAAGTTAACTCTTAGATATAACTAAGAATAAATTCTGGCATCGTCCTCTTGCTGAGCTGCTGTGACCAGTGTCAGCAGAAGATGATTCTTAGCGAATGATTTCGTTTTGGTTTTCTAATTTTCTTTTTTATATTTCCTCTTTTCAGAAAGCCAACAAAACGGATTTGGATGGTTACGTAAGCAGACAACGATTTGATACGAATGTGGGAAGGATTGATGAGACATTGAAAGAACTTATCGACAAAGTTAAATCTAATGTGAGTTTGTATCACTTGTAGTCTGTTCACCCAACTCATGGACAATTCTTAGTTCACGGTCGATCATTTTAGCGTACAAGAAAGGTGCTACTGTATAACCTTTTCATTCAAACTTGCATAAAAGAAGCTTTTAGAAACGTTCTGTAATACACAATGCTCTTTTGTCAGGCCCGTCGGAACGAAATTCATATTGGGGGGGCTGAAACAAGATGCGAGCGGAGCGAGTAAATATGGGGGTCCGGGGGCTTGACCCCGGGAAATTTTTTTTGTGACCACGCCCTTTAGATCGTTGGAAAACGCCTCTATTATGAAGCATCTGCCATCTAAAGGAGCAAAGGATCGCGACTAATGGAAGGATTTCCCGGGAAATTTTGAAAATAGGACCTCAAAATCACTTAGAAATAGACTGTTTTTTAATAGAAACGTGGTAGCTTGATAACTCTGATAACTTCCTCTGGTATAAATAAGTTAAAGTCTTCCTTTCCATAAGCTTGAAATTTTAACAACCTTTTTCACTAAAAAGGAACAAACTTCAGCAAATTATTGGGGGGGCTGAAGCCCCCCCGCTTCCGACGGGCCTGTTTGTGATCTAACAGACAGCTCAAAAAGGGGACTACGAGTACAGCGTCCACTGTGACCCTCCGATAAGATCGCAAGGAAATAATTAGCGCTGTGGTTAATGAACCAAGTTTCTAAATGTTTTCATGAGCTGAGTGAAGAGGCTGAAAGTAAGATATCATCATTTTAACTTTCGAGATCCAATTTATTTAAATGACAAGTTTCCTCCATTCTTTGATATTGTACTGTTTAGACTGCAAGCATTGTGTTTAAAGTTTGTCCTGCTATTGGGTAAGAGCCCTGTCGCAGGTCCTAGCTCCACATATCTGCAGTATTTGTCCTTTAAACCATCTGACATATAGTCATTGTTTGAACAAATTTGCAATTCTTTTGAAATATTTTTGTTTTTTTGCAGGACGAATCCCTCAATAGAATTATCAACAAATTATTGAGTGATATGCAAGGAAAACTTGATAGAGATGAATTCTTAGATTTCAAAGAGCAATTAGGTTTGTACTGTTTTTTCCCTGACTTGATTTCTTCTCACAGTTCTTATACCATAGTTTTTGCAGATCTCCTGCATGCAACATGGGGGCAACATGTCAGCATAGGGAATAGACGTTTAAGCTATTCTACAGAAGAGTCTGAATCGAACGATATTTTCATACATTTTGTAGAATTTTCAAATGTGCACAACAGTGATTGAAGCTCTCAATGCCACTCAATCGAACCTTTCGTATAAGTATGTATAAAAATATGGCTTGATCCAGACTCGATTTTAGAAAAGCTAAAAGGTCTATTTGTTTTAAGGGAACAGGAATAGATTTAAGGAATAATAAGTAATGGAACAGAAATAGATTTACGTTTTACAAGAACGATTACCTTTTTGTAAACAGGTACCTGTAGCCAGATTCTTTATTTACCTTGTCCGACTATCGTAGACACATGAGAATGAATCAAAGCGATTTTGGCCGTGTGTGTTTCCACATTTGAGCCCTTAAACAATTACTCTGACAATTCATGTCCACTGGGATACTTTTGTCATGCTTCAAATCAGTATATTTTTATACTAAGCACACATCTACCTCTTCCTAACTATGCCTCTTTTGTACCACAGAAAGTCGATTGAAAGCCCTGAAATTAAAACAAAGAGAAGAACAGATGGACGAAGATCCTGCGGCAGCTTTCAAAAAGTAGGTCATGTGACTAAACCTTGTTGATCTTTGTGATTGCGTTTGTGATTTTTGATTTGCTGTTTGTTTGTTGTTGATCCCGAGTGATTGCTCTTGATTCGAGAACATCATCAGTTATTATGAATCTACGATTATAATAAATGCTAAATTGCGAATGAAAAAGATAAGTTAAAATCAGCTGATATTTCTTATATCGAGTTTTCCGTAAACATACTAATTTTCATATTGTTATAAAAGATATAACAAATATGACGAGTTTACAAGGATATGCGACCAGCTGCATAGAAATACATGCAAAGCAACCCTGTGACCAGGGCCGACCAGGGAGCACCGCATGTGACCGTCGAACTCGACCGTAGAAAGCACTAGAATACAGTTACACAACAACAATACACGAGATGAATTAATTTGGGAGACGAATATTTAGTTTACACCTATTGATAAGTTTTTATGTTCCATTTTTTCAGGGCAATGTTGCAGTTTAATTGTTTATCTTGTGATAGACCTGTTTATTTCTCTGGTAACGGGTAAGTTATCTCTTTCAACTTTTTGTCGATTTGTCCCACTTGAATAATCTTACACTTAATGTGTTATGACTCAATCACTTCAACCGTCAGAATATGATATGACATCTTAAAGCCCAGATAACGCTGACAAAATTGTTGCCTTTGATTTTTGTCATTTTAGATGCTCTATATCCAAGTTTCTGTGATATCGAGAAATGTTGAAACAAATAGTTTTTTGGAAAATGTTAGCAAAGATACACAGAACTATTTGAGTATGTTTCAACTAGAAGGACAAGAGAATATGCATCAGTTGCACCCTCATGGGCCATAGGACACATACAAATAGGACGTTGCTTCACACATTTAAGGTCTGTCTCAAATTATGTCACGTGAGATTTGCGATAGCGCAAAATTGCTTGTGCAAAGCACTTCAGTTATTTTTATTCACGGCCATTTTCACGTGACATCTTATTTGAGACAGACAGTAGTTACACTGCTAGTTATAATTACTTGATTGAAATTGTAAGTTATGTGCCTCTCAAGAAATGATATCTATTCAAATTTGGTCTAAAAATAAGCAGCTTTTTCATTTATCTTGCAGGCCAGTCCAAGGATATTCGGGTATGGGTGGTGGTAGATCGGGAAGACCATACACAAGTTATGATTTAGAACAATTTCGACTTTTACAGAAAGGGTAAGTAACCAGCAGCATATTAACGTAGAAAGATTATTTCTTCACAAGGTTTCGACGATTTTTAATCGCATAATTTGGATAATTTGATTATTGATTTCACCTAATGGAACCCTAATAGACCATTCCACAGTCGAATGCGAAGGCACTATTCGCGTTGCATCTTGGTATCGCATGGGGTTCCCAAATTCGAAATCGAATCCGAGTTCGAAACTCCCATGCGATCCCGAGATACAACGCAAGCAGCGCCTTGGCATTCGACTGCGGAATGGTCTTTTGTCATTTAGTTTTTCTAATCATTTCTACCTGAATATATTTTTTTTTATCGCATAAAAGACTTGAAATAAATTTGTCCGTTTTAGGAGTTTGAAACCAGATCAAGACTATCCGACTTTTAGAAGCTGTGGTGGTGGTCATACTTCAGGGGGTCAGACCAGACGCATTTCAGCAAAAATGAAGTAAGAACCTTTCATTTTACTTTTCTTTGAAGATTTTGTTCAGAAGAAGGGAGCGTGTACATCAATGTTCAGAGTTCATTTTATGTTGTTTTCGTTTCTAAAATGCCCCCTCCCCCATTTTTAATCAGGCCCCCCTCCCCCATTTTTAATTAGGCCGTTTTTTCTCATGCTTGCATCAATCCTTTTCATTCTATCTTCATACTGGCACCTATCAAATGTTATAATGGCTTCGTTTCAGTATATTCTCTACCAAAATAGAAGTAGGGAACAGAATTGTTTACTTTTTTCTTTGAGATCACTTTTTCTTTCATTTCCAGCTCCTATGCATCATACGAAGACATCCCTATTCCACTTCCAACTGCGAAGTAAGTGTTAATATTAACCTAATTTATCATATTAACCAAAAAGGCAGTTTATTATCGTTATTGAAACAGATGCAATGCTCCTTTGAAGTTACTACAAAAGCGGGTATTTGCTAATTTTTCGCCCCTTTAATTTCGGTGCAGCTAAAGGTTCTTTTTCGACCAGCAGCCTTTGCGCGTATATTTCTTTTGTGGCAACCATTTTCGTAGACCACAAAAATCTTCCTTTTCATAAAACAGGGCACGCAAAGGACCATGGTTAGACTAGAGCCTTTAAACCTATGCTTGCTTCCCAGAATGACGTTGTAATTTAGGCATGCTTTTCTTTCCTGAATGCAAACAAAACATAGACTAAGTGTTATAAGTTATCGCTGTCTTGTGATTGTGACAACAGCAGCCCGATTTACAAATTTGCTGGCCCAGTGAAATTGGGTCTAATGTTGCTTAAGGAATATTAGAGGTGTGAAGACATTGGGACCATTTTAGTATGCCAAGAGAAAGTTTCTGATAATATCCTATTGATGATCTAACTTTTTATCTAGGAGTGAGGTTGACATTCAAGGACAAGATGGAAAACTTTATAAAGGTCGTATTGATAAAAATGAAGAATTGCCTGATGTCAATCAAGTAAGTTCTTAGCTCTGTCTCTCTCAAGAACCTGATTGTTATTTTTATTTGATCGTTACATCAACGCGGCGACTAGAATTTGAAACTCATTGAAATAGAATTATATGTTTATTTGATACAGTGCCTCGAATTATCTTGTAAGGCACAATCTTTTAGTTAATCGTTCTTCCCTGTTCATTTCAGCTCCATTTGTTCAGTTTTTACGACTATCCAATTTGCTGCTCCTTTACAATCGAATGTTTACTGAAAAATTGTTAAGTTAATAAAACATTGTCAAATAATAAACTATTGCACCCCCGTCTAAATGTCCCGGTGAGATGCTCGCCGATGTCCTGGTGATCGAACAAAAATGGTCAAATTTTTCCCAGGAACTCCAAGTTATGTACCGACAACAGCATAATTTTTGGTGGAGAACCGTATCTGCGTGGAAATTATTTATTGAACTTTACCGCGGGGTTGGCGCAATCTGCAGCTGAAGTTTCAGTTGAGAGGCTTTTTATACCTGGGACAGATTTTGCTTCGTATTTTTCATCGGGTAAATGACTGGGGTAGAATTTGCCGGGCACTTTAATAGACGGGCATGAACGATTCTCTGCTATGATATATTTATCATTTGAATTTGACTGTTACTTCTATTTGCAGCGACAACAACCACAACAGAATAATCGGATGCGAACTAAATCAGCACATGGCGGTAGAACACCAAACACGACGTCTCCTGGGGATGGAAGCTTTTCTCCACGCCGTCCTAAAACTGCCATTCCTAATAGAAGTACGACTCCAGAACATTACGATAGACAGCAATTGTTTCATAGAAGAACACCGTCTCCAGAACCTGAATCGCCTAAAGGTGAACAGGTTGAAAATGGAGACTCTTTGCAAGTAAGTTTTGAATAGACCGCGTGACTGTTATCAATCTTGAATACTGCTCAATAAACAGTAAATTTCTTTCGCTGCTGTGAGAGTTAGATCATGACAACATATATTCCTTGTTATGAATAAGGCATTTTTGTTTTTGTTTACCAACAGGGCCCACAAAATATTTTCAAATAACAAGTGCAGTATCGAATATTTCATTGATGTCATCTTCAAGACATAGAAAATGTATTGTAGGAATAAAAGAGGTGCACTTACCATTGCTAGGATGGTCATCATTTTGGTCAAACGCATTTTTTGCTATTTTCTTAAAAGTTATCCACTAACCATATGAGTGATATAATATCAATTTTGATTGCATATATTCGTATATACTGATTTGTGATTGGTTGATTTGTGATTAGCTGTTTAGTAATTGGTGATCAGTGTTTATGAAACGAATTATCATTCTTGTTGTGAATTTGTCATTGTATGTAATCCTCCAACAAAACAAGGTACAGTCCCGGGGGGGGGGGGGTACTTAGTATATTTTGCTGACGGGATGTGCACTCCTTTCCGGGTATCGTTTTCGCCTCTTTTTTCTAAAGCCAGGTATCAAAAGAGGGAAATTTTTCTAAAGCTGGTTGTCGAAAGGCGTATTTTGTGTATTTTTTACGTTTTGGAGTATACTTTTCGCCGTTTTTTT
>REGM01000017.1:2127261-2151497 GCA_004194415.1 Aurelia aurita
TTACCTCTATTGGTCTAAGGATACGGTTAGTTTGTCGCTTGTGACCAACAACCATATATTCCGTTTTATCAGTGTTCAAACTAAGCTTGTTCTGTCGTAACCACTCTGCAATATTGTCAACCTCAGTTTTTAAATCATTGCAGAGTTCATCAACATCTTCAGCAGAGCAAGTTACACTGGTGTCATCTGCGTACATGTTTGAGGTGCATTTTTTGAGGCACTGCTCAAAGTCATTAACATACAGGATGAAGAGGAGAGGCCCCAAGCACGAGCCCTGTGGAATACCGCAGAGAACAGTTTTTAGGCTAGACTTGTGGCCGTTTATTTGACAGTATTGTTTTCTGTCAGTTAAGTACGATGTGAACCACCGAAGAGGTGTCCCCACTACCCCGTATTTAGTTAGCTTTGACAGGAGAATTCCGTGGTCCACGGTATCGAAAGCCTTTTTAAGGTCGAGAAACACACTTATGTTAATTTTGCGTTTGTCAATATTGGAGAACCATGAATCTGTTACGTTAAGTAGTGAGGTCAAAGTGCTATGCATCTTTAAAAATGCGTGTTGACTTTTTGAAAACTTCTTGTGCTCCTTCAAATAATTAGAGACTTGATCATGGCCAAGTTTCTCTAGCAATCTCGAGAATACAGATAACACGGATATAGGCCTGTAATTATTCATGTCGTTTTTCGAACCTGACTTGAAAATAGAGGTCACTCTAGCTACTTTCCACAAATCTGGAAAAATACCCATTTCAAATGAAGAGTTGAATATAGCGGCTAGCGGCTTACATAAAATTCCAGCTGCATCTTTTACTAACTTTACAGAAACTTTATCATAGCCCGCGGATTTGGAGCATTTCAGCTTTTTGATTTCTTTTTCTATAGTGTTTGGATCAACCGGCTGAAATTCGAAACAAGGATCCGTGGATGGTCCTTCATCAATTAAGTATTTTAGTGGGTCATCGGATTCTTTAGTTTCAATTTTTTCCGCGAGTTTTGGGCCTATGGTAGTAAAGTGGTTGTTGAAGGCTTCTGCAATTTCCTTTTGCTTCTCAACTAGTCGACCCTCGTACATAACGGATCTGAGAGTCGTGGAACACTGATTTTTGTTTAAGACTTAGCCCCCGACAGCCTCAACCTTACCCTTTGCCCTACTTTAACCTCAAGGCTGGCCTGTCCTCTGCCTTCGTAAAGACCCATTTATAACCATAATCCTTTGCGGGCACAAAGTTGACTTTCATATGATACGAAAGTCGCTCTGGCCTAAGTTCTATTGTTTTGCTTTTCATTCGTCGCGCAAAGGATTGTGGTTAGCAATGAGTCTTTAATGTTTAAACATGTCCATCAAGTTCTGAAAAATGATCTCTGGAGAGCTGGCTTTTATTGCGATAATTTCCGAATGGAAAGGCGAGGATGAATAGAATTACCAACACCATAGGACGCATTTTAACAGTGTACTTCTCAGTGTCCTTGCACCTATGGTATTCATTCTTTCAATGAAATGAGATTACAAATTTACGTCCATAGAGGATTAGATAATGGCCAAAACCAGCCATGGATGACAACAAAACAAATTCATGATGTGTGCAAATTCTTCAAACAATAATTATATTGTACTTGTAAGCTGATTAAATTCCTGTATTCATGTTGATGGCCTACTGGAGTCGAAAGTTGACAAGGACTGCCCTCGCTCGTTGTGCGAAGAGAAGCAGATTTCAAGCCTACAATCACAAATTCCTCTTCGTCAATTCAAGATGGTCCCGCGAATTCATTATCTGAAAAGCTGTGGATGTTTTCATCTACGTTTTGGTGTCATTATAGTGGCTGTCATTGATATTGTGAGTACTACTTCTTCTACTGTCTTTCATATATTTGTTTGGTCCCTATCTTAGGTTTTACATTTTTAGGCCATTTAATTTTATACGTTTACTTCTTTTCGGTTATTTTCAAGTTAACTTGTATCAAAATGCAGGGCGGCGCCAGCCCTAAAAAAATGGGGTGGACACAGGATCGAAATTATCGCCGAAAGGTATACCTAACTTTTTATATCGAATAAATTGCGACCCGAGAAAAGTGGGGTGGAGTGGTGGACATGTCCATCCCAGTCCACTTCCTGGCGCCGCCCCTGTCAAATAATGTTAGGCGATACTGTCAAGAGACGGCGTTTCGTAAAACTTTTAAGACAACGAAGATAATTTTTAAAGCATCTTTTCTAAACTTCTGAGTTCCGTTTTGGTTAGCAGATTTAGGGTAGACCCAGAATTTGTGTTTGATTGACTCTGAAATTCTCAAAACGGTAGGTTTGGTAGGTTTGGAAGGCCTTCTGAACCTTCTGCTCCAAAAGGCAGAAGGTTTGGCAGACTTTGGAGAGATTCTCGTTTTCATTAGCAAACCCTGGTATGGTGGTGAATCCGAAACCTACCGTTTCCAAGATTTCTGTGTTTGATTGGGAAATATATTTCCATCTCTGCGAAGTCTACTGTTAGGTTTGGAATTACCAATCAAACACACCCTCAACGTATTTCAGAAGTTGTGTTTGGTGAAATTGAAACTTGAAACTTGAAACTTGTTCACACTGTTCTGCGGGATGACTTGGGATTCTACCCAGGGGGCACCGATTCTGCCTGTCTAGTAGTGTCTAGTAGACTCATTCCAAAAGTCTCTTTGTTTCGCTACCCGAACTGATTTGTCGCTACAACTCACTTATTTTTCAGATCAGTGAAAAATACTGATCGAATCATGGGCGATAAGAAACGCGGTATTTAATTCCTAAAAAAAAAAATTCTTCCTGTGTCCCTGTGCCCAAACCCCCCTCTGTCCAATCCGCCCTGTGTCCCTATGCCTGTGAAGGTTGTCGTTGTTGTGCCTGGTTTTCCTTGTTTCCCTGTGTTCTGATTTAAGTGACACCTTCACGGGCATAGGGACACAGCAAGTAATTTTTTTTTAGGAATTAAATACCGCGTTTCTTACCGCCCATGATCGAATAAAAATAAAAATACTGATTCTACAACTGCAGCGAAAACAACAGCAACAACAACAACAACGAGACAATGAGCGAAGTTAGAGGGACTTATGTAATGAGTTTACCTGTCTAGTACTGCTGATGAAAAACTGATAGATTTTCAGGGTACGAGATTTTTTTAAACAAAAGTGTTTGTTTGAGGGTTTTTTGGGGGGATTTTATGGAAAACAATAAGATTTTTGCCAAAGGCATACGAGATTTTTAATGAGCAACATACCTCTCGCCCCAAAATGAAGGAGCTTTGGGTTGAGGGTACCAGAACCCCCAAACCTGAACCAACATTAGCAAAAGCCTGAAAAGCCAAAAGAACAAACTCGAAACAAGACTTTCCACTAGTTGCCCCATTGCCCCCCTCCCCCTATTGCAATCACCATATTTCCAAATTTGACGTAATGAAGTTTTCAATTTCAGGCCTTCTTCGCATTTGCTTTGGGTGTGGCTTCAAAGTATGCCCACACAAAGTACCCAATTCGGATGAATTCGAATTCCACCGATCCTGAACATATTCACGGAGGTAATTCTACTGCACAAAATGGAACGAAAATGCCAGAAAGTGTTCACTATCATGAACATACCTCATTTTTTGTGGTAATGTTTATTGGATTCTCAGTTGTCAACATTCTGGTGTCCTTCATCCTTGCACTGTGTGCTGTTTTGAACAATCGAAAATTGAGGCGATTCATCTTCGTATGGATCGGTTGGACGTGTTTATGCATACTCCTTGAGGTGATCAGGCTTATAGCGACAATTGCCTTCAGGTCGATGCATATGGCGGCCGTGCAGATACTCATAAATGTGCTTGGTATCTTGTATGAATTATTCTGTTTATGGATCGTTGGGTCGTATTACAAACTTCTTGCGAATGATGTCAATGCACCTGGCGAAGGATACAACGNAATTTCACATCGCTGGAGCCAACCAAATCCGTATACTTTTTTTTGGGACACCCGGTAAAACATTTGTTGTCATAGAAAAATCTCAGCTAATTGATGTTCGTTAAACGAATCTATTTCTCACTAATAATTGTAAAGCTGTTCTCATTTGCATTTTTAACCTACAAAAAGGAAGTAAATCAATTTAGTAAGAGCCTTGCTAAATCAGTTATTTTTGAATCCATTTTTCCCTAGAAGGGGTCAATCCTGAAAGTTTCGTATAGCAAAATTGAAAATACCAAAAGCTATTAAAGATCTAACTGGAGGAAAGAGAAAAATACGGGAAAAAAGCGCAGGTAATATGAAGGGTTTTACGGCTCAATCTGCGGTTGAAATCTTCTGGGTAAAATCATGTAACATCATGCTACATAAGATTCACGCTTCGCAATACCCCTTTCGTATACTCAAGCTCAGTTCGTGATACTGATTGAGTACTTGAGGGTTTTACGGCTCAATTCAAAGATACGAAAACACAATAATTCAGCTGAAAACAGTCAGTTTAATCTACAAAAGTACCAGATGAGTCAGAAAAAAGTTGAAGCTCTTGAAAAATCGTTACACTTGGTATCTTAAAATCACTTCTGTGAATTACAGTGTTGCTTTAAATAAAAAAAAATCTTTTCAAAGATCAGGTTGCAATATGTGTTATAAAGATATTCCGAATAAATATTTCCAAGCTGTTATTTCCTGACTTTTCTTTTGTAAAAATTAGTCTGCTCCAAGTATTATTCGTCTAGCTACTCGAAAAGCAATCATTAGGAATGAGTGAGCAAGTAAAGCAAGCGTAATGAGCGGAAAATCAGCCAACTGTCTGTCTCAGCTCACTTCTCAGTAAAGGATTATTATGATTATTTTGTCTGACGAAACGAGCGAGACTTGCAGCAAATTTACAATTTACATAGGAGCTAATAAACAGGTTTTAGGCTCAATAGAAACTTATTTTAGTGATTTTTCAAGAATTGCAACTTCGATGACTCACCCAGTAAAAGATGGCGGAATTAGTGATATAGAACAAGTTTGCTTCTTGCAAGTATCCCTTCCTTCAACAAATCTAAATGCAGGTTGATTTAAACACGTGAAACTTTACGCTGACATCCCTCTGAAATTACAATCGCAAAACTTTCGTTCGATCCATTTTCCTTCGGCTTTCCGTTATTTTCTTCCTGAATCTCAGATAAAATTTCAAACGACTCACAGCTGTCTGTAGATTCCAATTCACGTGCTGCGGCTAATAATAAATTATCTTTAATTACCCCCGTCTTCATGCCGTGTTCTTTTATATTTTTCTGTATCTCTGGCGAAGATATACATTTTGCACAGTCTGTCAAACACGGCGGTATTGATTGATCCTCATCACTGGAAGTTTCAAAAAAGTCGTCAGGAATATGAAGGGCAGGGCTGCCGGATAAACTTCGACAAGAATCAGATTCGAAATTTGGATTTTCGCGAACAGAGCTACCTTGAGACAAACGCCGAGCTTCTTGACGAATGATTTGATTTGCGAGCTCTAAATTATGAGTACAATTATTCGGTTGTTTTTCATCATAATCATCATCTGATTGTATCTCAATGCGGGGGGACACTGATGAATAGTTCGAACTTGTCCGTCTTGAATCCTGAGTTCTGTAACGATCACTGACAAAAGATAAATCAATATTTTCTGATTTAATTTGATCATCGTCTATATCATCTTTCATTTCTATTTTACAATCATTCTTATCCCCAATAATAAAATGTACTCTCTCTTCTTTACTTCCAGGAATTTCTGCATCATTTCTTGGAAATGAATCACTATTACTTCCTTTTTCTTTCGATTTTGATTTTGTAGTTTTTGCGACAGAAACAAAGGGAACTAAAGCGTAGTTTTTCTTCAAATTGTCAGCAATCCTATATTTCATAATGTCTTCTTTCTTTTCTGTTTCATTATCTGAATTTGCATCAATATTCATTTTGAAAGATGGATTTCTTTTCCATAAAGATTTCTTTGATCTATTTCCTTCCAAACTTTTCTCTTTACTTCCTTCATCAGAACTTTCATAAGGAAAATTTACATTCCCTGCAACTTCTCGATGTATGACAACATCATCTGTTTCAATATTTTGCACATGATTATTATTATTAGCATTATAATTTCCCTCGATTTCATCTTCTGAACGATTCCTAAATTGTTTCAATTGAATATTGTCTAAACCATCAGTGCTCCGTTTTGTTCTTACGTAACTTGCTTGCATTTCTTGCTGTTCGTTACGCCGCGCTTTACGCCGTGCAGCGGCTATTTTCCATTTGCTTAATGCCTCACTACTATGTTCTGCTGGGTTGTTCTCTCTTGTTGATGCTTTTCTCATTGAATTTTTGTTTGATACGAGGTTGCCTTTGCAAAGTTTCGTAACACGTAAATGTTTCATGAGGACGGCTATTACGATGTTTACCAGCACAAATTGCGCGAAAAGGACGAAAGTGATGAAAAAGAACGGAGAGGCGTAACGACTCAAACAACAGTTGCGTGTACAGCCAGATGAATCATCGCAGTTTGATCGTAAGGTATCCTGGAAAGAAACGAAAGTTATTAAAGGGAATAGACATAGCTATATTGAGTGGTTGCTATAAATAGGCTACGAAAACGCCCACGCGCCCATTGTTTCTTCAGCTACACAATGAAACGTTACGTGCCAACAGTATCAAATACAATCGACTATATTTTTAACTTGGCGCGGGCCAGCTTTTAACTATGTCGATTCCCTTTAATCATGGTCTCCTTACATTAATCAATAAATAAATTGTCAAAAAACTTATTTCCTTTAATTATTTCCGCCCTTAACTTTACACACACATGTTTTTTATTCAAGGCTATTTTGCTAAATCTTTGGCTTTAAATTGATCGAAAATGTTCTCCTTTAAAATCGAAATTTGAGCATTCAAATCACAGAGATTGAAAAGTAAGGTGTCGATGCTGAAGTTAACAATCTAAGATTATGACCTTAATTTTTTGGATGCCTGGTATAAATGTCTCATTTTAATGCATAAGTGCCTCAAACGGATAAACTGTAAAACGGAAAACCAATTTTCAATTGTTTACCTTGAGAATGCCGCTCCAATTATCACCAGTTGCAATTCGAAACAATGTCAACATACTGCTACCCAGATCTTTGAAATTGGCATGTTTTCCTAAACCAGCACATGGTGTTGCCGCAGAACATTCTAGAAACAAAACACATAGGTTAATAAAGAAATATCACCGAGAGGGGAATTTTATTGGGTGCAACTAATTCCGCACAATATCTTCAAGAGCAATGTCCAATTGGAGTGAGCAATCTTTCAAGAAATCAAAAATGCATCTGATGATTGGAGAAAAACTCGCTGTAAAGCAGAAAGGAGAAACAAATGAGACGCTTACCGATCG
This sequence comes from Aurelia aurita, assembly GCA_004194415.1. Lineage (NCBI taxonomy): Eukaryota > Metazoa > Cnidaria > Scyphozoa > Semaeostomeae > Ulmaridae > Aurelia > Aurelia aurita. The sequence goes on from REGM01000017.1 coordinate 2,134,613, forward strand.
TTCCAAATAATTGCATTCCTAAGCAACTGTATATGAAGAACAACAAGGAAAAGAGAAGAGCCAAGTTGGTAACCTAAAAATAAAATAATCCTAAATCACTCTCAGCAACTAGATAACAAAATGTTATATTGCTCAAATAGACTATTATCAAACACATACAAGAAGTAACGGGAAGTTAAGAAAGACAGCAGAATTAGAATTTTTTTGATTTTGGATAAAACCAGCTTTGATATTTCACAAAATTGAGTTAAAAAACTCAACTTTCCTCCGACTGCCAAGGAATCTATTTGAAACATCTGCGGAGACAATATCAGCAACACTGGCAGTCAAGTAAAGGAGAAAATTAAACAAAAGTAGCGAGTTTTTATAGGAGGCAATGTGATGCTTTCAAAATTTGCATTGAGCAGAGTATGATCTGATAATGTCTAACTGTTTACAAAAAGAAGCGTCTGGGTACAAACCTGTGGAATGGTTTCTTTCACATGATCCAACAAAAACTGAAGTCCTTTTGCAACTTTAAGCAGCTTCAAGACTGAAAAATTGACAAAATAAAGCTGAGCAAATTGAAACACCTGATCTTAAAAATCATTTTATCTAAGTCCAGAGAACTCTTGCGTTCGAAAATGGAAATTGATTAACATATAAAAAGCATTGTCTAGGCCATTTGCAACATAATCAGCCAACTGAAAATCCTACGTCAAGAGATAATTCTTCTTCCGTAATAGTTCAAATTAATTGCCTGCTGCTTTCGAAGGGATGTTTCTGAAGAGGAAAAGCAAATGACAAGTGTGCATGCCGAGAGTGCGTATTTCATCTTAGATGAAAAAAATACAATCTTCGTCATTTTAAGACCGAAACATGGAAGATTTTATCAAAATGTCTACTCCTTTTCGCGCATTTTCAAAAACACGTTGCAGGCAAAATTGATGGTGATAGACTAGAAAACATGATATACAAGTATTCTCTCACCTCTCACAACACGCAGCATACGCACACCACGAACAACACTTGGGTTTATTTGGAAATCCTTGGTGATGATTTTCTCTAAAGCAATTCCAAGAACTGACACGACAACCACGATAAAATCGAATAAATACCATCTGCAAGAAAGAAAGATAATTCATTGTAACGTTTCGTTTTATAACAGAGGATGTGAAATGTATGGGCAAGATATTTAATCTAAAATTTTTATAAAATTTAAAAGATATCAAATATAGAATACAGTAAATCCCCGCGTATAAGAACCTACTTTTTTCAGGGCCAGGCTGAATTAGGTTCTTATTTTAAAGGTACTTAGATTAACTTAAGGGACAAAGGTTCTTATTCAAAGGGTCCCTTATGAGAACCTTTTAGGAGTCATCAACAAGAGATTTTCAACCCCATTATGTGCATTTGGCAATGTTATTAATGACCTAATAGCCAATTCTAGGCTTAGAATCTCGACAGAGATGTTTGCCATTATTAAAAAGGAGGGGAGGAGGTTCAGACTTTAACAGCTAACAGGGACAAACATCAATTTACTAAGGACCATAAAAAAATCTATTTTATTACCCTTGTAAAAGAACATACTTTTTTATCAAACTGAAACAGGTTCTTAATTACAATGTGCATAATTTAGGAAAAACAGTCTGCAGGTTCTTATTCTTGTAGGTTCTACCGGTATAACTTTTATTAATCAAACAATTAACGTCGATTATCAATCACAATTGCTAGTAGAAATTAAATTCAAGCACTGAATCGCAAATTCAGACAGTTTGCTCAAAATTTACTCTGTTCTAAACATAGTAACTTAGAAACAAGCCCCTTTCTAAATTGAAATTCCACAGGATAAACTTTCATTAACTTTCATCAAAGAATGTCAATGCTTCTTATTGTTAATTCCAGAAGCTTCTTTTCTGTTCTCTGAGTTCATATGAGCGTATATTTTCCAGTATTGGATTGTATCTGTTGTGAATATTTTGCTTATATGATAAATTCAACATCGAATTAGCTCGAAATTTGCAGACAGACGTGATAAGTATCAAAGGTGACTATCAAACGCAGATCAAGAAGATAAAAAGATATAATCCTTACTTATTTTTGAAATATTGCTTGAATCCAAGAGCAATGATTTGGAGCAGGGCCTCAAATACGTACACGACTGTAAAGGCAATGTTACTGTACTCAATAAAGTTGCTCATCGTCTAAAATAAGAAAATGAGATAATTAATCAATTGCTTAAAATACTTTAAAAATAATAATCAAACGCATTAATAATTGATGAGAAACCCATCATGTTTATCAAACTCTCCATACTGGTGTTTTTTCAATTCACAGTCCTCTAGCAAATCACTCGAAATACCTCTTTGAGGGTGCAAAACAGTGAATTTTATCTTCTATTGTAGCGCAGCAGGAAGTAATAAAGTATGAAACAACCTTCTAGCAATCAATGCAAGCAGCTTGATATCATCAAACTGAATTATAAAGAAAGAGCCTTCGATTGGTCGATAGCTGAATAAGTTAAATAAAAATCTTACCGGGGACATATCATAATGTTCCATTGCCATGCAAATAACATTCAGCAAGATGACAATAGTTATGCCAATATGCCAATAAGAATGTGTGCAAATTTTATAGAGTATCAATCGAGAACCAGAATAATTCTTCAAGAAACTTTCTGTAAATGAAAGATAATCGATATTATCATTCGACGCTTAGAAAGCGATTCGATGTAGCTTCATGAGCGACTAAATAGTATTAAAGTGCTTCAAACAAAAATGTTGGTGGGTAAATAAAGATTTGAATGCTATGAATCGTCGAATCCTTATTGTACAGACATTTCAGTATAGGAAAATACTCTGCTCAGAAAGAGGGCTTCGCCGTGGGATTACGTCGTTTTAAAAATTATTTGGTGAGTCATTAAGTAACGAAAAGCATTTGTTTTCCTGGACTTAGGGAGGATGTTAGGTTGGGTTGAATAGCAATAAAATATCAGAGGCAGATAAACATTTGGCCGAAAGGAATTGCATTAGATCAGGTCGGATTGAATTAGAATATGAATTACATTGCTAAATAAATTACATTTTCAGCTGAACGTGATCAATTGGATCAAAAAATACCCCTGCCTCAACAGTGAAATAAAAAATTAGAAAAAACTGCCAAATTTTGAGAATACTGTACCATGAACTAATTTGGCTCCTGCGCTTTCTCTCCATTTTGCAAATGCTGAACCTTAAGGTGAACTAAATTGAGCAAATATCTCGGGCTTGACTGTGCATTCTAAACATTAGCAATAAATAAACTTCGAAAGAAATACTGTACCATGAACTAATTTGGTTCTTGCGCATTCTCTCCACTTCGCAAGTGCCTTCTTAGCATTATCTTTATCTCCCTGCAATTCTCTGCATCTTTGGAAATTTTCGACGACAACTCCAACGATCATATTCAAAACAAGGAACCCGCCAATCAGAAGGAAGCATATGAAATATAAGAGATGGAACGAGGAATGGTTTTCTTTCGGCTGAAATAAAAGCGAGACTTTTTGTTTAAAAACGAGAGTTCTATGTGAATTATGGATCTGATTGTTACAGACGGTTCAATATTGCGTTATAATCAAATCCAAAAGATATTTCCAAAATATAAGCGACAAAGGTAGGAACAGTAATAATATTTAGAAATATCATTTAGGCCACCCCCATGAGCAGAAAATATCTCCACGAAAACTAGGAACTGTCAATGAAGATCAAATTTCAAAAAGTACAACTAAAAGAATTATTAAAGATGAGAAACAAAGTGGATTTTACCTGTTTATCAATTGCAACAGCATCAGTTCCTCTGCGCATTATGTCAACCCATCCATCTTTTGTGCTTACCACAAACAAAGCCATTAACGCCTAAAAATTAGAGATATTCTATAAACTTGAAGCATNATTGAGCAAATATCTCGGGCTTGACTGTGCATTCTAAACATTAGCAATAAATAAACTTCGAAAGAAATACTGTACCATGAACTAGTTTGGTTCTTGCACATTCTCTCCACTTCGCAAGTGCCTTCTTAGCATTATCTTTATCTCCCTGCAATTCTCTGCATCTTTGGAAATTTTCAACGACAACTCCAACGATCATATTCAAAACAAGGAATCCGCCAATCAGAAGGAAGCATATGAAATATAAGAGATGGAACGAGGAATGGTTTTCTTTCGGCTGAAATAAAAGCGAGAATTTTCGTTTAAAAACGAGAGTTCTATGTGAATTATGGATCTGATTGTTACAGACGGTTCAATATTGCGTTATAATCAAATCCAAAAGATATTTCCAAAATATAAGCGACAAAGGTAGGAACAGTAATAATATTTAGAAATATCATTTAGGCCACCCCCATGAGCAGAAAATATCTCCACGAAAACTAGGAACTGTCAATGAAGATCAAATTTCAAAAAGTACAACTAAAAGAATTATTAAAGATGAGAAACAAAGTGGATTTTACCTGTTTATCAATTGCAACAGCATCAGTTCCTCTGCGCATTATGTCAACCCATCCATCTTTTGTGCTTACCACAAACAAAGCCATTAACGCCTAAAAATTAGAGATATTCTATAAACTTGAAGCATATTGCCGTCCGGATGATTTAGTCACAAAAAGATCATTATTTCCTTAGTTCCCTAGCTGTGAAACACTTTAGAGGGTCACTTGTTTTTCCGAACTCCGGGTTGTTATTTGCTCAGGTAATAAGCTAAAAAGCCTGCTGGTGAACCTGAATAATAAATAGCTCCTTCCAAAGCAAGTCCAATCATAAGGGAAGCTAACTAAATTGCCACTATAGATAAGTTTTAAAAGTTCTAAAGAGCTTGGTTTAAGTTTAGCAAAAGTAGAAATAAAAGAAAAACTCACACTTGGCAAATCATCGAAATTGTATTGATAATTGACCCACATTCCATTTGTAGCATTACATTCTTTTCGATCTAGTACGTACGCTGCGCCGTCACAATGGTAAAATGTGCCTTTCATCAGCTAGGAAAGAAATAATCAAATTGCTGAAGATTATTATTATTATTATTATTATGAACTGTATTTCAGTGTCAAAATTTTTAGCAACAAGATGTTCCAGAAGTTCTGAACATGGGAACTTATTTTGTCTTGAAATACAGCTCTCAAGGCCCTTTCTTATACATTTTCTAATTTACTTTTGTCAGATTGTTTTCAAAAATAAAATAACATTCCACAGTATGTCAAGTTTGGCAATATCGACGTTTGATATAACGTTAGTTTTGCTTCCTTAGGTAGGAGGTTACGGAGCCTCACCAAGACACCTACTTTCTTGCTTGCTTTCTTACAAGCATTGCCGATATGCTCACTGAATGATAAATGGTCATCTATTGCAACTCCTAAGAGTGAGAGTATCTTGACTGTTCTATATCAACTCCATCTATCTTTTCTCCTATGTCTTTGTCCTGCGTTGTTGCACTGGGAAGAGTTAACATTTGGTATTTCTCAGGGTTAGCATGTAAGAAGTGTAAGATCATTATTATTCTTTGGCAGCTATTCCCGAAGGCAAAGGAGGATGGGGAGGGGGGCGTGATCTCTTCATCATTCTAGGAAAATGTGTCCTATAGCAAATACTTCAAGGTAAGGGGAAGGGTGCTCCATCCCCTTGTTTCTAGAACATCTACCTCTAGGTAAGTGCATTACAAACTTCATTGCATAAACTTCACAAGATACAACTTAACTCGCAAGATCAGTTCTTTGAAAATAAATTCAGGAACTAAACAAAATATTAGAAGATGCTAAACACACAAGAGGAACTAAACAAAATATTAGAAGATGCTAAACACACAAGTATTATGTACCTGTACTCCAAGAATTCCAAAAACGATGAAGAAAATAGCAGCGATTAAAACTGTGTTTCCAATCGGCTTCAGGGAATAAAGGAGGGTTTGTACGACAAGTTTAAGACCAGGTGCACGGCGTATCATCCTGCAATAACATGAAAATTATGTTGAAATCAAATAATTAGAAAATTCAAAATAATTTCAAATGTGGACAAAATGAACACAGAGTGAGCAGTGGCGGACACTTCGCTAAATATGGGGGGAGCGAACCTATTGTTTCAGTTGAAATGCATTGTTTATACCTATTGTTTTCAGACACAAGGTTATTGTTTTCCTCAACATTGGGGGGGGGGCGACTGCACCCCCTTGCCCCCTCTAGTGTCCGCCACTGAGAGTGAGTCAATCAAGTGCACGGGCACTTCTTTCGTTTCCTTCGCTTTTGTAGGGCGATGCAGAAGGCGATGAGTCAAATCTTACTTACAAATAGACTCCAAGGTCATAAGATCTATAGGAATGTTCTTTGACAGCACAACAGTACATTATGATAAATCATTTCGGGGGTATTATCTGCTCAATAAGATGGAGTTAAGCCGAATACTCCCCCACATTTACGAAGACAAAACCTAATAATCTTGTTGAAAGTAAAATATGCTAGGTGCTAGGTGCATACCTGAGCGGACGCAATGAACGGAGTGCTCTAAGAACTCGAAATGCTTTGATGGCATCAGTTTGGCTTCCAGTTTGAGTGAAAAACAAAATAAAATCAATCCATGATAAAAGAACTAAAAGTCCATCCAGAATATTCCATCCTTTTCGTAAATATGGATCACGACCAAATAGCAGTCCGTGAGCTAACACCTGAAATAAGAAAAATTTTCATGAAACAAAATATTTTGAAATACGTTCAGCATTTACCAAAGAATGAGCAAGAGAAGCTTGAACAGGAATCACGATGTTAATCAATCAATCGATAAATCAATCAGTCAATCGATCGATCGATCAATCAACCAATCAAGTGCATAATCAAGTAGTACCCTAATCAACTTGCAGTCTGTTCATATTAAGATTACTGCGTCGAAGGGAATTAAAATACAATCCTCGCTTGAAGAGGTTCACTTAACAAAATAAGGGAACCTTTGAATCACTCACGGATTGTTGTCTCTAAAACTGCTCACATTCTTTTCGGAAACTGAAACCCTTGGCTTCAAGATTAGATTTTAAAATTAATTCATCATAAGGACCATTTTAGTTCACGAAAATATAACGAAATTGAGCGTGATCTGAGGTTCGCAGGTCAAAGCTAATTGATTAGAGTAAGGAAAGATTGACCGACGAGAGTAGACTTCTGTAACCTGTAAACCGTTTTGTTCATTTTAAAGTACGCTAAAACGCACGAAGCGAGTAGTTTATCGTTGTTACGGGTCTACCGAAGATTTACGACGAAGTGGCATAGATAGATGTGAGAGAATAACTAAGTTAAAGCGAGATTACAGGGAGTTTGAAACTTCAAACAACAGTTTTGAAGTCGAAGCAAACATGGCGGGAGAGAACGAATTGATCAAGAAAATCGAAGGGAAAACAAAATTTCTGGAATTCTTACGTGAGGAAACCGAAGAGATATTAGCGAAGAATGAAGACAAGGATATCTTAAAGGCAGTCTGTCACGCATCTGATTGGCTGCAGTAAAGTCAGAGCTCAACACAACGAATGTCTTTGTGAATCTGTGCATTGGGAACAAAGGAGGGCTGATCTGTATCACTTTCTACGGCCGTAGAAAGTGATTAGGATAAGCAGCCATTCAGTTCTCCTATTCTTTGTATTGTCCTGATCACCCAATCAGATGCGCGACAGACTGCCTTTAAGACAGTTGAGGATTTATGAGAGCAAATTAGAGGAGATTCAAGACATTACTTGCAATTTTACTGAAGTTACAATAGTTGAAGCAATTAAAATGTGAGTTATTATACCTTGATAATCATCTCAGCTGAAAAAAGCCATGTCAACACAAACATTGATTGATGTATCACTCTCTGTTTCTAAAAAAAAAATTAAATACTTGGTGAGTAAACACTGTTTTCAGCTTATTGTTTAAAAACAATAAACCAATTGTTTTGTCTATTGTCTTTTCAACAATTCATTATCTGAGTTTCTTAAATGTGCAATTCTAATTCGTGGGTACCTGCTGTATATATGATTATGCTAAGAAGTTGTTCCAGGCATGCTTGAAAAACTGACTAGAAATTTCGATCATTGCTTCATGGGCGACTTGCTATCTTATCGTCAAATTTGAATATTGGTCTTACAAGTTACAACTCTGTTCATGGACAGGCTGTTACCAAATACTTGCCCCAAATTGAATTCAAATTATATAAAAAAAATTCAAATGTTTCGATGTTGATCTTCGTCGATGTTGATCTTCGTCGATGTTGATCTTCGTCGATGACCGTACTCCAAGAGGTTTTATCGACAAAAATGAGCTTCGAAACGTTCCAAAAGATTTAAGATATTTTGCAATCTTCTTCTGCTATTTATATCCTACGGAATATTTGATAAAAAGATTTATATTTGATCAATGTCACAAAGAAAACAATTACCGTAGATCCCTGTTGTATGTTGGGATTCTCCATTGCAAGCAAAACACAACTGTAGAAGATTAACAGCAGAATGAAATAGTCAAACCATTTGTTGGCACTTATGGTCTGAAGTAGCTTGCGAAACCTAAAAAATAAATGATTAGTTTCAAATATGCAGTAACGAATTTGAGATACTTCAAGATGAATAATTAGCTGTTACAGTCAAAGCAGTAGAAGCGTACCACCTTTGTTTTCAATATCCAAAATAGAATCGTATCTTGATTGAATTTTGTTTTCTTTGCATGAAAAAATCCTTGAATAGTCATTCGTTGTGGTTTTCAGGGGGAAGGAACTCCTATTGCAAGCCACTATGCTCCTCCCAACGGAAGCAATATTCGAATATAACTGAAACAAATAACAGAAGAAATATTCGAATAGTCACCCAATCATGAAAATCTATATTCAAATAATTTTCGAATTTACATGGTACGCTTCTTCCGCTCTGACTTTAAGGGGAACAAACTAGTCTAAAAAGTGGAACGTAGTGACATCTCGTTGTTTAGGCTACAACTTGAGGCTATACATTTGTTTTCATTATTATTTGAAAAAGGCAAAATGTTTGCCTTTTTCTGATTCCTTGCTCGAAATATTTGCCTTTTTCTGATTCACTTTGTAAGCAGGAATAAAATACCAATGCACAATAACAAAAACAATAAAAATGCACAATAACAATGCACAATAACAATGCACAATAACAATGCACAATAACAATGCACAATAACAATGCACAATAACAATGCACAATAACAATGCACAATAACAATGCACAATACCAATGCACAATAACAATGCACAAAAACAATGCACAATAACAATGCACAATAACAATGCACAATAACAATGCACAATAACAATGCACAATAACAATGCACAATAACAATGCACAATAACAATGCACAATAACAATGCACAATAACAATGCACAATAACAATGCACAATAACAATGCACAATAACAATGCACAATAACAATGCACAATAACAATGCACAATAACAATGCACAATAACAATACATACCTATTCTCAGGCGAAAGAATAAACAATGACCATTCTGATTTTTCTTTGAAACATGGACATAATACTTTTACTTCAGAAGTTGTTGCTACAGACTAAAATAAAGGGAAAATAAATATGATTGTCAATTGGCATTTCTTTCAAACCAGACAATTCAAACCCCTGATGATTTTGGGCCTACTAAATACGACCCTTCCTTGACTGCATTGATTAGTTGCTCTTGTTTACCTCACAGCGATGTGTACCTGACTATGTGTACCTGTAATTGTAGCCGGTCGCAGGGGTGAACGTAGTAAGCAAGGGAATCAGGGCTCTGGCATCACAAAGCGATTTACCGTAAATTAAATAAATGTAAAAAATAACTATTTATTGCAAAAGAAATATCTAATTGGCCTTACCGCTGGTCTTGTAATCAGCATATCTTGAGTATTAACATCGAGCGCGTAATACGGTCCATTTAGAGATCCGGATCTGGACATTCTTGGCCTTGCCGACACAAGAATCGGTTCTCCGGGTTTCGGTTTATCAGCCACCAACTTTCCGGATGCATAATCTTTCCTTGACATCATAACAGAGGTGATACTTCTGAGACTCAATGCTTTCGTCATGGTTCTGCTTCGAGCACGTAAGAAACTCTCTGTAAATGTTGTGAGGCCATTGCGCTGGTTTGAGATGTATGGTGAATCCGGTATATCAGGCATACTTAGTGATCGTTGCGGTTGAGGTAAGGTGCTGCCTGATGTATTCGAATTGTATGATCGAGAGTTGCTTTTGTTTAGAAGCATCGTTGCAATACGTTTCGCCATACGTCGTTTTTCCTGCAAAAATATTTGATTAATTTTTACCACGATTTTCTGGGAAGAGATCAATTTGAGAAATTTTGCGATTTAATTTTGAATATCTACTCTATAGCCATTTTATGTAGGTTACGCTTTTGTCTTCTTTGGATTTTATTTTTATTTTACGGAAGGCAACCTCCCTTCATGACTTAAAATATGAAATAAGGATGAAAAATGATACAAAAAAATTAATTTTCGGCCCTTTTTCACTGGTGGCACTCCCTGATGGCACTTCCAGGCTTAGTAATGGTTCTGTTCAGAACATCAGCATATTCAAAGTTATTATTACTTTCTGTTGAGGTACTCTGATTTTTAAGCTCCTGACCCGACACTGCAGTTTTTCTCTCTGAATAAAATAACCAATTAACCAAACGATCAATAAATCAATAAATCAATCAATAGATAAATCAGTCAACCAACTAATGAATTCAATAAGCTGCTAAAATTCCAATTAAGCTACGACTAGATACGAACCATTGGTGTTGTAAATCCTTCGACGAGAATAGCCACCAATAAATTCAACAAAACATAATAACCAATTGTCATTAATGCCAAAAAATAGAGTGCTGCCCATTTATTCCCAGTTGCACGCATACCATCATACATCACTAGGTTCCAGTCTTCTTGTGTCAAGATCTAAAAGATACAAAATCAGTCTTATAGTGATGTTAGAAGGAAGATTTTTAGCCATCTATTATTTGGATTTAACTCCACCAATCACCAACATAAAAGAACCTAGAAATCAGCCAGCTTGTCGGCCATGAAAATTTTTTTGAATTTGGATAGGTGGCTTATAAGAGGCCCTCCAAGGTGTGAAAACTTGATCAGTAAATGTGCCAAGAAAGTTCTAAGAAAAGGCCTTCTTGGTGAAGTTCATCAATATAAAGATTCCTAGTCATGAGATCTTAAGGTTAGCGTGTCTGAGTTCTTTTATGCAGGCTTTTAAGGCAATCAATAAATCGAACAATGTCACACTTATAACTTAATTACCAGTAAAAATCATGACAAGTGAAAACAGTTTTTGTTTTACTTGAGAAAGTTCGAGCCATCGAGGTTAAATTGTACTTTTCTGAGCTAGAAGCGACATACCCATGCCAAACGACAGTAGACGGTTAGTTAAATGGTGCACAAGTTTGAGCATACCTGAAAGACAGTAGCCATTGCCCACGAGAAAGAATCAAAATTTGATCGAGAAGTGATTCCATCGAAAACAAATTTCCCGCCAAAAAGATGCATTCCAAGAATTGCGAAAGTGAACATAAACAGGAAGAGGAGCGCAAAAAACGTCATCACACTCGACATGGTTCGAATCATCACCATCATCTGATGTCGCATGGGCCTAACCAATTTGAAGATTCGTAATAATCGAAGACTTCGCAAAACTATTATCGTCGAATGCTTGTTATTATTGATTAACAATTCTGCGACACTGAAAGAAAGAAGAGGGGTCATTAATTTGAGGGAAACTTTCATGAGGGCACAAAAATTCTGCAGGAGCGAAAAAAATATTCAGTAAAAGAAAACTGAGAAAAGCAATGCTTTAAGCAAGAAATTTTTCAAGAGATATTTTTCTCCTGTTTTTTTCTTCGTTGAGGACAGTTTTGCTTCTTGAAATTGTTATACAATGAAAACTGAACAAAATTGTTAACGATTTTTATTCCTCTAAACAAATTTTCAGAAACATCTCTGACGCAGAATCACTTGAAAACTGCATGGCTGATTTTAATGAAATAATTTGTCATACCTACGTTGGTCATTCTACCTTAAACTGGTTTCAGGTTCATTGAATTCGTGGGGTAGCTAACAATGAAACACTTTAATTGCTGACACGGTTTAAATACCCACTCGGTGTAAAGCATAATGGAACACCTAGCTAAGTGCGAAAGAGACCATCAGCTGAAATAAATTTAAATGGAGGTAAAGAATTCAAAGAGAGATTCACAAAATCTATACCTCAAAACAACTATAAGACAGTCAAAAACATTGTATCCAACTCTGAAATATGCTTTAGGCCCAACACCAAGAAGTTTCACACAAACTTCAAAACCAAATATCCAAATGAATATCAAGTTCAATAATTCTAGAATTTCTGTCATTTTCCGTGGCTGAAAGAGAAAATAAACAATATAAGTTTCTCAGAATGATGGCCAAAAGGATAAAATAAATTAAAGAGGAATTTGAAAAGGTGCTCTTGTCTATATTCTTTCAATTCCAAAAAAAAAATGTAAAAGTCATCTGTTTAACAGAGGATGGACCCTACTGCTATGTAGTGTAAGTATGTACCAAAATAACTCCTAAAAGTAAGAACTTAATAGTTGTGATTAGTTATATAAATAATATGTTATGTTATGTTATGTTATGTTATGTTATGTTATGTTATGTTATGTTATGTTATGTTATGTTATGTTATGTTATGTTATGTTATTTTATGTTATTTTATGTTATTTTATGTTATGTTATGTTATGTTATGTTATTTTATGTTATGTTATGTTATTTTATGTTATGTTATGTTATGTTCTGTGATGTTATGTTTGTTAAGGTATGTTATGGTATGTTATGGTTTGTTATGTTATCTTATGTTATGTTATCTTATCTTATGTTTGTTATGTTATGGTATGTTATGGTATGTTATAATATGTTATCCTATGCTATGTTATGTTATGTTATGTTATTTTATGTGATGTTATGTTCTGTGATGATATGTTATGTTTGTTATGTTATGGTATGCTATGTTCTGTTAGTTATGTTATGCTACGTTACGTTATGGTATCTTAAATGTTATGTTATGTTATGCTATGTTCTGTGATGATATGTTCTGTTTGTTATGTTATGGTATACTATCTTCTGTTAGTTATGTTATGCTATGTTACGTTATGGTATGTTATGTTATGTTATGGTATGGTATGTTATGGTATGTTATAATATGNTTGAAGAACTTCGTTACTAGAGAGGCCTTCGAGATTTCAACGTTAGGCTGATGATTTACAAATTAGTAGTTATGTACAGTGTACGCGTTTGAAGAACTTCGTTACTAGAGAGGCCTTCGAGATTTCAACGTTAGGCTGATGATTTACAAATTAGTAGTTATGTACAGTGTACGCGTTTGAAGAACTTCGTTACTAGAGAGGCCTTCGAGATTTCAACGTTAGGCTGATGATTTACAAATTAGTAGTTATGTACAGTGTACGCGTTTGAAGAACTTCGTTACTAGAGAGGCCTTCGAGATTTCAACGTTAGGCTGATGATTTACAAATTAGTAGTTATGTACAGTGTACGCGTTTGAAGAACTTCGTTACTAGAGAGGCCTTCGAGATTTCAACGTTAGGCTGATGATTTACAAATTAGTAGTTATGTACAGTGTACGCGTTTGAAGAACTTCGTTACTAGAGAGGCCTTCGAGATTTCAACGTTAGGCTGATGATTTACAAATTAGTAGTTATGTACAGTGTACGCGTTTGAAGAACTTCGTTACTAGAGAGGCCTTCGAGATTTCAACGTTAGGCTGATGATTTACAAATTAGTAGTTATGTACAGTGTACGCGTTTGAAGAACTTCGTTACTAGAGAGGCCTTCGAGATTTCAACGTTAGGCTGATGATTTACAAATTAGTAGTTATGTACAGTGTACGCGTTTGAAGAACTTCGTTACTAGAGAGGCCTTCGAGATTTCAACGTTAGGCTGATGATTTACAAATTAGTAGTTATGTACAGTGTACGCGTTTGAAGAACTTCGTTACTAGAGAGGCCTTCGAGATTTCAACGTTAGGCTGATGATTTACAAATTAGTAGTTATGTACAGTGTACGCGTTTGAAGAACTTCGTTACTAGAGAGGCCTTCGAGATTTCAACGTTAGGCTGATGATTTACAAATTAGTAGTTATGTACAGTGTACGCGTTTGAAGAACTTCGTTACTAGAGAGGCCTTCGAGATTTCAACGTTAGGCTGATGATTTACAAATTAGTAGTTATGTACAGTGTACGCGTTTGAAGAACTTCGTTACTAGAGAGGCCTTCGAGATTTCAACGTTAGGCTGATGATTTACAAATTAGTAGTTATGTACAGTGTACGCGTTTGAAGAACTTCGTTACTAGAGAGGCCTTCGAGATTTCAACGTTAGGCTGATGATTTACAAATTAGTAGTTATGTACAGTGTACGCGTTTGAAGAACTTCGTTACTAGAGAGGCCTTCGGGATGTCAACGTTAGGCTGATGATTTGGTACAGTCTGTTATGTACAGTGTACGCGTTTGAAGAACTTCGTTACTAGAGAGGCCTTCGGGATTTCAACGTTAGGCTGATGATTTGGTACAGTCTGTTCACTCAAAAAAGCTAAAAACTTGGGTCACTAAAGAATTTGTGAGAGGTTAAAAGCTTGCATTGCAAGGACAAAAATAATCTAAAAATATCTCAATGAAATCGAAGCTGGCCACGCACCATGAGCAAAGCATAATCAAAGAAACAATGCTGTGTTTGGACGTTTTCTTTGTTCTATTTACAGAAAAACCTATTTGCCTTGTCTATCCCCTTTAAGCACAGCGGTCATTATTTCTGCATGTTTAATATTGGAGAGGCCTGATTTTTGCTTGAAAAAGAGCTTACAGCAGCCATTTTTTCGCACGCTATTTGCTATTTCATCAGACCATGAACTGAGATTGGTGTAAGAAGAGATTGGTGTAAGAAGAGCGGGATGAGCAGACTGTAGGATGATATATTCCCAAATAAACAGCCGTGAGTTCAAATAAGTTTTGGCATTTGATCGAAATACAATCACCAATTATCAACTTAATTTACTGACTATGAATCTCTCATAATTGAAGGGCTACGTAAGATCTATCTACTTCAGCAAACTCAGCTATACTGTTCTAAAATTATTGTCGATTTTTGACCAACATATTTTCTTCCAGCTTTCAACTTTAGAAGGAATTAACTATATTGCCTTCCCATCCCCCGCCTACAAATTAAAAATTTCAATTTCATTACTAATTGTCTTGAAAAGAGATCTTCAAATTTTGCAATATTCGAAGACATTTCAAGAAAACCTTCGACTACTACAGCTGCAGTTTCTCAATGAATTCAAAACGCGTAGATGGAAATATCACTTGTTTTAATCATCATCACTGTTTTTACCGTGAGAGTCGAACAGATGCATTCTTGATGCTTTAAAATGTTGAAATAATGATTTTCCAGGATATAAATGTCTGACAATAGTTACTTGGAGTTTGTACCTATAATCTGTCTCAAATTAGTTGTCACGTGAAAATGCCCGCGAATAACAACAATTGAAATGTTTTGCTTGAGTAATTATGTGTTATCGCAAAAATCGCAGGTGACATCTAATTTGAGACAGACATTACTATTTTCAAAGCCTCGTTCAACTTGAAATCCATTTTGAAGAACAAATATTTAAAAGGCAGTTAGCAATAAAATTGACCCAACGAGGCTTATCACAAATGGCCGGCAATTTAGGCCCATTTTCACTGTCTTATATCATATCTGTCATTTTATACCCTATAAGTAATAAAAACAACCATTTTATCATCTTTAAATATATTTGGATCACTGGCAAAAGAGATAAAAAAGAAAATTTATGATAGATTTGATAATCACGTTTTGGTGATTTTTAAAACGGGAGTACTTTTTTGGGACACCCAGTAGTATGTACGTACATTGTCGTAGTTAGAATTATTAATGAAATGGGCATCACTGGGGGCATCAAAAACCGCAATCAATAAGTAAAGGATAATTCCGGGGTTGCATGATTGATGACAAAATGAAAGATTATACTGCTATGAATGGTGTATCGTACTTTTTCCAACTTTTTTGTCTCTTCTCAGCGAAATTACGTTTTACAATCTGCGACAAATGCGTAGTGACGTCATTAAGCACAAGTCATACCGTTCTGACGTCACGTTCAACGCGAGAATGAGGCTGCCCTGTTGTTTTCTCGCCTCTGAATCGTGACTAGCCTCCTTATCGTGTACTCGTGGAAAAAATGGAGACCAATGGCGGAGACCTTTGGCCTAAATTACCAAGATGTTTATTGAATTGACAGCTGAAATACAAGTCTAAATGTGGAAAAAAGTTTTTCATTTGATTCAGGAGATGGTAAGTTTGTTTTCTAACAATAATTTTACAAAGCCCGGAATTACGAGTCCTTTAAGTAAGTAAGCAACATCATAGATTCGAATTGAAAGAACGAAAAAATGACGAAAAGAAAGAAACTTACTTGGAACCCTGTTGATTGCTCTGAGAGGTCTCAAAACTCGACTTAATCTTACAATCGATAAAAAATCACCACCATCAGGCCCAGCGATGTCTACAATCCTAAAATAGAAAGACAATGACAGATATCACATTTTTTGTTTGTTTTTTTTTTATATTGCTACCTAGCATCCGAAGGTAGTTTTAGGACACTGAGAAGCTAAGCTTATCGAGCAATGTCCTGGTCCTTCCTCTCGATGTGACCACACCTTGCGATTCCTTTAGCCTGGAATTACAGAGAGTTGGCGACTCTCCTCACTCTACGTAGCAGGTTCGGCAGGGCGGGGACTCGAACCACCAACCCTCAGGTTGGTAGTCAAGCGCGCTACC
>REGM01000017.1:2158832-2194012 GCA_004194415.1 Aurelia aurita
GGCAAAATAGCATGAAAATTTGAGACAAAACGAGAGGACAGTTAATGAAAATAGGGAGCAAACTAAGACAACTTTTTAAGGAGCTCGAAACTTTCAGGCAGGCAAAATAGGAGATGATTTGACAACAAAATAGCAAGAAATATTAAGGCGGAACAAAGATTATTTAATGCAAACAGCATAGAACTAATTTGTCGGTTGTAGTCAAGTAAAGTTGAAGTCAAAATAAATAGTAGAAAAGGATACCGTGATCGGACAACTTTGATCATGTGCTTGCGTACAAAATTCTCTCTAGTAATGCACATGAAAGAGACGTTTTCAAATGGCGCTTGTATCTCATTCTCTGCTTCTTCTCTGCTTTCTTGGGAATTAAAAGTGCGTTGTATCCTTCGTAACATCTTTGCTTGCAAATTTTGTCCACTTTCTCTGTGATCAAAGAGAAACAGATGTGAAATTTCCCAATTAGAAAGTCATCGATTAGAACTAGAATTAGAACTATAGACAGCTGATTAAGTTGGTTCTCGCGAGTTGCCGTTGTCTCTAGCCAAATGTGAACATTCAAACTGTCCTTATCCTGAAGTCACACTTGAGGCGATTTTGTGATACAATGCGGCGCGATAACGTTCAATTAATCTAACTTTGGCGCATTCGCAATGCATTATCCGCTTCATTGTTACCCGGAATGCATTTCAAATGTGAATTTAGCTTTAGGACCCTCCTGAGAATGAATGGGATGGATTGTTGCAGTAGACTGGGTCAACGTTTCATCCAATCTTTAGGTGTCATATGAATACTCAACTGTTATATGTATCAGCTTAGCTTTTAGTTTTATCGAGTATTTTCTGTCTACAAAGCACCGTTTTTCTTTCTGTTATGCGGGATGATTCCAAAACACCTATTACAGCCCTAAGGAAGTCCTGCACTGCAGGACGAAGTGTTGGGGCATATCTACAGGTGTATTTCGTCGTGTTGTGGTGTTTCTGCCAACAAATTATTAAATAATTCTTCTGCCAAGTAAATCTTATTAAACGACATCTGGTTATTCTGAATTTCATGTTTTTTTTGCACGAAAGAAGCAGAGTCGGCATCAGCAAATAATCAAAACTTCCAACTATATTTGCTTCCATCGTGTACTCGGTACGCTTTGCTTCTTCGTTAGAGATGGTTAGGTATCATTGCTTAGTACTTAGTACTTTCAAAATATTTTCTTTATTTGTTTCAATAAGCATAGGAAGTTTTCCTCAATATCTAATTAACGAACTTTCATCAACAGTCGCAAACAGAATAAAGACAGCGGTAAGTCTAAAGGAAATCAAATACCAGAAATGTTTCATTAACAGAATAAGCTCAAAAAATGTTTAACATTTGATGTGATCTGAGATCGTGAATCATCCACAAATTTCCATGATTTATGCATTATTTTATAGACAGAAGGCTAACTTAGACGTCCAAATTGTCTCATTAAAATCGTTCATGCCAGTCTGCAGTTAAGCTGGCCAAACGAGCATACTATGTTTGCCAAACATTTGAGCTTTGCAGTGCAAGAAACTGTTGTTCGTTTGGCCACGTCGCAAAGCATTGCTTGACAAGCGGATATACGCAGAATTTCTAGGACAATGTTTTTGAAAAATTCAAAAAAATGTTCTACTTGTTGCAAGCAAGAAATGTTGGCCAGGCAATGTTCTGCAACGTGGCCAAACGGTCAAACGTTTTGCTTGGCAAGAAAATCTGAAATGCTTGGCAAACCATGTTTACTCGTTTGGCCATGGGCTATTTCGCTTGGAAGGCATTTATGAAATTCCTTGGAAGACGAGATGCGTCGAAGCTTAGGTCAACAATACACAGACCATCGTAGTTTTGTAGTACGATTTTGACGTTTTACTCACAAGGGTATGCTAATTGACGTAGGGTTACATTTTTAGTGATTTCTAATCTAACAAATATATTAAATATTTAGTAAAGTTAATTTCATTTGCCAACCACTGCTACACGTTACAATCTGAAGTGCAATAGAATAAAAGAGTTATAGATACGCTGATATGCAGGCTTTCTACCAGCAGCAAAAGGAATACTTAAATACTACTGATCATCGTTGATTCATGTCCAGAAGCGCGTCCAGAAGATCAGAACTAGCAGGCAATATGACTATTCGAAGGAATTCCTTAAGCTCAGTTCACACTGCAGTAAAAACATGTTAGAATTGAAATAACATATTTTCTAAGCTCAGTTAAAAAATTTTGATTGCATCCAAATGCGTTAGGACATCTTCAAAAGCGACGACAACGTCTAAAATCACGGTAAACATAATTTCGACGCGTTTTTACGTTGTATTCCTATCGTATTTTTACTCTCTAGTGCGAACCAAGCTGTAACGAAGAATTTACAAGTGTAGATTCATAGCAGATAAGAAATTCCTACCTCAAAGCAATCACGTTTCACTGTGCAGACGAAGATGACCATGAATTATCTTCCAACATCTTTATTCTTAAACTGCCCTTCTTTGTGTTCACCAAATGCATTCCTTGATTAACAAAACTTTCCAGGAGTCTTTCGAGAGTCTTTCAAAGCAGCCTGCGATTTAAGAGAGAAAATCAAATGAGATGAGATGACGAATATAAATGTGTGAAATCTAAATATATTTATAATGACTAAATATGGAAGAAACTAAAACCTGTTTAACATATATTTATGTTGATGATAATAATGTTAAGTTCTTTCAGAAGATTCTCTTTATTTTATCACACAAAACCTTTTATTGATGGAGACATCCGTCTCTCAATTTAATTGTCTTACTTATAACAATACTGCCAATAATTATTTGCGGTATTGTCTTTATTTTACCAGACAAAAGATTTATCGACAAAAACCTTTCAATTGCATTCTTATCTACGAAACTATTGAAAAATTCTATTTTACTTTATCAGACAATAGATGTTATAAATGATGACATCCACTCTTCAATTTAATTGTCTTATCTTCGACAATACTGAAAAGTTCTTTGTAGAGATTTTCTTTACTTTACCAAACAAAATCTTTCAAAGTTGACACAACCATTCAAAAATCTTTTCTACGATGACATCAACTTTTAATTAAATTCTCTTCTAGACATAACGAACATACAACATCCGTTTTTCGCTCGACTAACAGTCAAGAGAGATATTCTCTGCAAACTGTCAGTAAAGATGGGGGTTACACCACAGCGAGTGCCGGCAGATCACCTGCTTGCAAGAAATTTGCATTTTTAGATGCGGTATGATAATAATTGAATGATTATCGCAAACTATATACAAGACGTTTCTTTTAATCTGAAGTAAAAAACATTTTCATGATTGAATTACATTGGGGGAAGTAAGGGTTGCATAAGTAAGAAGAGAATTAAAATATTTAGTAATGAAATCTCAAAATGTATAAGAAGTGGTTTCTTTTGATCTAAGTGATTGAAGCAAGATTGCAGACACTTAAACCAAGGGCTGTAGGAAGATACTAAAAACCCGATTAATGCGACATACCTTCAGTTCTTTGTTGGCTTTAAAGTATTCTTTACATCCATATTATGTTAAAACCATGGTTGTCATTCTTTTGTGTTGACCTGCTATCGAATCCTAATCGAAATTGCCAGCGTCACTGCAATGAAGCGCATTCGTTAGTTTGGGCCTAAACTCACATGGCAATGGCGGTTACAAGTTCGTTGCAGTGACGCTGGCAATTTCGATTAGGATTCGATAGCAGGTNAATTGCATTCTTATCTACGAAACTATTGAAAAATTCTATTTTACTTTATCAGACAATAGATGTTATAAATGATGACATCCACTCTTCAATTTAATTGTCTTATCTACGACAATACTGAAAAGTTCTTTGTAGAGATTTTCTTTAATTTACCAAACAAAATCTTTCAAAGTTGACACAACCATTCAAAAATCTTTTCTACGATGACATCAACTTTTAATTAAATTCTCTTCTAGACATAACGAACATACAACATCCGTTTTTCGCTCGACTAACAGTCAAGAGAGATATTCTCTGCAAACTGTCAGTAAAGATGGGGGTTACACCACAGCGAGTGCCGGCAGATCACCTGCTTGCAAGAAATTTGCATTTTTAGATGCGGTATGATAATAATTGAATGATTATCGCAAACTATATACAAGACGTTTCTTTTAATCTGAAGTAAAAAACATTTTCATGATTGAATTACATTGGGGGAAGTAAGGGTTGCATAAGTAAGAAGAGAATTAAAATATTTAGTAATGAAATCTCAAAATGTATAAGAAGTGGTTTCTTTTGATCTAAGTGATTGAAGCAAGATTGCAGACACTTAAACCAAGTAGGTAGGTTCAGTAGGGATCGTGTCGGGAAGATGAAAAGAAATATTTAACGCAAAGGTTCAGAATGCCCTCCAAAGCCTCTCCTGTCAAAAGCAGGATGTTTGGGAGACTGCGCAGAGATTCACAGCGTATCTTTTTTGGGTTTAGAACGCCAGTCAACCAGCATCCTTTGCGCGCTTCGCTTGTTGCCTTTCGACTGCGGCGGCCATTTTCATATGACATCGTAGTTATGCAGTGCTCTGCAAAGCGCGACCGCAAAGGATGCTGGTTGACCGGCGTTCTTTAAATTGTATTGAGGAAAAGTTGGCAGGTTTCGCACGGGAGGTGTTAGAAAGAAGAAAATAACATGTTTAGGAAGGAACTCGTGTAATTGAGAAGGTCAATTAAGATTGGAATTTTTGTATAACTGAAGAAAAGAGATAATGAATTGATGGAAAAACTGCTAATACATGTAACGAATGAATGAATGAATGAATGAATGAATGAATGAATGAATGAATGAATGAATGAATGAAAAACTTTGAATCAAAAACTGAATGAAACGAAGGAAGAAAAAGAAGAAGAAAGAATTGAATGAAATACGATATATCTAACGAATGAACGAACAAACGAATGAATGAATAAATAAAAGAAAAAATAAATTGTATCACACAAAGAGGACTAAAGTGTAAAAAGGTGCCAGTGAATCTAGAAAGAAATAACACTTAACATTTTGTGTATAATTTTTTAAGTAATACTTTCTATATATTAAAACCTTCTTTATCTAAAGATGGGAAGTAATAGAGATGGACAGACTAAAACATGTTGATGCAAATAACAGATACAATAATTAATACACTAAGAAATATCTGAATAACATGAAAATACGAATTACTGAAACACTTAGTTAAAGTTATTGTATTGAATGATAACAATGTCTAAAAAACCTGTATTTCACTCAGTGATCTGGTTAAATGGCAGACGCAATATCAAATTCTGTTATGAAAAAGTTCTTGTGGAATAGGATTAGAACTTGTTATATGGTAAGAAAATAAAAGGCGAGTGACAAAATTAAAAATTACATGGCATCGATCGATCATAGCTTTAAAAACATGGTTCTGAGCCACCATCTTTTTCATAGAAGAAAAAAAACCTTCTTTTCATGTGCTTTATTTCTATATCATTCTGTTGCCGTCATATATCAACATCCAAAAGTTTCCGACGCGTAAAGTTTCGGACAAAATGTTGCNGACTGAAATGAAGGAAGAAAAAGAAGAAGAAAGAATTGAATGAAATACGATATATCTAACGAATGAACGAACAAACGAATGAATGAATAAATAAAAGAAAAAATAAATTGTATCACACAAAGAGGACTAAAGTGTAAAAAGGTGCCAGTGAATCTAGAAAGAAATAACAATTAATATTTTGTGTATAATTTTGTAAGCAATACTTTCTATATTTTAAAACCTTCTTTATCTAAAGATGGGAAGTAATAGAGATGGACAGACTAAAACATGTTGATGCAAATAACAGATCAAATAATTAATATTATGTCTAAAAAACCTGTATTTCACTCAGTGATCTGGTTAAATGGCAGACGCAATATCAAATTCTGTTATGAAAAAGTTCTTGTGGAATAGGATTAGAACTTGTTATATGGTAAGAAAATAAAAGGCGAGTGACAAAATTAAAAATTACATGGCATCGATCGATCATAGCTTTAAAAACATGGTTCTGAGCCACCATCTTAAAAGAAAAACAATCTTCTTTTCATGTGCTTTATTTCTATATCATTCTGTTGCCGTCATATATCAACATCCAAAAGTTTCCGACGCGTAAAGTTTCGGACAAAATGTTGCTCGAATCTTTATTGTCCAAATTGCCTTTAACAGAAAATGTTTGGCTAAAGTTTGTGCTCATGATACCTTGATTTGAAGCATTCAATTCAATTCAACTCAAGAATTGAACTGCCGATCTAATTGCATTCAGTGCCGATCTCAACCTCGTTCCCATGACCCAAAAAGAGGCTCCGATCTTTGGTTAAAATTATGTTAATTCTATCCAAATATAATTCATTTTAAGCGAAACATTCAATAATGTTTTCTTTTGTAAGTTTTTAACAGGGTACATTGTAAAACAGCGTAAACTGAATGTTTTTACCCTGTATAAATATTATAAAATCAAATCAAATCAAATCAATGAGCTGTGAAAAAGAAAATTGTTTCCTATCTTTTAAAAAGTGTCCGAAACTTTCTTGTCCGAAGTTTTTTGTCCGAAATATTTGCGTCATGAACATTTGGATTTTAATGTACACATTTTTTAGGAGCATTGCTTGAGTGGAGAACAAAGAAAATCATAGAACTTTAAATTAGCAAAGGGCCTAAATCATTGCCTTCATATTTCTAAGCTTCCTCTCAATTGTTGGCTCACGCAATGAAAATGCAGAGTTGTTTTAATCTGTTCAAAATATCACAATAGTCTAGAGCTGAGCAACGAAATAAGCCAATCAGAAAGCTGCAATGTCCAGACATACGTACAATAGAACAAAAGACTCCCCAGAAAGTACAGCCTTTGATTTTACCGCTCAACCTTTATATATATAGATTTTGAATAAGCATTCCCTTGTTTCACAAACGTTAGGCCTTCTCTGTGACATACGCAACCTCACTGAAGACTTAAGATTAGACAAAATGTGGATTTGAAAATATTTGTTGCCAGAAATAAATCATTTCACTTTGATTTCTTATGACTACACATGATTTTTTAGAAGCTACAATAGAATCGTTTAGTCATCAGTAAAGTGACTGGAGTGACTGAGAAGGAGCCACTCATTTTAAATGGCAGAGTTTCGAATTTCAACAATTGTGTTCGAATTCGAACTTCTGTTGGCCAATAGCATGATGTGTCATTGTTCTTCGAACGTTTCAACTTGTGTTTGATTCACTCGAAATAAAATAAAGCAAAATACAATAGAAAACAGTGTTAGACCTCACAGTCTCTCAACCGTGTTTGATTTGGAAAAGAAAAGTCCATAAAGCAGTCTCTATATTANATCATTTTACTTTGATTTCTTATGACTACACATGATTTTTTAGAAGCTACAATAGAATCGTTTAGTCATCAGTAAAGTGACTGGAGTGACTGAGAAGGAGCCGCTCATTTTAAATGGCAGAGTTTCGAATTTCAACAATTGTGTTCGAATTAGAACTTCTGTTGGCCAATAGCATGATGTGTCATTGTTCTTCGAACGTTTCAACTTGTGTTTGATTCACTCGAAATAAAATAAAGCAAAATACAATAGAAAACAGTGTTAGACCTCACAGTCTCTCAACCGTGTTTTGATTTGGAAAAGAAAAGTTCATAAAGCAGTCTCTATATTATATATACCGAAAAGCAATCATTGTGAAAGCCACGAAATTCAATTACAATGCAAATTTAGCAGGGTCCTAATCTCTGCGGACGACCATCTCTCTAAATAAATCTTCCACCTTAACTATTTCAAATTGAGATTTCTCAACTTTTCAATAAGCGATAATCGGATGATTATATTTTCAGCTAAAAGAGACGCGTTCCTCCCAGGTGCAGATGTTTTCAAACGTAGGCCTAAAAATTGACTGCGATTGTTTCGCAAAGAATAGCTTTCAAAGTAATCCCTCATTTTAAATAGCTTGTGCGCAGCCTCAACTCCTCCTCAAAGGTAAGGTAGACTCCTTCTGTACCTTTCTTTTGAGAAGGAGCTGAGGCTGCGCTGGCGCAGGCTTATCTGAAATAGTTAAAAGGTGTTTGAAACATTCAAATGTAGATGGCAAGATCTCTGTAACTGTTTTAGCATTACTTATATCTAGAATGCTTGTGAGTCCTAATGTTTATGAATTCAGCACATTCAACATTAAAGGCTCTTGCGCAACCGGCATGCATTGCGATCGTTTGTTTTGTTTTTCGTGGATTTCATCGATTTCATTCAATTCAAGTCCAATGTTTAACACACGTATATCGATTTCAATGATTCTGTACGAGGCGGTCTGCCCCGTGCACGATGTGCTGCTGACTTGAGCGACAACACAAATTATTTTCATGCAGCATGAAATTAGGCCACCTTTACAAATAGGGCTGCAATGCATGCCGGTTGCCCAAAGCCTTTAATTCAACATAATGCATTAACAGTTAGCTTCAACCTTAATACATCTCTAGCATTCGGTATCTTGAACCAAAGAGAGAGGAATATTGTAGGATTACTTGTCTGGTTGAAAAGGATGGTTCGACAAGAAAGAAGCAAAGCAGTGTAGAAAGAGGGGAAGAAACGATTTGAAAACAGAATGACACTTTAAAGGAAGAGACTAGGTAAAAACAGAACCGTTACATCATTTTTGGACCAGTAATTTCCATTCTAAGGATGATTATGCAGCAGTTATGTTGTCAATTCTATGTTTTGATTTTTTTGTGAGTAGAATAAGTACATAATGTACTGGATGTATATCCAGTGTATAAATATCAAGACGGTTTTAAAACTTGGAGTCGACCAGTTCAGTTTTAGAGGCAGAAACTTGAATATTTACACCAGATGGTCTGAAGTATTCTCTTAATTTTCAAGTGTAAATACAGCAACTCCCTCAACGGAAGCAAAGTAGCACGAAGGACAAAACAATCTATTGAAATTGACACCATGAAACGAAATAAGTTTTTGATTGCTTAAACCTAAACCTATAATTTGAACACCTAATGAACACCAATATGATTTTGTCATTGCAATTGCATTGTGGTTTCGAAAGCTCCCTTAAATTGGAAGCTATCCCTCTGCTTAGAAACTATCAATAAAATGGGGGTGTGGTTTTGATTGGGACAGGTGCTTAAATTCTAATAATTAAAGATGCAAGTCATTATTGAGCAAACAAAGAAACAAGGTGATGAATGGTTATAAGATATTAATAGAGTTGATACACTGATCAAATTCATATTTATCGAGTATTCTGTCGTGAATACAGACACTTGCTGTTGATTGACATTTGTTATTGTTTGGAACATGTCAATCACAGCATAATTAACTAGAACATGTCTATTGTCATTTAGAAAGCATTAGAACAATATGAATATTTGAATGGAATTAGCAAAGGGTAGTCTTAGCCTGGAAGATTCCGTCTTGAAAGCTTTTTGATTGACATTTGCTTTTGTTTGAAACATGTCAATCACGCCACGAAGCATTTAAGCATTTCTGTTCTCTGTTGTTGTTTTTATTGTCATTGGAACATGTCTATTGTCTTAACTATTGTCACTCTAACTCAAGCAAACTATGGTTCGAACCCACCACTAACAAACTGACTCATAAGAAACAACAGGCTTTTTTGAGTTTTTGGAAATTTCCTGAAGAAAAAACTCAAACAGTTTCACAAAATTGCTTCAAAATGTTCGTTTAAATCTGCAGATTCATTTCTGATAAAGCAGTTACTGGATTTGACCTGACCTATCTGTTACATCATTGGCAAGACCACCTCCTGAGAAGTTGCCAAAATGTTAGAAACTACAGAGCATGACTTGGTCTCCTAGTGGCGGGCTCTTGCAGTATGAATACTTGAACGTTATTCGCAAACAGTAATCCAAGACCAGTTTTGGTTTGTTTACTTTTAATATCAAATCACACATGTCACGCACAAGACAATATCGCAGGATATAACAAACCACTGAAGCTTAAAATAGGAAAGAAGTTGAAATCAACTCTCTCCGACAAATATTATGTACCTGTTGTCCTGTTGTGCTACATTTGATATTTATATGACACCTGAGGACGCTAGCTGAATAACGGCCTAAGATAAAAGGTAAACGTACAACAAATTCAGCAGCATGATCGCAACAAGATCCAAAACATCATGGAATAGGTGAGGGGGGGGGGGGCGACGAGAGGCGACGAGTGCTCCTCCTGGACAAGTCAGACAATCAGGGGCAATCTGTAAATGCATTACAAATGCAACGGAAATGTGGCGAAATCATTTTTGCCTCAACTGGGATTTCTTGGGCGCCTTTGAAGATGTCCTAACGCATTTAGATTGATAGATTGATAGATAGATTGAAACGATAACTCACTGAAAATGCGTTTAAAATGAGTCTAGAATATGCGACAAAGTCTGCTGCAAAACAACTCACATCTAATTTAGCAATCAGCTGTACTTTTCTGCTTCGATTCTGGACTGAGACATCATTACCGCTACAACAGCAGGAAAAGAGGCCGCGTGGGAAGAAGGCAAAGGCGAATAGCAACTTTGATCTCTCCCGTAAGAGAATAATTAATTCTAATTTCAGCCAAATTTAAAAGTAAAACAAAACAAATATAGTATAACTAATTGTCAATTCGTTTCGGGCATAAACCATTATCAACGCAATAAATTATAAATTTAAAAGTAGATCATTACAGAAGAACCAATGAAATCGTAGAACAAAAACGAAAAAGAGTTACATAACAATATTCAAATCAATAACATCGTGAAATAGAAACCCTAACCTGGTAGCACAGGCGTCTTAAGCGGTGGGTCCTCTCGAGGGGGAGCAGTGGCGGCGGCAGTTGTTGTCGTTGTTGTTCTTTCGGCCAGGATTTCTGCTGTTCAGCATTACCGCCTGTGCTGGCCCGACCTGCATTGTGAAACAGGCTCTAGAATTTTATCAGTATTTAATCGTTTATGTGTAGCTTTAGCTAGTTGTAATTTAGTAGCATGTTGTTTATGTAATGGCTACAGGGTAGTCATTGTCTTTTGCTCCCCGTGGTATCGTCCTGGTAGTGTTGTAAAGTAGTTCATATGTAGTGTTTTAAGTACCTTGTTCTTGTAAAAATTTTAAATGAATAAAAAAAAGAGTTAAATATAGGAGATACTTCATGTCTATTTTTGTATCCCTGAGAAGTGCTATTTATGGCCGGTTATGTGAAACTAGCAAATGATTAAAACGACTAGACTAATCCACGAGCCACCCACGACCCTATAGCTTACGCTACCGACTGAGCGATTGTGTCCTAGATTTTCTTCAGTGCGTAATTCGTAGTTATTGATCTCGCTGCCGATATCTTTGCGAGCACACAAACCTTGTATGTGCACACAGATATCGTCAGCGAGAGCAATGACTATAGATTGCGCACTGACGGAGAATCCATTACTTAATAGCTCAGCTAGTTAACAAACACAGAAGGCAGATAGATTGTGATATTATTACAGGTATTGCACCATTAAAGTAAATCAACAGAGTTAAAAGCAGCTTAGCTAGGGGGACTGGGACAATCTAAATATAGCCTATTGCATTTGATGTTCTCGATTGATGAAACCAATAGGAACATAAGTACCGCGTGTCCTTCATTTGTTCTATGCGTAGACTAGATCGCTATATCTCCGTTCATCTACTTTAAGGAAAGCTGAAGCAATCAAAGCGATCAGCCTGCAACTTCAATATTCTACTAACTGAGCTGTTGGGCAGCAGATTCACCTGAGAGCTAACTAACATTAGAGAGCGTAAATAGATCAGATGTAGCTGTTGGTCTTGAACGATTAAAGAAAGCTGGAGAAATCAAAGCGATCCGGGGGAGATCAAATAAAAATCTAGTGCTTTTGTCTTCAAATTAAAAAATTAACACGACTGATACTACTTCAACGGTATGCGTAAAAAGGTAGGCGTACGAAACACGGTAGCGCAGACAAAGAAATACAACATAACAAGATTCTTTGCTGGGAAAATCAGCATGCCATTGCAGCACTCTGGAAATCACATGAATGAATCTTTTTGATTGAAATCCGTACCTAACTGAGCGTCTTAAAAGGGAGGTTTCTTTAAATCGTTATGTTCTGATTGTCAATTTTGTTATGATCAGGTTTCATCACTCTGTTTTGACTACGTTTCATAAATCCCTCACTCAGCTATTTAGTTTCAAATAAAATAGTATCGTCATTGCTAATCTAGTTTCTAATTCCGCTTGATGTTTGTAAAGATTTCAGAATCAAGAAATTTGAGTAGGATCACGACTATTCTTTTTATAAACTTCAACCTGCTCTATTTGCTCTTCCCTATACAAATGATAAAATCTAATCAGAATATAAATTTCTCCACCTGTTTAAAGAAAATACCATTGACGACTGAAAATTTACTTCAGCACCTTTTTGTAAGAAACTTGGTTCAGCCACAGTTTTCTAATTTGTCAAGAAGCCTCCAATGTTTTAGTACACAGTCAACGCTCTCTAAAGCCGACACCTTCAGGACCAACTGATTCTGTCCGTTCTAACGACGTGTCCGCCTTGCAGGCGGGACTTTAACTGTCAATCAAGATGAAAATGTAGTGTCCGCCTTAACGAGGAGTCCGTTTTTAGAGGTGTCCACTACTTAGCGAGAGTTGACTGTAAAAAACATTGCTTCTTATTTTTTGGTGTTGAAACTATGATGTAGTCTCTGCGATCGCTGCAGACAAATTTCCTAACTCATAAAACATATGGCACGAAAAAAATTTCTGTAAAGCTCAAAAATACAGTTGCTGTGAACGTTACCAGGGCCTCCGACGACGGGGGGCCGGGGGGGCCATGGCCCCCCCCCCACTTTTTTGCAAAATATGCCAAATAATGCAAATATGCTTATCATGTTGTGCAGTGGTAAATTTTTTGCAAAGTTTGGCCCCCCCATTTTTCTGGTCCCGTCGGAGGCCCTGGTTACTCTAGAGTAAGGGTACCATTTCTAGCAAGCTTTGAATTTAGTTTGTAAATGTTTCTTTAAGCTTCTCAAATGTCGTTCTAGAATTTTAAAATCTTTGGCCATCCTTGAACTGTCTCTCTATAAAAGACTAAGCGTGCATGATGAAAGATCGTCGTAATTAAATCTCAATTATTGATGAGGATTTGAAAGCAAGCTTAATTTTTAGAGAGGTCAGGTCCCTCCTGGGTCACTCCTCCATTATTCAGATTACTAGATATCTTTCAGAAGATTCTGAATGCAACTTACCACAAGTAATTCAGTTCATAGAAATTTCAAAAACTGGTACCAGCAAAATAATTCAAATGCCAATTTATTCCCATCAATGATGAGCTTGTTCATGTCCTTGGATGTCTGCTAAATTTCCAGGAATGACGACACCATGATCAACAAATTGAACAAAACAACACCAATAAACGAATTCAAAGGTATTTCAAATCCAGATTTGGTTTCCCATCAATGTTCAGTTCTTCGTGGTCGAACGTCTGCTTTATTTCGAGTCAACGAAATCGTGATACGATCAACAAATAAGTCAACAAACTGAACAAATAACAACAATAAACAAATTTTACAGCATTTCAAATGCCAATTTGTTCCCATCAACCTTTGGCTCTCTTCCTCACTCTTTTCCGTGCTTGAACTTCTCCTAACTTTCCAGTCAACTAAGCCACCACACCACAAGCAACAAATTGAATAAACAAGAACAACAACAATCAGCGAATTTAAAGGCAACAAACCAAGAATTACTTCTCAGCATGGGACATTATTGATTCGCAATGATTTGTTTGAAGAAAAGAGATCACTTAAATCGCCAAAGAAATCTATTTGAAAGAAGAATATAGGAAAGGTTACCTTGCCTTAACCAAAATGTTCAGCAGCTCAAGATATTCTAAAAGCTTAAACCTGAGAAGGTCAGAAAGTATGTGAGATTTGGAAGTAAATGAAAGATGGATGAAATAATCAATATAAGCTATTAATCAGGATTCTACATGTACTAAATCTCTTGGCAGTATTTTAATAAGATAAAGAAGTATATGAAGAATTTGAAAGTGCTCCCAAGAGAGAATGAATTAAACTTCAACATTTATCCATCTTAATCTTCGTGTAAACAGAGCAACTTAATTTGAAGTCGCTGGGTCAAATTTTTAGACTGGGTGAAAAGCAGACTGTATATCCCTACCTTGAATTATTTTGCCTATGACGTAAGCCTTTTAGATATGATAAAAATCCAGTATGAGGTCGAAAAACAGGTTGGTCTGGTCCCTTACATTCAGAAGCGCAAACAGGCTAAATTATTGACCTTGGAAAAAACCTTATGATATTGTCAAGAATGTCTACATAGAATTATTGAATTTGCAATATTTTTACAAAATCTGCAGATCAAACAATTCTACGTAGATCAGAACTTACTGTGCGTCACTGGGCCCGGTTCACTAGGTCACTGGGTCACTGGGTCGCTGGATCACTGTGCCAGGATTCTTAGAAGCTAGGAATCTCAAAGAGCGTATGTTGAAACAAGAGTGTTTTAAACGTGTCGAAGAAAGCTTGTGCAGATAAAAATGGAATTCCTTTTACTTTGCACACTTTTCAGGAGGGTTCAAGCCTTAAACTGTCCTAAAAACTTTGCAAAATGCATAAGGGTGAAATAGAGAACACAANAAGAATGTCTACATAGAATTATTGAATTTGCAATATTTTTACAAAATCTGCAGATCAAACAATTCTACGTAGATCAGAACTTACTGTGCGTCACTGGGCCCGGTTCACTAGGTCACTGGGTCACTGGGTCGCTGGATCACTGTGCCAGGATTCTTAGAAGCTAGGAATCTCAAAGAGCGTATGTTGAAACAAGAGTGTTTTAAACGTGTCGAAGAAAGCTTGTGCAGATAAAAATGGAATTCCTTTTACTTTGCACACTTTTCAGGAGGGTTCAAGCCTTAAACTGTCCTAAAAACTTTGCAAAATGCATAAGGGTGAAATAGAGAACACAAATGTCCAAGGAACTGGTTTGAAACTATTTTGACGCAGATCAGAGAGGAAATGGGGCTAATACAGACATGAGACATAAGTTCAAGTAAAAAAACGACAGAAGAAGCATATGATTTGCAGAATAAGAAGCGCTGTTATAAATAAATAATTGAGAAGGTAACGTGAGGATTGAACAGATTATGGTTAAGCCTAAGTCTTTTCAGGGCATGACAATCCCTCGAAATTTGCTACTTAGATGACCAGCGTGAAAGCAAAAAGACGATGTCTTTCCAACCGCATCTAATGATCATTAATTAAACAGCAATTTCATGATTGGAATGCAAAACAGATCAGGAATAAGAAACCACAAATTTTCGTTCTAGATTACAAGATTGAGGTTGAGGAGGAGATCGAGGCAAACTGGAAGGGCTGTTCTGGAAACCAGAGAAATCATCCTGGCATTAATAACTCATCGCAAAAATGAAACAAGAAACCACAAATAACTGAAAATGTCAACATGTGACTACCATCTACCGCAAGACTCTGCACTCAAGAAACAGGATTTCATTATTTTGTTTCAGTTGTTAAAACAGGTTAATTCTATATGGTTAACAACAGTGAAGTGGGACAAAATGGGTCAGAACGCGAAAAAATGGGTGACTTGATTTTTTGCCTCTAAAAATGAGACAAAGTTCTCTTAGTTGTCAACTTGCAGCTTTTTCAATGAAGTATCCAAATGAACCGCTAGTGACGTCATCTTGTTCAAAAGTTTGTGTGTTGTGACGTCAATATTCAACCCGAACGAGGCTGATCTAGTGTCTGGGGTGAGTCCTGACGTCACAATCTCGTGTCTAAATCGTGGCTCTCTTTGTCGTGAAGCTGTAGAAAATGGCATCGAGTATTAGGGCAGTTTAGGCCTAACTTGCGAAAACTGTTCGAAGGATAACAGTAGCTACGTTGAAATTTACTCAACGAGAGAGTAAGCTTGTTTTATAAACTTACTTGAGATAACCCTGGATTTGACCATTAAAACATCTCTAATTACAAACGACAGGAGTTGGAAGACGCCTAATTCGTAATAAACAGTTTGATGTGATTCATTGATAAAAATCTGGGAAACCAGAGAACAGCAGGCAATAAAAAACATGCATTTCAAGCTGCTCAAATAATGATTGTCATTTGCTGGTGCGAAAAAACCAATTTCCATTGCGTGAATTTCCTTATTTGTTGAATGACTGAATGCTCAATGAAAACCATCAATAGAGGCATTCATATATCAATCGGTGGGTCCTCTGCCATAAGGTTGAAGAAACCCACAGGGTCTTGTAAAGCAGTAGTAGCCATGACAACAGCAGCAACAAAAGCAACAACAACAACAAAAATCATAAAGATAGCAATGATGATGATGATGATGATGAAAGTCTATTTTTACACTTTCTGTAGATTGGTGCGAAAGAATTAATGTTCATTGTGTGAATTTCTTTATTTGTTGAATGACGGGATGTTGAATGAAAACCATCAATCGCATCGATGCATTCAGTACTGCATTTCCTCTAATAAAAGACCCCGACGTTTATTGGATTTTGAAGGNTCGTCAAGAATGTCTACATAGAATTATTGAATTTGCAATATTTTTACAAAATCTGCAGATCAAACAATTCTACGTAGATCAGAACTTACTGTGCGTCACTGGGCCCGGTTCACTAGGTCACTGGGTCACTGGGTCGCTGGATCACTGTGCCAGGATTCTTAGAAGCTAGGAATCTGAAAGAGCGTATGTTGAAACAAGAGTGTTTTAAACGTGTCGAAGAAAGCTTGTGCAGATAAAAATCGAATTTCTTTTACTTTGCACACTTTTCAGGAGGGTTCAAGCCTTAAACTGTCCTAAAAGCTTTGCGAAATGCATAAGGGTGAAATAGAGAACACAAATGTCCAAGGAACTGGTTTGAAACTATTTTGAAGCAGATCAGAGAGGAAATGGGGCTAATACAGACATGAGACATACGTTTAAGTAAAAAAACGACAGAAGAAGCATATGATTTGCAGAATAAGAAGCGCTGTTATAAATAAATAATTGAGAAGGTAACGTGAGGATTGGGCTGATTATGGTTAAGCCTAAGTCTTTTCAGGGCATGACAATCCCTCGAAATTTGCTACTTAGATGACCAGCGTGAAAGCAAAAAGACGATGTCTTTCCAACCGCATCTAATGATCATTAATTAAACAGCAATTTCATGATTGGAATGCAAAACAGATCAGGAATAAGAAACCACAAATTTTCGTTCTAGATTACAAGATTGAGGTTGAGGAGGAGATTGAGGCAAACTGGAAGGGCTGTTCTGGAAACCAGAGAAATCATCCTGGCATTAATAACTCATCGCAAAAATGAAACAAGAAACCACAAATAACTGAAAATGTCAACATGTGACTACCATCTACCGCAAGACTCTGCGCTCAAGAAACAGGATTTTCATTGTTTTGTTTCAGTTGTTAAAACAGGTTAATTCTATAGGCTTGGTTAGCAACAGTGAAGTGGGACAAAATGGGTGGGAACGCGAAAAAATGGGTGACTTGATATTTTGCCTCTAAAATGAGACAAAGTTCTCTTAGTTGTCAACTTGCAGCTTTTTCAATGAAGTATTCAAATGAACCGCTAGTGACGTCATCTTGTTCAAAAGTTTGTGTGTTGTGACGTCAATATTCTACCCGAACGAGGCTGATCTAGTGTCTGGGGTGAGTCCTGACGTCACAATCTCGTGTCTAAATCGTGGCTCTCTTTGTCGTGCAGCTGTAGAAGATGGCACCGAGAATTAGGGCAGTTAACTTGCGAAAACTGTTCGAAGGATAACAGCAGCTAAGAGCGTAACAAATTAAGAAGACGTTGAAATTTTACTCAATGAGAGAGTAAGCTTGTTTTATAAACTTACTTGAGATAACCCTGGATTTGACCATTAAAACATCTCTAATTACAAACGACAGGAGTTGGAAGACGCCTAATTCGTAATAAACAGTTTGACGTGATTCATTGATAAAAATCTGGGAAACCAGAGAACAGCAGGCAATAAAAAACATGCATTTCAAGCTGCTCAAATAATGATTGTCATTTGCTGGTGCGAAAAAACCAATTTCCATTGCGTGAATTTCCTTATTTGTTGAATGACTGAATGCTCAATGAAAACCATTAATAGAGGCATTCATATATCAATCGGTGGGTCCTCTGCCATAAGGTTGAAGAAACCCACAGGGTCTTGTAAAGCAGTAGTAGCCATGACAACAGCAGCAACAAAAGCAACAACAACAACAAAAATCATAAAGATAGCAATGATGATGATGATGATGATGAAAGTCTATTTTTACACTTTCTGTAGATTGGTGCGAAAGAATTAATGTTCATTGTGTGAATTTCTTTATTTGTTGAATGACGGGATGTTGAATGAAAACCATCAATCGCATCGATGCATTCAGCACTGCATTTCCTCTAATAAAAGACCCCGACGTTTATTGGATTTTGAAGGAATTTGGTGCGGCGTTTATTAGAAGGAGGCGTTTATTAGAGGGAGGCGTTTATTGCCATTTTTGTGTGGAAAGGGGAGGCGTTTATTTGAATTTAGGCGCTCATTAGAGGAAATACGCTATGTGTAGTCTCTGCCACAAGGTTAAAGAAACCATGTGTGAAGGTTAAAGAAACCCAAGACCTCGCAGGCCACAGTAACCCAACAATAGCAACGACATAAGGTTGAAAGATACCCAGATTCTTAAAGACCTATAGCTAACCATGATCCTTTGCGGTCCTAAAGTCGACTTTCGTAAGATATGAATGTGATTTGTGTTAGGTTCTGTTTGTTTTGTGTTACTTCCGAACATTAATTTCAAGTGGGGCAGGCGGAAATGGGGCAGGCGGTTTTGCGAAGTGGCCTAAATTTCGTTTGCTTATCTCAGATCATCTATTTGTTATGAATTTATTGCAGCATTCCCTGCAACAAAGTAAGAAGAAAATCCTCCTGCTTTTGGTAAAAATGCATTCAAAGTTATGAAATAGGACGATTATTAGTTTTAAAATTGATGTAAACAGAAAGGAAAGAACGGATCC
Organism: Aurelia aurita; assembly: GCA_004194415.1. Classification (NCBI taxonomy): domain Eukaryota; kingdom Metazoa; phylum Cnidaria; class Scyphozoa; order Semaeostomeae; family Ulmaridae; genus Aurelia; species Aurelia aurita. The sequence goes on from REGM01000017.1 coordinate 2,177,904, forward strand.
TTCTACAATCAGAAAAAAAAGGCGAAGGGTTGTGGGATTACTTTTTCCGCCATTATTACTTTTACTTTTTCGGTATTTCACACGAAATTGGACTCAGAGTTAGAAAATATAACAGCTATGATATTATATCGAATAAACGGTATATAAATGGCAAGTATCTCTCGTCTTTACAAACAGCAGAATATTAGGAAGGAGAGAAAATTGTCCCATGCGGCCATTTTGGATTCGCTATCTACGCAAAGCATTTTGCACGAAAATAATCCTAAAGTTAGAAAATGTGACAGCCATTGTATCATTTGAAGCAGCTACATCACAAGTTTCTTCGTGGTGACGAGAATGCTTCAGGGTGCGAAAGGAAGATAGCAAAACTCGTAGAAGTGTCTCTGATTATTCCATATGAAAATGAATGAAAAGATATGAAGCACTAAAGTGATTATTTTCTTACTTTCTTCTTTCTTTCTTCTTTCTTCCGTGTAAACGGCGGATAAATCACACGTCTTTCTAAGAAGACAACAAGAAAGCATCGGGGCGAGACAGCATACTGAGTGAAATGGTGAAATTATTCAAATTATTTCCCACGAAAATGAATCAAGAGATATGAAATATTACAGCGATTGCTTTCTTCTGCGTTAACGTTAGAAGAAAGCAGGTCTTTCCACGATAACAAGAAAGCATTAGGGTGAGACAGCATTGCAGATTGGGTGAACTGTTTCAAAGTATTTCCCACGAAACTGAATCACGAGATATGAAATATTACAGCAATTGCTTCATTCGATGTAAATGGTGGAGAGAGAAATGGCAGGTACCTAAGGAATATCTGAATGTACATAGCAACAGAAATACGCAAAAAGGAAATAAATTATTCATCAATTGAAAACAAAATTATGATTCAGAATTAAAAATCTTTTTGTATGAGTTTGATTTTATCTCGCAGATGCCTTTTGATTTTCTTTGCTATCTTATGAGATGATAAAAGCAACATTTAGGAACACTTATATCACAGGAAGGAATCAATTTAGAAAGAATATATGATTTGAGTGTTTGTAGAATTACGAACAAAATGGAGTAATTGAAAGAACGAATGGATTGGTGGGAAAATAAGGATTTTATCTGTCAAAGAATTTGATAATATCAATATTATTTTTGGTCTCCTAGATCTAAATGAAACATAAGAGAAAGGAGAAGGTTTTTCTTTTCAATTTGGTTAAAATTGCCAGCGTGATGATTGATAATAAAGGGGAAAATTGAAGGATGGGAATGAAGGATTGTTTGAATCCTACCTGGTGAAATAAAACGGTGTTATCAAACAACGTAATTGTTCTCTCGCCATGAACAGAGAAACAAAAATAATGAAGAATGAAGAATAAAGATGAATCAAAGAGACAGGCAATAGTTGTTATATACAACCACTTTGATTTGCAGCGTATCCGAAACAACCAAATTTCTATCTCTGTCTTGTAAGACGATACAATTCTTGCTTCCTTGCGATTATGTAAATAAAAAATATCGAAGGCTATGTGTGGCTGGGATCGGCTAAAGTTAGTTGAGAATGTTCTTAGAAACGTTGAATCATTACCAAATTAGACAATCATAGTGAATTTCTAGCATACTAACCGATTCGTAATCATAAGAACAATTGTGAGATCAATATGAAACTGAAGGATGTTTCTTCTTCATAAGGGCAAAGAACGACTTCAAACCAAGGGCAGCGCAGCGGATGTCTATTTTTAAAAATTCGCAAAAATGACGCAATTCCTTCTAAAAATCAAGCAAATTCTTCTCAAATATTTCAAGAATAAATTGATTCAAACTTGAATTCCAAAATGGTGTCTGCATTGTGAACAGAGCATTCTTGATGTCGTTTTGCTCGCAAGTCAAGTCGTTTGCATAATTAGTCTCGGCCGTTTCAAGCCGTAAACAAAAACAGGAAAACAAAATACTATATACCTCTTACGGCATGTCGTGCTTGCCAGGTAGGAATCCTTGTGAATTTCACGATGAACAGCAATTATCTTCGAACGTCCATATCTGCTGAAAATGTGCAAAAAAGGGATTGGCTTGACACGATATTGAAAACATTAATCGGGCGAGCAACCTTAGCTTTGAACTAAGCGAGAGAGGCAAAGACGGGGGGTCATCACCTGTTATCAAATAATGAAAGGAAAGAACAAACGGGCCACATGCTCTCGAATAACTTTTGTTTGTATCCTAATCAAAATCAATTGGAATCCCTGTTGACCTGAGCGATTTCGTTATATTTGCTCAAGTGATTGTGTTTTAAGTACAAGACGAGTTAAATCGTATTTCATGTTGACATTGTCGTTTGCAAGTCAAATGTTGATTGAATATGTGTAGCTTTCTAGAGAAACATGGAATATTTGCCGGATATATGCATAGCAGGAACAGGTTGAGATAAGAGCCAAGCAATATATGAATAAATAACCGTATTGACCGCATAACCATCAGATAACCGTATAACCACATTGAGATTGGCGTTTGCAAGTCAAATGATGATTTTGCAAGAACGAATGTAGGATAAATGCAATTTGCAAGAGAAATCTAAGATATATACATAGCAGGAGCAGGTTTAGCTGATCAGAAGTGTTTATCGTACCAGCCATTAACCGTATTGACAGACTACCGTCAGATAACAGTAGAGGCAGAGGTGAACGTATGTCGAAAGAAGAAGGATAGATCTGCCGGGTCTAAATTTCATTTTTCTACTTGAGACGCTCGCTGAGCATTAAACGTGCGAATTTTACACAAGATTTCATGAGAATTGTATTTGCTTGCTGTTCAGCTTATGAATTAGATAAATAAAATGCCTGAGGTAGATATTTAGATCGATCCTTCTTCTTTCGATATATCCTCATTCTTCTTTTGATAGGACATCTTTTGCACCTTGCTTTATTTACGTCCGTGACATGACTAATCGGCAAAGAATGCCTTTTGTGAGTAACTGCTAATCGCTTGTACTGGCGTGTCGATTAAGAGAAACGGATGCTACAAAATCTGTCCTTGATATTTAGTAAACAATGTTTTATCATGTGTCGAAAACATTCTTCAAAATTCTTCTATCCCTAACAATCATTAATTTCAATGATTGCAAACTTTCAAAAGCATGAGTTCTTTACATCTGCAAACCTAATTTAAAATCTGCACAGCTAAGCTAAACATCGCTGGAAATCTTCAGTTCTCTAAAATTTTAATTATCCAAAAAAATAATTGAACAGAGCGAGGAATCGATTTTTCCATGTTTGATCTGCAGAATGGAGCGTGATCACGCAGCTATGAGCTGAAATAAACAACCAATAACAAGCCAATAAAAAATTGGATCATTCGAGATTTACCTGTCAAAGAAGCTTTAACCTTGGTATCTGATATTTTCTTTTTTTGATATTTGATTCTTTTAAGGAGGGTAGCCCTTCAGCCGAAGCTGTTATACAAGGGGCCCTCTACTTCAAACATTTCATGACAATATAAAATTACTGTCAAGAAATTAAATACAATATAAAAACCATAATTTTAAAAGCCTAATACAAATTTTCCAAGCCTACAATAAAAAGAAAGATGAAGCCTAAATAGACTGTTTAAAACTATTTAGGGAAGATGCCAGCTTAGTATTGGCTAAAAGGCAATTCCATAGTTTTGCTCCTCAATGAGAAAAACATTTTTGCCTATTTTTTGCCCGACCTTATCATTGACGTATGAAGCGATGACAATCCACTAACCATTAACATCATAAGTATTGCATAATATCATTACTGTTATTCTTTCAGACTTATTTTCTGAAATTTCAGGGAGAAACATTTGGGTGCAATTTCAGATGCTATGCTTTTTCATGAATCCTAACCATTCTCGCCTCTACTTAAGCTGTGCAGAGTGGCCCAAAAAACCCAAACAGATTATAACTGACAATTTTCCAAAAATAATGAAAGTGGAATAGATGTAATGCAAATCATCTGAAAGTATAATTTACCTTCTTTCCAGCAATATGCTGTTTGGATTAATCAACTAAAATATTTATCATTTAATTGATATTTTAGTAAGTATGGCCTCGAGTAGTTGCAATAAGTTTGAGTTCTTAACTTTAATTTGTTTCTTATTTTCTGAGTGACTGAATTATGATGTCGTTTCTACCACTGCATCGGATATATTTCTGGACATATAAAACAACTCGCGGCAAGAAAATGAGCACTGTTAATTACTCACGAGACCTAAAATTGCAGTGAATATCACGTCATCTTTGCCTTAATTTAGATTATAAACGTTTGTAACACTTCTCAAAGAGAGTACTAGAGTTTCTTAAACTGTCTGTCCATCCTAATCCTCGAATAAAACCCAGAGGGACCTATTTGTAAAATGGGTTTTTGGATGGAGGCTTACTCGAGGTGGAGACTTATTCGAAAGTGGGGCTTATTCGAGGTGGAGGCCTATTCGAAAGTGGGGCTTATTCGAGGTGGAGACTTATTCGAAAGTGGGGCTTATTCGAGGTGGAGGCCTATTCGAGGATTTACGCGTAAATTCAGCTTAACTTTATTTGCCACCTTGATTGACGGAAAATAGAATGATCACGTGACCTGGAAAAACAAAACACGACAGTGAGACACAGTTTGTTACGTCACATCGTGTGTTAAAATTGACTTGATCTCCTTATTTGAGAGATAAACATGACCGTATGTAATTAGATGCATGCCTTATAGTCTGTTTCTATACGAAAACATCATTAGTTTAACTGTGTAAGATATGAAGTTTAATATAGCCAACAGCTCGAATAACAAAATGAACGAGTTCTGAATTGGTATCATGACGTCATCATTACATTTGTGGGTGGGTAAGAGCATTTAAATTATCTGAAAGTGTTTTAAGAATTACATTTTGGCCAAAAATTATCATATCTTTAATTCTATAAACATTTAAATTTTTTGTTTGGTTATGTCTTGTCTATCGAGTGAGAAAAAAGATCTCGCTAAAATGCTACAATCATGCAAACATGTTGATAATGAGCTAGGAAACATCTTCAAGTATGATTTCAACGGATTCATAATCAAAACAGACAATACGAGAATCATATCATAATCATAATCATTGAATCACAAAGTCTGATCAAACCATAATCAAACCATAATCACTAGCACAATCATCAAGACAATAATTCAAATCACAAAATTTATTATCACTATCAATAACAACTCTATCGTTGATTGACATGTGAGAATCATCAACCACAAATCACAGGCAAGCTTGATCAAACCAAAATCAAAATGAAATCACTACCACAATCATCACGACGATCAGTTAAATCACAAAATTTATTGTCACCATCAATAGTGAGAATCATCAATCACAAATCACAATCAAGTCTGATTTGCAATCATAAATTCCAATCACAACCACCATCAATAACATCGAAACAGACATGATCGCTTTCAACACGTATAACAAAATATTGTGATGCCAACTTTAAAGAAGGGCTAAGGGAAACATCCTTCCATAATTCAATGTCTTTTGGATCACATCTTTTCTATTTAATAAATTGCGTTCAATGTAATGTTTAAACCAAAGTCAAAATAAGCTATAACCCATAATCTCTGTGATAAATACAATTAATTTGCACAAAAAATAAAACAAATATTGCAATCCTAAATTCAAAGAAGAGCATTGTTTCATAATGTAATTTCTGTTAGATGAGCATGATGTTATATATTGAAAAATAAATTGTGTCTACTGAGATGTTAAAAAAGAAATTAAAACAGGCTCCAACTTTTAATCTCTGTGACAGACGAGATTATTTTGCACATATATAACAAAACTATTGTGATCCTAACTTCATTTTAAAGATAAATATTTTAACAATTTTTCCTCAAAACTCGATTTCCTTAGGTAAACATAATTTTAGATATGATTAATAATTTCAAACTAAGTTTTACATTTTCTCCTAACTATTTAGTTTTCGTAGCCTAAACTTTAAAATTTTGAAATCAGATAGACTTACGACGTGATTCCTTGTATTCGTACAATATTTATAATCTGATTTTTTTATTTTCTCTTTATAACCATCCAATTCAATGAGCGATACTGAGACTTATGTAATGAGCATACCATATTGAACCATCTCCTCTTTAAAACTCGCTTTCTTAGGTAAATATAATCTTAGATATTATCAAGTATTGTAAATTAAAATTCAAAAGCTGAATGATTGAAAATCTGTTCCTAACTATTCAATCTTCCTAGGTAAATATAAAGTAAACAAATTCTCATTCGATTTTCTTAGATATCATAAGAAATACTAACCAAAAAAAAGAACATTTAAAGTGCCTATGAAGCGAAATTTTTTATTTTCCCTTTTGATAGAATTTTTCATTCTCATTCCAATGGTGCAATCGGTTTTTTCATCCGCCTTATAATTTTGGAGATATGAAGCTTCCAACGTGCAAAATTTTTCTCAAAAAGTGTTACAACTCGAACGCGGTCAGACCGTTGCGTACCAGACCTCTGTGACGTTATAGGTTTGTCAACTCTCAAAGGCCTTATCGAAAGAACAAAGGTTGCTGCAGTTATTGTAGTGGACGCACTGCAAGTTTCTCCCTGAAACTCGATTTAAAGTCGGCTTAAATATGCTCTTGGTTACGTTTTTTGCAACGGAAGATGGAAGGCAGTATTCATCAGCAATCATGAATTGGACTTATCGTGCAAAACTTGTTGTCTGTAGTGATGGATACCTGCTTTGCTGTAAAGCCTTTGGGTTGTTTAAGCCAGTGGCCAGGCGCCTAAAACACACAGCATCGAAGCGAAGCAGAGAACTCTGGAATCAAAGGCAAATTAAAGCAACTGTAATTGATGGTGAGCATTGCAATGAGTGGATGCATTTGTTGGTTAGGAACTCCAGTCTTTCCTTTCAGGTAATCATTTTTGCAGCCAAGCTTCTTATACTTATAATGACGTTGTTTACTTTCGATAAGAGAGTCGGCCTAAATTCTCTCGCTTAAACCTCAAAACAAGGGGAAAATAAGTCGTTAGAAAACTCTTTTTCCTCGACCTCGGATTTCTCTTGATCTTTCAATCAATTGGGAATGAAGGGGAAGTTTTATTGCTGATTGAACACACATCAAAGCACCCATGGCCATGGTTATTTATATGGCATCCATGGGTCGATGCTACGGCATTTATTCAACCGACCATAGTTTTCTAAATCAATGGGAATAGCATTTTTATATCAGTTGTGACATGGAATATTATAGAGGGGTAATGGGTTTATGTACTTTTGGGGGTTAAACCCTATTAAAAATTCCTCGAAAAATCAGACTAACAATTAATGTATTTTTCTTTTAGGACATGATCAGGAGTATGGATAGGAGAACATCTTACAGTCGATTGGGGGAAAGTTTTGGGAAATGCACAGAAACTACCAGCAAACAAGACAACTGACTGTTGCAAATGTGAAGATCACGTACTTGAGAACTTGAAGAATTATACTTGTCTAGCACCACATACCAGGACGAGGGGCATACCATTCCATAAAAATCATCTACGCTTTTATAAAAATCACTAAAAACTTTATGGTCTTAAAAATTTTGTACACTTTTCGAACCTCATACCAGCAGAAAATTAAGTATTGTCTAACGTTTGACCTTCGTTTTTCCAAATAGTTGAAACCCCTTCTACATTTTGAAATTGGTGATGAAAAGTAAGACCCCGTTTACACTGTACCAGCACAACGTTGGGAACCTTAAAAAAGTGCAACAGATCAGCTGCCCATTTACACTGTTCCTGCTTATCCGTAACACTTTTGTTCCTTCGATCTCTAGGATAATTTTTTTTCTGGAGCAATGTAAACGCTCTGCAACCGTGACAACTTTGCAGTGGATCAAAACTGTACCAGTACAGTGTAAATGTGGTCTAAAAGACTGGAATAACTTTGAAACCACTGTGATAAATGATGCTCTACTAAATTTAGTATAGACAAGGAATGACAACAAGTGGGATCCAAGTAACGATCAATGAAATTTTGCATTTAATGATACCATTACAAAAAAGCATAAATTTCCAGAAAGTTCTATATGTGTTGCGCATCCACTAGGAAATTCCTTCCAGCCAGCCTTCGCTGTATGTGTCGTATTTTGATATGCAAACATCCACTACAATTCGAATAGCTTAAAATTCCGTGTCCTGAGGTAAACATAATCTAAGATATCATCAAGAACCAGCAACATTAAATCTGCACTATTTTTACGCATGCGTATATATAAAAACTCGCAGCCACATAACAACAGTCGTCGCTTAGCAACAATTGCCCCATAACAATGTCATCATCGAGAAGATCCGTATAAGACAATATTAAAGTCTGTCTCACATTAGATGCCAGGTGAGATTTGCGATAATGCAAAATTAATCATGCAAAATTGCCTTCATAAACTATGGTTTTCTTAAGATTCTACAGGTTTTCTCCAAAAGTTTGCTCTTTCAGCCAATGCAGCCAGTGTGCTCAAAATATTGGTAATTCGAAATATTTTTTTTTGTCTGGAATGTTCTGTTTGCAAACATTTTTTTTCATTACTGTTGATAACTTCTTTACTTCTTCACAGCAAAGAGGTTTGGTTTAACTTTATCAAAACAATTTACTGATTAAAAGATACAACCTCTAATCATAATTATTGATTTTCAAATTTTGATTTTGCTTGGAAAGAGAAAATTCAATCAAAAAACTTACCACAAAACTTCCTCTTCTGCCATCACTTCTCTTCTATCAAAGCCTATCTACTGTAAGCATAGAATTATCTTCGTTCCTATAACAAAGAAAATTTGCATAAATCATTGGTTCGGAGACGGTGACAAAAATTTCAGCTCAATTCAATTGTTTTCGTGAACTTTTAAAGGGCATATCTTGTCTGCAAAATTTCCAAAACAGTTAGATGTAGGTCATGACCAAAAAGATCTAAAAAAACTCACCCCCCGGAAATGAAAGGATGAGAAACGGCAGGTCATTCCACCAATCGCAACACTTTTCAACTGAAAAACATCTGAGCAGTTCCGTAATGAGGGAAAAGGCTGATCTGCATTGTCGAGATTGACTGTGTGTTTGAAATTGTTGAAGCAAAAATAGAATGCGATCGAGTAATGATCTGACTAACAGCCTGAAGCTTAATATCATCTTGCGAGTATTACGAACTTTTGTTTTGTTTTTAAGCGGCCCAGGCTGGATAACCATTTGCTTTTCCTCGGTCGCATAAGATTCCCTGTATTAGGTTCTTATGAAATGTTTGACTTGACTGGACTTTTAATCCGTTTTAATTAAAATATTACAACCTCTTTTGAATTTATCTACAAGCAGTTAATGTCCTCTGACTGACTGAATTTTAAGCGCATTTTCACTTTAAATTTCCAGCACAACAAATTTCTGCACGAACTAAAAATAAAAACAAGTTGAAAAATATTAATCTTTTTTTTGCTAGAGAAATCCTTCTTCGTCTGATGTGCGCATGCTCCGGTATGAATTGTTCACTTTTCATTAGAACCTTTTAAGTGAAAATGCGCCTTTAGACATTTAGTCCGTTTTAACGATAGATGTAGAGCCTCTCCTAAATGCATCTAAAAGCCTGTAATCTCCTGTGACTTTTCCGTTTTAAGTATACACTATACAGCATCTCTTGAAAGAATCTAAATTTATTAGTTTTTGGAACATATACTGACGCTAAAGACGTTTAGTCCGCATATTTAGAAGTGACTAGCCTCTCTGAATGCATCTGGAAGCCGCTTTCGCCCTTTGCCTTCTGATTTCGCCCTTTTAACTAGAAATAAAGCCACCTTTGATTGTATCTGTTAGCCCGTAATATTTTCTGCTTTCGCCCCCTTTTCACTAGAAATAAAGCCACCTTTGATTGTATCTGTTAGCCCGTAATATTTTCTGCTTTCGCCCCCTTTTCACTAGAAATAAAGCCACCTTTGATTGTATCTGTTAGCCCGTAATATTTTCTGCTTTCGCCCCCTTTTCACTAGAATTAAAGCCACCTTTGATTCCGTACTGTCCACTGCGTCTTCCTTCAATCATATTCTGACTCTTAATAGCATCTATTTCGTATTACCTAGAATTGAAAAGACTCTCTTGACTTCATCCAAAAGCCAAAACTGTCCTACTCGCACACATTCATTTCATTTCAAGTAGAAGTGTACAGCCTCTTTTGGATACGTATAGAAGTCAACTTGAAGCCAATAATGTCCTCTGCGTTTTCCTTCAAGCACTCATTCACTAACTTGCATCATATTCATAAACATAAAAATTCTGAAAACATTCCAGATATAAAAAAAACCACACGGTAAGATTACAGTAAAGTACATACAGTTCCTTGGAAGCCATTCAATCCAAAGAAAAAGTAACAGCCATTTACACCAGCGGTTTTTAAGATTTGACATCTATGTTGCACAAGCAGTTGTCTCCTCGTTTTTAACTTAAAATACAGAAAGAGGGGGTTGGAGCAAAGTCGAAAATACTTGGTAGACACCAAGTGATCTTCCTTGAAATATGTTCTGTCTGGACAATCAGCTCCGAAAATTACTTCCCCTAAGTGACTGCTATCTGCTAGAGTTGATTTGCACAAGTATGTCTCTTCGTTTTTAATATACCGGGTGTATCAGAAAAAACGGGCCACTTGCAAAGCGCCTCTGCGGTGGCGACTTGAGTCTAATAAATTTATGGTATCGATTTTCGTAATCCATAAGCTTGAACTTAAAGTTTGATGTATTGCTTTTACCTATCTTTGCCAATGAAATAGATTTGTTGCTCAGAGTTACCCAAATTTGTTGACCGGTCGATGACAGACGGTCTCCATTTTCTGATACATCTCAATTCTTTAAAATTCCCAAACAATAAATTTGTTGTTGTTTTTGTTTCATTTTTCAGAAAAGTAATATTCTAAAAGGCTAGAATTAATTAATTTACCTTGCATCATTGATTTGAGCGTTCGTGATAGCATATTTTTGCCCCCAGAGAATGCTATTTTTTTACCATGTTTAAAGAATACTGCAAGTAGCTCGTTTTTTCTGATACACCAGGTATAATAATACAGAAAAGGGGGGTGAGAGCAAAGTCGAAAATACTTGGTAGACAGTAAGTGATTTTTCCTTGAAATCATAGCCGATTACGTGATTCAATTTGATGAAATAAATTAAGCAAAGAAATGGTTTTGAATAGTTAATTATGAAAGTGATGAATCATTTGTTAGTGTTCAGTAAGGGAATCGTAGAATGTTTTGAAAATTGAGTCACTGCGAATTGCATACAAAGGATAATTCCTTTATATGATCACCTGCATTTAACATCCGCGAAAAAGACACCTGCTTCTTCTGTCCTTAACCTTTCCTCTTTCATTATTCCTTTCTCGTCCTCTCCTCCCTGATTATTTCTCCCTCATCTTCTCATCCCTGATTATTTTCCCTAAGGCCAATCTCCATTAAAGCGAATCGCAGCCAGCGATCACCGCATTCTGAGCATGCGTATTTCACTTTTTCACGACTACAGCCGGTCGCCATGGTTTGCACTAGAGTTGAAGTTGCTTGAACTTTTCAACGATCGCCAGCGAAAAGCTACGCAATTTAATTCAGATTTTCAATCCCCATTGCAATTTCTATTGTCTCACCAGCGATCGCGTGAACAAATGGAGATCGATTCTCCTCGCGTGAACAAATGGAGATCGATTTTCCTGCGGTTCATCAGCAATCTCACGAACCAATCGCTACAATTCGCTTGATGGAGATTGGCCTTTATCCTCTCTGCTATGCATATTTCTGTCCTTAGCTTCTTATCAACCTGACGATCGTCAATTCCCTGCGATTCAAATTATGGAGCAATGTGGATATCACAACGAATGATTATCAAATTGAATTTTAATGCCGAACTACCACTTAAAATGGCTCCTTATGTCCTTGATGAAATTCTTATGACCTGTAAGACTAGAACTTTCATAGAAATCGCAACTTATAGATTTCTGACTAAAACGACTTTGTTTTGTAAAATACTATTGCTCAAAACAAATTTCTCCACGCCATAATTTCATTGTTTCTCTCCCGGAAGAAAAAATACCAACCACCTATCAACTTTGATGGTATTTTAGAGATATCGTATTTTAGCCAAAAGGATATTTCTTGCAATTTCATATGAACTTTCGAGTTTTACAAGATAAAATAGCTTTTTCAAGGACGAAGGCAATTTAAGTGGTATTGCGGGGAAAAATTCCAATCCATAATCATTTCCTGTGATTTCGGAGTATGCTGCAATACCTGATAGATCGTAAAAGCATAATTTCCCACAAATTCAAAGCAAGTTCAAGACTTTGCAATATGTCTAAGGTTTATTTGGTTCTTGACACGAATGCACAAAAAGAAATTTTCAAGATCGGTATTATAATCAAATGTTGATGATTTTCTAAAAACTTTCACTTTTTTGGGACATCCGGCAAGTTGCTGAGTCTACGGTACCTGCACCTGCATCTCAAAATTAATAAGTGTATGATTAAAAGAAAGAGATTATTTAAAATAATAAGCTGAAAACTTACTTTGAAAGTGAAGCTAGTTGGATTTTATAATCACACTTTGTGTTGATCTCATCACTGATAAATCTCGACAAATCTTTCCTTCAACTAAAGCTAGATCCAGGATTTTGTTGAATCCATTTTCGGATGTCCTGAAATAAAATAGCAAATATGATCCAATCAATATTCAACCTCGTCCCCATGGCCCAAAAGGAGGCTGTTGACATCCAATCAATATTCTGATAAAATGAAGGGGGACGAAATAAATTGTTTTATAAACTTCACTAACAAACTGATATCTTTTTCACGTTGATTGATAGCGACAATCGAAACGTCTGAAAACGTACAAGTGTATTATTTTTCCTCCGTTACAAAGTTGTCGAGAATCCACTCATAATGAGACACCTACATTTGTTCCAAATGTCATGTGACTGTATTTTCTTCTCCTTGGATCTTGGTTATAATGTGTCAATCCGAGCTAATTAAGATTACGTTCGTTCACCCGATGCCAAAACAATTGGAAAACGACAAAAATTTTACGGATGGCATTCACACAAAACGGCACAAATTGTGCCGGCAGAATTTGGGGATGGCGGGATTTGGGGATGGTAAGAATTAAAAAACGGCAGAATTTGAGAATGGAACTCTAACATGCACAATTTGAAAATGATGTCATTCAAAAACACTAAAAACAATGAAAACGGAACATTTTTTGACGCTTTCGAAATGGGCTGATTGATTCTTTCGGCCTACATAAATTTTGGTGTAAAATTCTAGCTTCATTTTCGCAGGTGTTGTGAAGAATTTGGTCGGTCACCTTTTCTGCCGGTTTCAAATTATGCCGGTATCGTGTGAATATAGCCTAAGAAGTATAGCATTATCATTTGGGCGACATTGGTTCAAGCTCCGTGTGTTCGACTAGTCACAAGCCTCTCTGACGGCAAAAGCCGCCGACTCACATCAGCTGCATGGTTGTTCATTTTACCTCCTACTTACCTGAGGCCTCCTACCTGACCTGAGCCCTCCTACCTGACCTGAAGGCAGGGGAATGAATAAAGTCCTGGTCAAACTCCCNGGGATGGTAAGAATTAAAAAACGGCAGAATTTGAGAATGGAACTCTAACATGCACAATTTGAAAATGATGTCATTCAAAAACACTAAAAACAATGAAAACGGAACATTTTTTGACGCTTTCGAAATGGGCTGATTGATTCTTTCGGCCTACATAAATTTTGGTGTAAAATTCTAGCTTCATTTTCGCAGGTGTTGTGAAGAATTTGGTCGGTCACCTTTTCTGCCGGTTTCAAATTATGCCGGTATCGTGTGAATATAGCCTAAGAAGTATAGCATTATCATTTGGGCGACATTGGTTCAAGCTCCGTGTGTTCGACTAGTCACAAGCCTCTCTGACGGCAAAAGCCGCCGACTCACATCAGCTGCATGGTTGTTCATTTTACCTCCTACTTACCTGAGGCCTCCTACCTGACCTGAGCCCTCCTACCTGACCTGAAGGCAGGGGAATGAATAAAGTCCTGGTCAAACTCCCAAACGAAACGAGCAAACATTTGCCAAACATTTGCCAAACATTTGAGATCCACTTTCCAAACAATGGTTTTGTTTGGACAGGTCGCACAACATTCTGTAGTCCAAAGGGGAAGAAAAGGAACCCCACTGTTTTCATCATTGCTAAACATATGCTAGTTAAAGATTTGAAAAATGAACTAACACAGAAAATCACTGTGTCTCCATGCGTAGATTTTTATCTTCAGCTAAAACCAGATTAAACTGAGTTCCAGGCTTTTATCTTTATAACAGTTTAGTTTCCTAGGAAATATTTACAGTTTCGAAGGTATTTATCAGCTATGATTGATTTCTGGTCAAGATAAATAATTCTTAGAAATGATTTTTAATCAATCACTAAATAAATAATTACAGTTTTAGATGTGTGAGGTTAAACTATTAAAGTTAAACTATTTTAGGGTCGATTACAATCTTCCTGCTGGGCAAGAAAACGCCTCTTTTCGTAGACACAAACGCAGAAATGATACAAATGTTTCGTAAAACTCGCGAGGTTTGGTTGTTTGGTTATTCACTATGGTTATTCATCGTTCGCGTGCAAGTTAGTCATCCAGCGTCAGAGCAATATTTTTAAAATTTCAATTACAGACGAAGAAGAATTGAAGAATGCCAAGTTTAATTCGGCAGACTGAAAGTACAAGTTAGACGATAGAAGCAAATTGAATAGGTTGAGCTGGGCTGACAATAATATCGATAAGTCAGTGATGCAAATTAAATTGCTTTCTTTCATTCTATCAATGGATATCCAGCTGGCTCAGCCCGTGTTTCTTCAAGTTGTTTATTTTGAACCAAGTTTTGAAGGCCATCCTGCTGTTGTTTGTGTTTTTATTTAAATATTTCTTTAGACTACCTGGCAATTTCGTAAATTGTTGTCTTAAAAGATTTACTCACAAATCCATGGATCCAAGAAAAGCTGACAATGGTAAAATTGCTGCAAGAAGAACAGTCTCATATCCTCCCAGCAGGGGAAGCAAACAGCATCTTTACAAGGAGAGCTCAGGCCAGAAAATGCCACACATCATGTTGAACGAGACACAACAAGGACAATCGTCTAGGCTTGATGGAAGCACGGCAACGGATTTGAAAGATCAGTTACGAAAATCGAAATCAGTCGGAGATGAAAGGCTACCTGTTATTGCAAATAAGGACAACAAACAAACAGGTACGAGAAGTTTACGTCGAATGTTGAGTGAGCCATCAGGACAAGACAGCTCAGCAAAAATTAAACAACAAATGCATCCGATTCCTGCTTTACCATCAATTACTGAACAACAACTTGCGATGAAATATCCCTTAGCAAATAAATATTTCAAGAAATGGCAAGGTGGTCAGCCTGAAAGTCATCAAAATTCGTCATGTAAAATGATCAGGGAAGTTGAAAGGGAATTTGATGAAGAAAATGCCAAGTCATCTGCTTGTCTGGATTTACTCGCGCGCTTTCCGTCTAGCCCAGAATTCAGTGCAGTCTTACATGATATTTGTTTGCAAAAGACATAAACAATAGATAATTGATGGATTGATTCATAGAGACAATGCAGGGGTTTGCTTTGTGATCCAAGCCTGATTAAGGAAATCAGAAAATCCTACAATCATCAGCTTGTCTGGATTTACTCTCGCGCTTTCCGTCTAGCCCAAAATTCAGTGCAGTTTTACATGATATTTGTTTGCAAAAGCGGCAAACAAACAATCCGATCCACAGCAAAAACAAGGTCGTTTTCTTTGGTTTTTCGATATCAGTAAAACAAGCGGTTCACGGAGTATTACGGGGTTTTACGTCATCTACAGTTATACCGACGAAGACCGGATACCGGATAACGTCGTTTGCAGTTATTCTGTGATTTTCGGAATCGGATAACAGTGTTTGAGATATACGGGGTTATACGGTAAAAAACATATCCACAAGCCAGTTATACGTGGCAAAACCCAGGAACCGGATAACGCCATTTGCAGTAATACATTATTTTTTTTCGGATGGGATAACGCAACGGTATTTCATAGATACGGGGT